>VWZD01009391.1:0-75311 GCA_013396695.1 Sakesphorus luctuosus
AGAATCCCAAACTACAACACACTCCTAAGTGAGATCTCCACCAGCTCCAAGGTGACTTTAAATTGTCCCATGCCCATGCACATCCCCTGGTTGTTGCTGCTGTCCTCACCCACACTGCAAGGCCTGATTCCTGGGGGATCTGCCTCTTTGTGTTTTCTCCCACAACAGCCACTGAGGAGACAAAGGAACCCCCAAATGACAGCAGGGACATCCATCTCCTGCATAAAACGTAGGTGCTGTAAGCCTCCTGTTTCAGGACAAAGGCTCATCTTCCAGGAGGCAAGGAAGCCTTTTGCTCATGGCTTGGTAACCTATGGCAGGGCAGGATCGGGAAGCCAAGTGAGAGCCTTCAGCTGTGAGGCATGCCTGTCATCCCTGGGTCTGGGATTTGGGGATTTTTGGATGCACCTGAATGTTACATAGCACAAAGCCCTCAGCTCTCTGTGCAGCCTTCAACACCTTCAGGGGGCATGTGGCCTCACCTTGTGGTCCCCTGACTCAACCTGGAGCACATTTCTCCTGGATGCCTGAGCACAGGACAGTAACTCCTGCTCTTTGAAGTCAAACCAGGCTAAAGGGTAGCAAAGCAGATTTTTCCAGATTCCCCAAAGCCAATGCCCAGTGGATTTTTGGTGGAATGACGCTTGTGTAGACCTCAAAGGGGTCTTCCCTGATCGGACCCCAGCAGATGACAGCTCTGGCTCACAGAGCAGCTATGCAGGGGCTGTAGGGGTCAGGAAAGAGGGTTTCATCCTGTCCCAAAGTCAGAGTACTTCTCTCTGTCCTTGCAGCCCGAAAGGACCCCATGAAGTGAGGCCACATGCTGGGAACCCTTCCCAGTGCAAAAAGAAGCCCAGAAGAACAGCTTCAACACCCGCAGGGTAAGACTTTTGCATGATCTTCCTGGAGCATCAGAGCTCTGAAGCTGGTTTCTTTTTCCTCTTGTGTGGAGTCTTGAGTGGCTACCAGTGCAGTTCAGAGTGCTTCACTATCTTCCTCCCAGTGGAGGAAGACTTTGGCCTTTCTCCTCCTCCCACCTGAGCTGCCAAATTCCACAAAAGGTCTCTGAAATGCTCACATCTGGAGGGGAAGCAGCCTCTGTGGGTTGAAAATCACCAACCAGGAGGGATGTGACATAGAGACAAACAACACCATTGCTATTTCCATTGGAAGCAAAAGCAAAACAGAGAACTGTGGGGGAATTTCCTGAATGTGCTCCAGCTATGACTCACCTTTACTGCACTCCAGCACACCCCTCCACTGCCTTGCCTCAGTTTCCCCATCAGGTGAAAGAGGATGTAACATACCTGTCTTGAAGAGTCACTGGAATTGGGGGCTGGACCAAAGAATAAAAAAGGCCAGACCTGTTAAATCTGAGTCAGGTGTGCTTGATGATTTCAATTAATTATGTCATTGTCATTGTCATCATGACCACTTCTGCTGACATTTGCTCAGCACCATTCAGGCTGGGTTTGGATGAAAGGGAGGGCACTCACATTGCCAGGCGGTTTGGCACTCAGAGGTTTAAACCATAAATAAATAAGTCCCATATTTACATGTTCCTAACTCTCTCCACTCTCTCTCGTCTCAGGAGCTGCCCTGGAGACTGATTTTTTTTTTGGTTGTGACTGGGAAACAGAGCACTATTCTGCTGCAGGGAGATTGCCAAGGGCTGCTTTGGTGAGACAGGCAAGGCAAACCACCCATCACTGATAAAACATGACACAACTGCAAGAGGAAAGGGGTCGGCAGAGCTTTTCCTCTCCTTCAGTGTCTCTGATGTGATTTTTGGAGACTGCAGGTTGTTTTTAATATTAGAAAAAAAAATGGAAAGGGTTTCTCCTTCTTGTTGCTATGTGTAAAGCCAACATGGCAACAGACTGGAAATCAGATAAATTTGCTCTCTTGCCTCTTGCAGAAAACAAACAAAAGTGACCGAGAATAAAAACAAGGTACACAGAACAATCTATGCAAAAAGCAATAGGTGATTTAAAAGGAGGCAAAGCACTGCTGGCATATCCATTTCCCATTAGTTCTCTTTGTGTAATTCAGGTCACCACAGTTTTGAAATAAAGCTGTCAGAACCACTGACTCTGGACAGTCAAAATAAGTCTCTTCCTCTGTACCCCTGACCTACATATATGGATTGGTTGCGTCCTCTTTTTGTTGTGTTTCCTTTTCTTTTTGAGTGATGAGGAGTGTCTAACACACCCACTGAGGAGGGCTGTGGCTGCTGTACCACCCTGTGAACATCAGCTGAACCCTAGTTAAGCCCTGGAGCTGCTGCTGCTGGTGGGGGGATGAAAAGTGGCTGCTATATCCCAGTGCAGATGGGTGAAGCTTAATGAACCAGGTGAGATTTAAACCATTGTCCATCCAAGAAACAAGTAATGACTGAGGCTGATGTTAATCAGTGCAGCACTGTTTTGTCTGGGCGGTCCCTGAGCATCAGGAGGGCCCTGCGTACCTCTCTGATCCTGTCCTACAGGCAAGGAGTTCTCCTGGGATTCCATTTTTTCAGCAGCAGCCAGGAAAGTGCTGGGTGCCTGCCTGAGTCCTGAGAGAAGCCCTTGAATTTTTTTTTTAAACTTCAGTGGCTACAAACACCTACTTTACCTTATTTCTTCACCTTGCTAAGTCCCCTAGTTTTTGGCCATCATGAAGATTGCTCATTGTCTACATGTTTCTGTGATATGGCAATACCTGGGAGTCAGACATTACAGGAGTTTGTCAGTAGCCACTGTACCAGGCTATTTTTGTCTGGGAGTTACAGATGACTCTGTCATGTGTTAATACTTGAGAATTTGAAAGACTTGAAAATACTTCAGAAACCAAAGGGAGGAACTACTTAATCCTACAATTAAATGGAGATTTGCTGGAGTGGGACAGAGCCCCCTCTCCCAAGGAGAATCAAGAAACCACATCAAATCTGGGTAAAGCTGCCAGGGAGTAAGAAGTGCCATATCCCTGCAAGGGTTTCTGCCTCACTCCAGGTGTTATCACTCAGATCAGGTTTTGGGGGACTTGGGGAAAAAAAAAAGGAGCTATGGCCATGGGGTGGCCAAAGGGAGTTACGGGATAGGTGCAAAAGTCTTGGAAGAGAGAGCCCCAGGCAGGAACTGGCTTTGCCTGCAGACATCTGTGGGTGATGCCAAGCCCCGAGGGCTGTGCCAAGGTTTTTGCTCCTAGTTTAGCTCTCCACAGCTAAACCAGACCATTTCCACAGCAGTGGTGTTTGCAGGAAGACCCTGAGAGGTGACAAGGAAGTGTGGAGGGAGAGTGGACACTGCATGAGTCAGGATCACTGTTATGGCAAAACCTGCTAGGCAGCCCCTTCCTGCCAGCTATGATGTCAGCAGCATTCCTGAGGTTCCAACAGAGGGAGCAAGGATGTGTGAGTGCATGGTGTGCGTGCGGGTGTGCACTCCTGCACAGTGATCTGAGCCATGTGGTTGAGGGTGTCACCACCATGGTGGGCTGAGGTCTGGGGATGCTCAGTGCTCCAGAGATGCTCCCAGGAGAGGCAGCGCCAAGCATGTGCTTCCACATGGTCTCAATGGTCCCTTTGCCAGCTCAGTGGGTTCATGGGCAGGAGGATCCAGGCTGGAATCTGGCATCATGTTTTTAAACAACTTTGGTGGGCCAAAGGGATTTGTATTCTTTGAAAACAGAACTCGGGAACCATGTCTGAAAATCACTGTGAGGCCATTTTTTGCCAAGAATAAAGGGATGGTGGGCAGCAGCAACCCTTTTATTCTTCTGAAACTCCTTCTTTTGGTTCACCACCGATCCCTGCCAGTCGTTCAACACCACTCCTGGTCTTCCTTGCATTCCACAGTAAATGACAGCCCTGCTCTACTAGCACAGGTGAACCAAGTGGTCCCACCAGTGCTGGTCCCTCTTGGGCTGTATTTCAGCTACTGACTGTCACACTGGCTTGTCCCACTGTGGGTCAGCAGGTTGTGTGCTCACACATGATTTCCATTTATGTGGAGTGAAGGGATGGGATGTGGTTTTTGCCCTGGGGTTGTTGGCCATGACCCTTCTGGGGCTTGGGGTTAAATGTGTAGAACATGACATCAGATATTTGGGTGACTGGGCCATCTATGTGACAGTAGCCAGGGACTGTGTAGTGGCTCCTGCAGTGAGATGTGGATGTTTTGGAGAGAAGCATCCATGCTAGTTCGTGGATTTTTGCCATTCACAAGATGCCGTTTTTCATTTTTGATGGCAGTGTCTGGAAAGCTGGTGTTGGTGTGGGATTTTCCCAGAGGTACATTGATGTCTGTCTGTGCTTCTTAGGAAAGCTCCAGAATGTCATGCTGAGATGCTGGTACAGTGTTTGGGGATGCTCACCCCTGTTGAGAACCCATGCAGGAATGTCCCCAGATTCCTGGAGTCAGAGTCAGGAGAAGGATTCCTCTGGTTCCCCAAGGGTTTCTGGAGAGCAGGAAGCCAGAGCTCATCAGTGGCTCTTTGGGCAAGGTGGGATTAGAAGGAGGTGCATGATGCCTGGAAGGGTGGGCACATGGTATGGAATGCAGTAAAATGTGTTTTTAATTAATATTACTACTATTAGCATTGTAGGATTGGGCATAATTAATGACTCACTATGTGCTGAAATACTTTATTAAATAATTTGTTCTGGGAAAGGCATCACTGGCCCTGCTCCCTGCTGCAGTGTGTATGTTTACATATGCACGTGTGCTCATGTGCCCCATCCTGGAGGCTGCAGGATGAGGCCTTTCACCTGGAAGCAGGGGGATGTTGGGGAGTGGAGGGGGTGCCAGGAGGCTGGGGAGGCTCTGGGCATGGCCCTGTTATCCAGTTCCCCCCAGGACAGATCCTGAACTCGTACTTTCACCCCAGCTGGGCATTCCCAGGGATGGCAGAGGGGAACAGGGAACACTGAGGGATTTGCACAGTGGACCTGCCTGAATGAGTCCCTACACTCCTCCTGTTCTCAAGCAGCACTGGGATGTGACCTTGGGGACAAAGATGACCAAACTGGTTTGCCCAGCCTTCCAAAAAATCCTGCACAGGGCTGTAATTGCCCTCACCTTTAAACAGAAGGGAGCCTGACACTGCAGGTACGGTCATGGTACCCCCAGGTGTCTGGCAGCGAATTGCACAGAGGGGATGGAACGTGAGGAACAAGGAATGGGGGAGAGGGGCAGAGCTGAGTGTGGCAGTCCTGGTCCTTTCAGGGAAGGAGGCTCCTCCAGCCAGGAAACTGTTTCTTTTGGGTACATGGAGGATAAATTCCTCCCAGGTTAGGAGCTGATGTTGTAGTTTGTGCCCAGCACAGTCATTGAGGCTGTGCACAAGAATTACTTGCAAAACCTGACAGGAGGTGGTCCCCAAATAAAACAACAGGTCAGCTTGGCTCTTGAGACACTTCCCTTGGAAAGCAGAAGCCAAACACCCACCTGCTGGAGTCCTGGTCCCCCAGCTGGTAAAACACCAAGACTCCATCTCCAGCAGATTTTTGTTTGTGGAAGTCATTAAATAGCAGGGATGTGCCACTTGAAGTGCTCTTGGCATCCATGCTGGTGACTGCCCCAGCTGGGCAGCAGGTCAGGTGACAGGAGGGCTGATGCCAGCCTTTTCTGGGGACAGAAACAATGCCTGGTTCAACACTCTAGTTTCCCAGGCAGAGATGCTGAGATAAGCAGTGAGCAGAAATGTGCTCTGAGGGTGAACACTGGGCAGGACATGGCATTACTCTGCTTTTCCTGGCATGAGGAAGGGTGAGAATGTGTCCTGCTCTGTGGGAAGTCAGATGCAGCAAAGACCTGCAGGTCAGAGAGAGTATCAACTGCAAACATCCTCTGAACACTTTGCTCCCCCCTCCCTGCCCCCAACACCCAGCCTGTTTATTGATTCCTTCAAACCTGCTTGCTTTTTCCCAACAGCCCATAAGCAGTGGGATGATCTGGCTTAGGAGTCCTGTGTGGGTGAGGGAGCTCAGCCTGCTTCACTGAGTTCACTGAATTCCTGTGTTCACCTTCCAGGTGGATATGTGATCTTCTGCCCTCTGTCCAAACATTCCTACACTTGCTCTTGAAGAGATCCCTCTTAGTGTTCTTACAGTGCAGGAAAAAAGCTAAACTGAGCGTGGCCAGGCTCCAGGGAGAATTTGGACCTGGTGTGGAGATCACACACTCCAGGGGTGCTACCCCAGAGCAGAGTCTGCTGCAAGAACAATCCCGCTGGAGTCAGAACATCACTGTTCCACGACAGCATGTGGAGAAGTGAATTAAGACTGACTACAGTCATGCAGAAGCACCCAGAGAGCTGGAAACACAACTAAAACCACCTGAGACCCAAATCTGTCTCCCCCTGTTCAGGGACACACAGGGGGGAGGATTTAATTTAAAATCCCACCAAATCCGATCGGACCTGGCGTTCAGTTGCTTCTGTAGAGGCGTGTTTATGTAACATACACAAAGGAGATATTCCTCCTGCCCCGCAGATCCGCACGCTCCCGGTGCCCGTTCCAGCTATCCATGAGGATTTCGCTGGCTGCCGGTGCCCGTTCCTGCCAGCCAAGCGGGCTCGGGCAGGCCACGTTCAAGATATCCACCGCGACTCATGTCCCCCCAGGCGGCTCCGCGCCCACCCAAAGGCCGCGAAGGCCGCAGTCTTGGGGTGAGAAAGGGCCATTCGGACGCTGCTGGGCGCCGCCATTGCGGAGGAAGTGACGTAACAGACAAGCCCCCTCGTGGGCGGGGCGTGGGCCAATGGGGGAGCGGAGCCCGGCGGGGCACGCGCGCCGGCGCACGTGCTGTCGGGGCCCACGTGGGCGGCGGCCATGGCGGTGAGGGGCGGCGGGGCCGGGATGTGTTGGGATGTGTTTTACCGGGATGTGACGGGATGTGTTCTCCCTGCAGGGCTCTCCGGAGGCGGCGGAGGAGGCGGCGGCGCAGGGCCCAGATCGCCCGGCGCGGGGCGGGAAGCGCGCTGCTCCCGCTCCCGCCGACCCGCAGCCGGCCAAGCTGAGCCGCGCCGAGCTCTACAAGCCGCCGACCAGCGAGGAGCTGAGCCAGCTAAAGGAAACGGAAGATCTGTTCCACTCCAGCTTGCTCCGCCTGCAGGTCAGCCCGCGCTCTGCCTCCCTGGAGGCTCCACCGGGACCCAGCGCTCGGAGCTTCCCAGGAACCTGCCGGGGAGGAGGCCCCGGAGCCCTCCCGGCCTGGTCGGTCCGGGCGGCGGCCGCTCCCCTGCAGCAGCTGGGCACGGGCCTTCCCACTGTGGTTCCTGTTAACATCCCGCGACAGACTCTGTGCTTCTTCCACACTGTTAAAATGGAGCTCTGCCGGCACAGAGCTGCGGCGCGGTGAGGGAGTGACCTGGCCAGCTGTGCCCAGCTGCTGTCTTCAACCGGCTGCAGGATGGGCCAGGAGGGTGTTTTTTATGTCGTGGGAAGGCAGGCTGTTTGTGTTTAGGGGAGATCAACTGTTGACTAAATCACAGACTCATAGAAGAGTTTGGGTTGAACGAACCTTAAGGATCATCTTGTTCCAGCCCCATGCCATGTGCAGGGACACCTTCCCCTAGACCAGGTTGCTCAGGGCCCTATCCAGACTGGCCTTGAACACTTGCAGGAATGAGCCATCACCAGCTTCTCTGTTAGTGCCTCATCACTCTCACAGGGAGGAACTTTTGCCTAATTTTTAATCTAGACCTGCTCTATTTCCGTTTAAAACCATTGCCCCTTGTCCTGGCACTATGTGCTGTTGTAAAAGGTCTCTTTCCAGCTCTCTTGTAGCCCTTTTAGGTAGTGAAAGGCTACTGTAACTCTGTCCAGAGCCTTCTGTTCTCCAGGCTGAACAATCCCAATGCTCTCAGCCTTTCCTCATAGAAGCGCTCTGTCTCTCTGATCATCTTGGTGGCCTCCTCTGAACTCACTCCAAGGGGTCAGTGTCCTTCCTAGGCTGGGGACCCCAGAGCTGGATGCAGTTCTCCAGGTGGGGTTTCAGCAGAGCTGAAGAACAGGATCCTTTCCCTCAACCTGCTGCCCACCCTGCTTTGGATGCAGCCCAGGACACGTTTGGTTTCTGGGCTGTGGGTGCACATGGCCAGGTCATGTCCAGCCTCTCACCCACCAGCACCCCAGAGTCCTTCTCAGCAGGGCTGCTCTCGGTCTGTTCATCCCCCAGCCAGTACTCAGCATTGCCCCTGACCCAGGTGCAGCACCTTGCACTTGATCTTGTTAAACCTTGTGGGGTTCCCATGGGCCCACTTCCTGAGCTCATCCAGGTCCCTCTGGATGGCATCCTGTCCTTCAGCTTGTTGTAACATTGGTGATTTTTTGAGGAACAACTTTGATCCCCTGGCTACTTGCTGGTGTGGGTGACAGGGTCTTTAGGGCCTGGTTTGTGGTGAGAACCTGCGTGGCTGTTTCCTGCAGCTGATTCTCTTGTCATACAAGGAGCCTTCCCTAGAGCTGTGCCTGTGGGAGTTACATCAGGTTTTTTCACCTGGACCTTGGTGGGGTGGTTGATTGCAATCCAGCACTTCACAGAAGATGGCAGGAGTTGGTTGAACTGCCAGTTTCAGGCAGGGTTTGTGGAGAGTTTTTGGTGTGTCCCCCAGCTCACCTGCTGCCCTCTGCACCAGGGTTGTGGTTGGTGCTGCAGGACAAGGTAAAGGGCAGGAGCAATTCTAGTGTTGTAGCTGACTCTGAGGATCCCTTTCCCCCTGCAGATTGAAGAGCTTCTGAAGGAGGTGACATTGAAGGAGACGAAGAAGAAGAAGATTGATGCCTTCCTCCATGAAATTAACAGCCTGCTTAGTACCCTCCCAGAGACTCCAGAAACTGAGGTGTGTTCCAGAGGAATGGAGGAGGTGGCAAGACTCCCAGTCCTGTGTGGATCAGGCTGTGCTGTTGCTGTGCAACCAGAGGTCCACATGAACTGTTTCCCTTATGGGCTGAAAAAATAATGCTTTGCTTTATCTTAGAGAGGAAGGGGAGACACTGTCTTTAAGCCCTGGGTGCAGTCTCCTGCTGCTGTGGGGGGTCCCTGCACATCCCCTGTTGGTTATGCTTAGAGTGTTCCGTGTGTCCCATCTGTTTCCAGCTCACCAACCAGGCCTGGCTTTCCAAGGATGTGAAGGTCCCGTTCCTGCAGGTGCCGTTCAGTGTGAAGGGAAAGTTTCACTTTGTGCCCCCAGCTGAGCTGAAGGTGGTGGGCAGTTACCTGCTGGGCACCTGCATTAAGCCAGAGATCAACGTGGACGTGGCTGTGACGATGCCCCGGGTGAGTCTGTCTGTGCCAGCTCCTGAATGGCCAGGAGCCTCCCTGGGCCCTGTCCCCTCCTGTCCTCTCTGGCCCCTGTCCTGCCCTCCCATTCTTCAGTGAGGTTACAGCATCTGGATGTGCAGTGCGGTGATTCCCACGAGTTGTTGGGAAGTGCAGTCTGACCACTTGCTTTGTCAGAGCTTGCAGCTGCTTTGATTTTAGTTCCTCCTGAAGGTCTTCCTTCTCTCTGCCTGCACTGAACATTACCAGGGAGATAAATGCTGTCTGGTTTTGTACCCCATTGCACTTCTGCCCTGGCTCCCAAGACTGTGTTTTGGGGACGGTGGTGTTTGGAGGCTGATAGCCTCCCCTTGCTGCCCAGACTTGCTCTAATGGGGTTTGAGTCCAAGCACACTCTGTTTGGCTCCTGGACTCTGCTCTATCTCCAGTGATCCTGGAGCCTGGTGAGCCAGCAGCAAGCTCTTTGGGGCTGTAGCCACATGGGTGAGATAGGGCTGCCTGTTGGGCCAGGGAGAGCTATGGGTGGTGTAATGTCTCAAGCTGAACTGGGCTCTGCAGGCAGGTGAGGTGGGATTACCCCATTCCTCTATTCCCAGGAAATCTTCCAGGACAAAGATAACCTGAATCAACGCTACCACCGAAAGAGAGCTCTGTACCTGTCCCACATTGCCCAGCGTTTCTGCAAGGAGAAGCTCTTTGGCAGTGTGAAGTTTGCCTACATGAACAGCAACCATCTGAAGCCCATCCTGCTCCTGAGACCTCAAGGTGGCACTTGAGCCTTGCCCTGGTGGGGTTTGTGAGTGGGTTCTGGTATTGGGTGGAGGGCTGTGGTCTCATGCCACGTAACATGCCCTTTGGAGGGGGATCACTCTGGGTCATGATTGGTGATAAATTTTGGATGCTTCCCAGTTGTTTTCTCCTTTCACCCAGAGCCTAGACCTCAGAGTCCTCTTCCCTTGCCAGTTCCCCTCTGCAGCTTGGCTGGGCTCCCCAGCTTTGGCTTTGCTGGCTGACACACCCTGTGGGGTACTTCAAGGAATTAAAAAAGTAGCCTCTACAAAACATTTCTATGTCTAGCACTGTTCTTCCTTTCCCATCCTCCTGCCTTCCCCAGGCACCTGTGTGCAGCCTGGCTCTTCCCTGCTGAGATGATGTGGGATGTGGGTGCTGCTTGTTTCCATAGCCCCCAGGAGACAGTGGGTTGGGATCTGGGACAGACGTAGCATGGTGAGGCCAGGGCAGGCAGGAGGGTGCTGGGGTACCAAGCTGGCCAGTGGGGAGGAAGATGGTGCTTGAACACAAGCAGCGTGACCTCAGGGTTATTGTTGGCTCTGGAATGGGGTCACCCTCTGCTCTAAGATGATTTCCATTGCTGCAGAATATCATTGGGAAAGAGCTTTTTCCTTTCCTCGAGCTGGGGTTGCTCCGTGTTTTTTCAAGTTAATCTCTGACATCTCTTCCTCCTGCACACCTGCCTGGTGGTGCTTACAGGCAAGAATGAGAAGATGGTCACTGTACGACTCCATGCTTGTCCTGACATGGGTCTCTTCAAACCCAGCCGCTTCCATCCCAGCAAGAACAACGTCCGAACTGCCTGGTTCATGGAGCAGGGCACTCCCAAAGAAGGTAGGGTGTGGGGCTCAGAGAGAATGAGGTTGTTTGTCTCAGCCTGAGACTGTACTCAGTGCCTGCAGGTGGGTTCACTGCGGCCCTTTTCTGTGAGCAAGAGGTTTGGGATTGGGTCCAGCATGCTGTCATTTCCCCACGCAGGAGCCACCGAGCCCCCAACCCCCCACTACAACAACTCCATCCTCTGTGACACAGTGATGCTCTCCCACCTGCAGTTCTTGTCTAATGCAGCCACCGACTTCCCAGGCATGAAGGATGGCCTGGCCCTCCTCAAAGTTTGGCTGAACCAGCGGCAGCTCAGCAAGGTATGTCCTGTGCCAAGGTAGGCTCTGCTTACCTGGGTAACCTGCCTTTGGCCTGCTCAGCTTCCTGGGGTGGAAAGGTGGTGGTTTGGTCCTAGTGGGTGAGGTTGTGGCTCTGCTTTGAGCTGTGTTAGCTTTCACAGAGCTCCATCCTAACCTGTGGGTTGCAATGAGTTCGTGGTACCAGATAAACGTGCTTATTTGAGATCTCTGGAGTAATGTGGATTTTTTTTGCAATTCATCCCATTTCCCAAGAACTCTGAGGTGTTTCCTTCCTATGAAGGGGTCCATATGTTCACTGTATGGTGCTTTGCCTTAGTGTCTTCCTGGCAGGGCTGGGGCTTGGGGTCTGCCCTGCTCATGATGGCAGAGGCCAGAAGCAGTCATGCAGTTGGCCTCTGGGGTTCGTGGTGCCCTGTTGAGCTCTTGTTAAGTCAGCCCTCTGTTTTCACAGGGCTTGGGGTGCTTCAGTGGCTTCTTGGTCTCCATGCTGGTTGCCTACCTGCTGATGAAACGCAAGATTGTGAAGATGATGAGTGGGTACCAGGTGCTGAGGAGCACTCTGCAATTCCTGGGTGAGTTTCTAGGGGCCTCTTTGGGGAGGGATAGCCTGGTGTCGGCAGAGTTCCTGCATGAAGGCTGAATGCTGAGGGGAAAGACATAAAGAGGCAATTGTGGCTTTTTTCTCTCTAATGCTGAGACCCTGTAAGTGGAATGGACAGGAGGGAATGAGTCAGCAGGGCAGGGCTGGGGGGTGCAGCTTTCAGAGGGGTGGGTAGGTCCCATCAGAAAATGGAGGCTGACACTTCACTGTAGCACTGTTAATGTTTTGTCACCACAGAGGAACTGGCACATAACTGTGCCACTGCCACCAGCTGGGCAGATGTCGGTGATGGTGTGATTTGTTTCTTTCTGTCTCCCCACAGCCACCACTGACCTGAGCGTGACAGGGATCAGTCTAGTGAAGGATGTGGATCCCTCTCTGGTAAGCAGCCATCTCTGGGGGTCTTCCTACCTGTGCCTTGGCTGTGCTGCCAGCACTCCTTGGGCAGGCACATGCCTGTCACGGGGATGTCAGATGGCAGCAGTGTTGGGGTGTCTTGGTGTCTGTGCTGTGCTGTAGTACTAAGGACCAGGTTTGCTCTTCCAGCCTCTCCTGGAGGACTTCCACCAGGCATTTGAAGTGGTCTTTGTGGATCCCTCTGGGCTGGTGAACCTCTGTGCTGATATGACTGCCAGCAAATACCACCAGGTACTGAGCAGGTTGTGGTAACACCCTGAGATACTGTCTTAGGAGTGGGCTGAAGCAGGCAGACAGTGGTTAGGTGTCTTGGAGGAGGATGTAGCATCTGGGGAGGGGATTCAGTGTTGCTTTTTAAGCTTTTAGCACCTCCAGCTCTGAAGCTTGGAAGTGAATTTTAAGACTTGAGTGTAGTGCTGTCTTATCTGTTGTGCTTGAATGACGGAGGAAAGTTGTTTTCCTCTTGTGGGCACTTTTGGGTGAAGCCAAGCAGATGTTTATCAGATGTAATTTTTTTGTAGGAGAAAAAACCACCTTGATATCAGGGGCATCAAGAAGGGACTTTGTGGCCAGCAGTGAGAGTGTTGGTGACTTGGCTTCATGCTGAGGACAGAGGCTGTCTGGGATTGGGGTGTGCTGGTGACCCTGGAGCTGGGATGGCCATGGTTGCTGGGGTAGAATTGGTGACCACTGCGGGGGGGATTTGCTTTGTGTCTCCCTTCCCATTCGTGCTTTTGCACTGTCCTGTCTCGTTGCTTAGGTGCAGTTCGAAGCCAAGCAGTCTATGGAAATGTTGGATGATCGGATGGTGGATGGCTTTCAGGCGCTGCTCATGACCCCAAAGCCCATGCTCAGAACCTTCGACCACATCTTCCAGTGAGTCTCGCTGTCCTGAGGCAACCTGTTCAGAGAAGAGTGGGCTGCTTTGGCTCTGGGCTGGGGTAGGTTTGAACCTACCTGATGGGAGGTGGCCCTGCTGAGCTCGGAGATAGACACTGGTGCCTCTTGCACTTGACTGTTGTGCTTTTAATGTATAGACAGCCTCTCAGGAAGAGGGGGGCAGTGCTTTAGCCTTTGGGAATGTTGACTGTCCCAAGGACCGGCATCTCCTGTGGTGCATCCTGAGATGCTAAAGGTCGTTCTTGTGGCTGTGACCCTCAGCTCCCCATTTTATTCATACTCTGACTTGTTATCTGTCTCCCATATGGGATGTGGTGGCAGAGGTACATGACCAGCTTCTCCTCTTCTCTGTAGCTTGAAGCATGTGTCCAAGCTGCAGGGTACCTGCAAGAAGATGCAGCTGCTGAATGAGCTGATGGATCGGGGTGGGAACTACGTGGCTGCAGCCCTACCCTTCGTTGTCTCCCTGCTGGAACGTGGTCTGTCCAGCAGAGCACAGCTCGTGGCTCACTCCTTGCCCCAGATGCCTGAGGTAATGCAGCTTGGCAATGACACTGTATCCTTTGCAACACATAGGGTCTTGTGTGTCTCTCTTGGCACTACTGAGTGCAGGGAGGGGGTCCTTGCTCACTGGGGAAGGAGACAGGCTTGTACCCTTTGTAGGGAATACAGGACCTGAGGCTCTGCCGCAGGGTATGGGCTGCAGCTGAGTGGCTTAGTCTGGGCAAAATTCCTGGCCCAGTAACAGGACAGGGTGAAGACAACTTTTTTTTACATTGGGGAGACCTATAATAGGCTTTCCCTGTCTGTGCTTGTCCAGGCACCTGGGAGCATGTAGCTGGCGTTTCATCTAACAACCCAAAGTCCCAGCAGCTGCTGATCTGCAACCTCCTCTCTCCTTATGGTTCGTGTTCCTTGTTTTCCCACAGTGGCCAATTGATGCTGAGCCCCCAAAACACAAGGATGTTGGATCCCTGACATTTGGGCTCCTGTTTGTTCCTGAGTTTGCTGCCAGCACGTTGGAGAAGGGACCACAGGCCGATCACCCCAAGGTGAGGAAAGTCCAGCTCCTGAAAGGTGGCGTGGAGCAGAGCTGGTGCTGTGCTGTGGTTGCAGGCGGCTGCAGGGCTGGGTGATGATTATGGGGGTGTTTTCTCCAGTCCCAGAAGTGACCTGTGTCCCTGACCTGGCTTGGTCAATGTCCCCCCACAGGCCCTGGAGTTCCGAACCTTCTGGGGAGAGAAGTCAGAGCTGCGGCGGTTCCAGGATGGCAGTATCTGTGAGGCTGTGGTGTGGGAGGCCAGCACTGCCTGCCAGAAACGCCTCATCCCTGAGCAGATCATCAGGCACCTGCTGAAGCTGTAAGTTGCATTGGGCAGCAGCTGAGGCTGGGGGACCTGCAGCTCTATGGGGGTTCCTGCTGCTCTGCTGGCTTGTGTTCTGTCTCTGGTAACCCCATTGTCAGCTTCATGCTTTATAGGCTGTTGTGGGTGATTTGGGCTTTGTGAATTCTGGAAGTCATTTCAGTTGTGCTGATGCTGTGAGCTGCTTCCCCAGAGCAGGTGATGGGGTGGGCAAGCACATGGTGATGTAGCTTCTGCTGGAAGTAATGCTGAAGGCTAGGAGGCAGCATGGTCCTGCCCTTACAAGCAGATAGGTTGATGGACACTCACTGTCAGAGCTGGAAGAGAAGCTGTCTGGACCTTGCAGGATGTTTCATGAAATCCTCCGAGACCTTGTAGTGGTTTACAAGGATTGATCTTCCTATGGCAGTGGAAATCCTCTCTGTAGTTTGTACCATCAGCCAAAAATGAGACCCTCTTGCAGAGAATGAAGGAGTTGCCTGTGCCTCTTTATCCTGACTTAATGGTGGGTCTTGTGAGGAAAGTCTGCACTTTGGTGCCTTCAGCTTTGAATCTTGTGAAGCTGCACAAGTTGTCTGGGCCACTTTGGGTGGATAACTTGGGCATGGCAGGAACACACAGAGAGATTGGGCTTTTATCCAGGATCTTCCTTTATAGAGCCAATTCTCATCCTTGAACTGACCCAAGCCTGTGCAGTGTACACTGTCAGGATGAATAGGTTGGCATATCATAGCTCTAATGCTTTTTTTGTCTTTTTCCACACAGCCATGCAGACATTCCTGAATCCTCCATCTGCTACACAGGAGCCCTGCTTGAATCTGTGATCAGGACTGGGCAAGAGGTACAATTGCTCCTCCAGTGGTGCTGTGGGTTTCTTCAGAAAGGGCAGTAAGGGAAGGGCTGGGTAGTTCCCAAGAGAATGTAGCGAGGAAAAGGAAAATTCCTGCCTGTGGCCACTTTGGTTAGAACCATGGTGCTCTCCTTGGATCTGCCAAGTCTTCGGCAGCCAAGATACAGCTGCTGAAATCATTCTGCTTTGGCATTTTCCACACCTCATTTTGCCCTGCAAGTTTCCTACTGTCCTACTCCCTCTGCTTGTTTGCCCTCTGTCTACATGTCTGAGGATGTGTCACTGCCCCACAGTGCTCTTCTAGCTACACCTTTAAGGTCCTGTATCCTTCAGGACATGGGCTAGACAACTCTGTGCCTTCATCCCTTTGGTCCAGCTGGGAAACCCAGGAAAAGGATCCTTCCTGTCATGGTGCAAAGTGCTAGATTATGCTGCAGATGAAATGTGCAGCTGAAACAAACTTTCAGACAGAAAAGATGCATTTTGGAGTCTGGGAAATGGTCCGCTTCCCAATTTCTGCTTTCCAGAAATTAAAGCCTGGAGATCAGGCATGAGCACTTTGACACAACTTAGTTGGTCTTTTATAAAACAAGCTTTTTACAAGGTTGTTGGATGGAGAAAGAGATGGTTTCATTTCCTCCTTTCAAGATCAGAGGAGATTTAATTTGATGGAAAGATTCTGTGCCAGGGACCAGTTGTGGTCTGGACAGAGTTGCATGTCAGATTTGGGATGAGGTGCTGGTTTTTACAGCCTGTTGTGCCATGAGGCAGGAGGATCCATGTGTGCCGTGTTCCAGGAGATGAAGGATGCAGCTGGCCCTAAGCAGGCAGAACGGGATTTGTTGTTCGGGGCACACCCTGCAGAGGGTGCTGCTGCTCTGCCAGAAAGCCCAGTCTGCGTCTGAGCTGAGCACTTTGGTGTCACTGCTGTCTCCTCCCGGTGCAGGCTGCCCTGCTGTGCTTTAGGGAGATGGAAGCAGCAATTTTCCTTTCAGTGCTTCTTGTCTGCCCTCCCAGGGCTCTTGTGATGCCCTGGATATTTTCTGCCTTTGCTTTTGCCATACTTCAGAGCTTTGCCTTGGCAAAGGAGATAGTCAGTACAGTTTTTCTGTTAAGTGCTGCCTCTGTTGGCATTGTGGTAGCTGACGGGGAGGCAGTAGCAGAGCTCTCACCTTGCCAGTGTTTGATCTCTTTATTCCCAGATCATTCTTGGCTTCTCCTTTCCTAGAGTGGATGGTGGCAGTACAGCTCTTGGTGCTGCTCTAGTGTCTTGCAAAAGAAATAATTTTAGTTGCCACTGGAAATGCAGCCTCTGGGATGCCGATGGCTGCTGGGGAGCCACAGACAGCCTTGCCCTTGTCTTTCCTCTCTCTCTTACCTCCCCATTTTGCTGAGTGCTCTCAGCAGAAGCTACCCCCTGGGGCAGCAGTTCTGGCTCCTCAGAGCTTGGCTGCAGTGCCAGCCCATGAGGGTGGGTGGGTGTGCAGGAGCGAGAGAGGTGGATGGAGAGGCTCCCTGTGTGTCTGCAGGCATCGGGAATGGGCGAGGAGGCCATGGTCAGTGTGGTCTGCTCCTACGACGACCTGAGCCGCAAGCTCTGGAACCTGAAGGAGCTGCCGCTGACCGTGACGGCTGTGCAAGGTGTCCATCCAGCCCTCCGCTACACAGATGTGAGTGTTCTTGGGGTGTGGCCATGCAAGGGGGTCTGCAGGGAGCTGGAGGTGTGCCCTGGGGTGGCAGAGGACCAAGAGAATTAGTCACTCTCTGGTTTTGTGGCCCTTGGAGCGATGTAGTGCCTCTTTGTCGTTCTGTCTTTTGGGTTAGCTGTGCAAAAACCAACTGAACCCTCTGTGCTGGAGGGCTTTGCTGGGGTGGGAGGTTTGGATGAGAGGATGTACGTTGCCCTAAGGTGTCTGCTCCCCGTTCTCAATTGCTGGGTGGCTGTTCTCTTTCAGGTATTTCCTCCCATTCCCATGAAGCCAATTTATTCATTCCATAAGCTAATCAGAGCCAAGCATTCGCTGCTTCCTTTGGAGGAGAAGCCCTGCCCAGCCTACATAACCCCTTTGAAGAGTAAGTGGGGAGAGATGTGAGTGGGAGATGATCTGGTGAAGGGAAGTGGAGTCAGGCTGGCTCTGTTGTTGCTGAGATGGAGTGCTGCAGGCAGGAGCAAAGCCCTGGCTCCTGCTCTCCTGGTGTAATCCCTATCCAGACACCTCTATCCAACACCTGATTTCTGTGTAGCACTCACTGACCTCCTGCTATCCCTTTGCCCCCAGTCATCTGCCACATGGAAGGCAGTGGCCAGTGGCCACAGGACAAAGAAGCCATTAAGCGTATCAAGGCAGCTTTCCACCTCCAGCTGGCTGAGCTCCTCCGGCAGCAGCACCAGCTGGTTTGCAGACCTGCAGTCACCCACACTGATGTGTACAAGGTAGGAGGGCAACTGGGACCTTCCCCAGACCTGATGTTACTGAGAAAGCAGGTGGGGGACGCTGTGGGAGTGGTCCCACTGGACAAAACCAGAATTTGCATAGTGGGCCTAGGAGAGAGTGTGGTGAGACTGCACTGATGTCAGGATGCTGCTGCTGTATCCCTAAGGGGCAGCTTAACACAGAGCAGCCTGCGTATGTCCTCACCAAGCCTGACTTCTTGTGCTCCCATCTCAGGATGGCTACGTTTTCCGTCTCCAAGTGGCCTACCACCGGGAGCCGCTCATCTTGAAGGAAGTGGTCACCCCGGAAGGGATGCTGAAGTACCAGGACACAGAGGAATCTCGGCAGCTGGAACTGGAGACGTTGCATCTGCCCTATCTAACCAGCTCTCTTCATGGGTATGTGAGACAGAAGGTGCCTGAGGGGTCAGATGTGGGATACAGCTGGAAGCCACCATGGAGGTGCCAATGGATGTTGGAGGGTGATGGAGGGCAGAGGAGCTTATTGTGGCAAGTGGCCCTTCAGCCTATCTTGTGGGAGGCCCTTCAGAAGGATGAAGGGATGAATGTGGGTGTGGGTGGCACCAGTTTCCACCCTGAGGTCACTGCTATGGGGAGACAAGTAAAAAAGACCAGCATGGTTAGAGGGGAGCATGAGGCAGCATTTTACCTGTGTTCCACTCAATACCGAGAGAAAGTACCCTGTGTTTGTAATGCTGTTTAAGTGTTCCTGGTCCATCTTTGCCCCTTTCCTTGTTCCAAATGCCAAAGGGCAGTTTGGGTCCTGGGATCCGTGGTTTGAACAGTGGCATGTCTCCCTCCTCGCAGGCTGCAGCAGCAGCATCCTGTCTACGGCAGCACCTCCCGACTGGCCAAGCGCTGGGTCAGTGCACAGCTCCTGAGCGACAGCATCTCCGAGGAGTGTGTGGACCTTCTTGTGGCATTTCTCTTCCTCCACCCAGCCCCTTTCACACCACCCAGGTGAGTCTGAGGGGCCCAGGCTGGCCCAATGGGGATTTAGTGCCTTTTTCCTTACCTGGGATAGAAGAAGGATGGGATGCTGCTGAGGCAGGAGGTGTTGAGAGGATTCACAGCAGGGAGCATGAAACCCCTGTGCTGTCAAAACGCTGTTTCAAGTCCTGTTGGGACTGGTAGCCAGGGGAGATGGAGACGCTTGGCACTGTGAGGCTGTGGCTTCCTCCGCCCTGTACACTGCAGAGAAAGGGGGGAAGCAGATAAGGATGACAGTGGATGTTATTGTATCCTCTTGGTGCTGGTGGCACAGCTGCAGGGTGTCTTGTGCCTTCTGGAAGACTGGTGAGGCCTCTCGTTCTGGGGGTGATGGCCAGGAGAAGCAGGGTGGGGGCTGAGTTGTGGCTACCTACATGCCAGGGCTCCCTGATTCCGCAGGAAGGATGTAATGGCAGTGCTGGTGGCTCAAGCCTCCCTTCCTCCTGGAGAAGACTTCCAAGGGAAGGACGAGGGGTCAGCCACTGAAAGCTGAATGGAGCAGTGTGTTGGTAAATAACCCCACAGAGCCTGGCCAGCCTTGCTGATCCCTGTCAGATAGATGTTGGGGGGGCCCAGAGGAAGTGAGGTGAAGTTAAAGGAAATGTTTTTGTTCTTTACAGAGTCAAAAGGTTATTATGCTCTGTACTCAAGGTCCAGTTTCCTTTCCCAAAGTAGCAGGATTAACAGTCTGATGCCTAGAATGCTTTCCTGTCTCCTAAAATAGCAGAAGCCCCATCTTCCCAGCTGTTTGTTGTGCACGTGCTGTATTGTAGGGGAAGAGGCACAGTGGGAACTTGGCTGGTGTTCAGACCTGCACCAGAGGTGCAGCCTTTTCCAGAGGAGCAGCCCTTTCTCCACCTTCTTCTTGCTCCAGACCCAGGAGTCTAGGTGGGGAGGGCATCAAGAGATAGGTCAACCAGGGGGCAGTATTTTACTTTCTGCCTGTTTCTTTTTCTTGGGGATAGAGGAACAAGGAGGGAGGACTTTCCATGGGGATTTGAAGAAGGGGAAGTGTCTCAAGCTTGATCTGGACTTCGCTTTTCCACCATAGATATCCCTTCTTAGGCTGCATGTGGGCTGGGCATTCAATAAGTCACCCCCAAGTGCAGCCCTTCTTGCTGCCAGGAGAGCAAATGCCAGTGTTGAACTGTTCTATCCTGCCTGCAGCTCTCCCCAGGTAGGGTTCCTGCGCTTCCTCAACTTGCTGGCAACCTTTGACTGGAAAAACAACCCTTTGATTGTCAACCTAAACACTGGTCTCACAGGTGAGCAGACAGCAGGTAGGAGAGCTGCAACATGAGGGGCTTGAGCCCTTCTTGGTCAGTGCCTGGCTCCAGGGATCTTGGGTACAGGGAGACATCACAGCTTTGCTGGGGGCAAGGACATTTTCCACTCTCTTACTTCTCCTGTCCTCTCATGCTTCACTTTGCTACAGCCTGAGTTTGGTTTTGGTGTGGGGTTTTTTTCCCCCTGCCTGCATTTGAACAGGTGGGTCTCAATGATGATGCTCTGTTGCTCCTGGTCTTGTTGAACTTTGTGGCAAGCCTGGGTGGTAATGGATGTGGTGTTGCCTTTGAAGCCCTCTGTTCCTGCCCTCCTGTGTTTTGTCTGTTGGTCATCTTTCAGATACATGCCATCTTTCCCCAGGAGCCAGAGGAGACCTTGGGATTGTCTTGGCTTTGCATAATCATGGGGTGGGGGAGATAGCTACACCCAGCTTTTAAAGCTGATTTATAAAAAAGGGTAGAGCTGCTTGGGAGAGAATTGGGTTTTGAAAACTGATACTTTCCAAAGCGCTCTCCATCTTTTTTAATGAACTAAGCTGGTTTTTTCCCTACTTGGGGTGAAATAAAAAACAAAAGATGGAACACTCTTCGGGTACAAACTGTCATTAGCTTAAAATGTGAGTTGCCAGCCTGTGTTGGTGCCAGTAGCTGCTCTGTCTGGGCACACCAGAGTGGGTTTAGAGCAAAGGTCCATCTAGCCCTGCCTCCTGGTTACAGAACTTCCCACAGGCAGATGCCACAGGGAAGCATGAGTGTGGAGCAAGCCTGAGGTGAAGGAGCTGTGGTTGCACATGGACAGTGGGATCAGAGAGTGGGAGAGTATAAGGCCTGTTGCACTGTCCTTTCCTGGGCTGCAATAGATGAGTGAGGAGGCCGGAGGGCTGTGGATTGGGACATAGCGTCTTACCTGTCTGCCTGCTCTCTCCAGACACTGACTGCACAGAGATCAAGAACAAGTTTGTGGCTGCTCGGTCCCGCCTCCCTGTCATGTTCATCGCCACCCCCAAGGACCAGTGGAGCTCCATGTGGACGCAGGAGCGACCCTCAGCACAGGTGAGCCAGGCCCTTTGCCCAGCCCCGTGGTGGCTGCAGCTCCTGGTGCTGGAGCCAGCTTTGGCAGCCCCATGAGTGAGCAGCGTCCCTGTGACTCCAGGACTGCCAAGTTTCACCCTCTGGCTTTCTTCCCTCTCCAGATCCTGCACCGCCTTGTCGTGCTCGCCTCGGAGTCTCTCCGTGCCCTGGAGGAGCAACTCATGGACCCACTCAACAGCCAGGATGTGAAGGTAACCCTGGGGCACCAGCACAAGTGTTTGTAGGCTCTGGCAAAGTGTACTGGTCTTTGATGGTGATCACTGGGGTGTGTTAGGAGGATTCAGGCTGTGGCCATGTGGTTGCCCTTGGATGGAAAGCCGCTAGCATGGGAAGATGGAGGCTGGTGCCCTGCTGTGCCACCCTGCTTCTGTGGGACCCAGCTCTGCACAGGAACTTGGGGTGACTAGGACAAATTCATTTTGTTTTCTTGGGCCGTGAGCAAACCCATGATGGTCCTGTGCCAAACCAGTCCTGTGTTCATGGCTGGATCAGATGGTTGCTCTGAGAGACTATATTTTGGTGTAGCTGTGCAAGTCTGGCTTGTGTGCTTGAGTCTACAAGGCTCAGGGTGTCAGAGGCTTTGGCAGGACACTAACAGGCACTTTAGGACGATGTTTTGGTTTGAGTGGAGGAGTAAGGCCATATGTAGTTTAACCATCCTCAATTTTTCAGTGATTTTATTTTTTAAGTTAAAACATCCATCACTGAAATGGACCTGAGAGATGCAGATGTATTTATTTGCCCTTTGAATGGAGATACATGTGGTTTGAAGGGTAGCTTGTTGGTGTACCAAGTAGTGACCCAAGCAATTGAAAAGCTCTAAGGACTAAAAAAGCCAAACAGTGGTTAAATATGATAGATTCACATTAGGAAAAAAACAAAAGAAATCAAAAAACAGCAGATATAGTGGATTTTCTTGTGCCTGTGCAGTATAAAAAGGATTTACTGATGTTGCTTTCAATTCTGCTGCATTTTTCACTGAGAGTATTACAGGCAGTAACACTCTGCTTGAGGCAGTAGCAGTGTGTGTCACAGAGCTGTGAAGGAATGAGATGTGTCCAATGTGCTGCAGTCACAATGCTGACCCAAGACTGAAATTCAGGAGGTGCACTGTGAGCTGGGGATGGTGAGCTTCTGAAACGAGCTGTCACCTGTCCATAGCAGCCTCCCAACACCTTGACTTGGCCTCCTTGACCCTCCTTCGGTCTTCCTTCCTCTTGGACATTGCAGTGGAAACTTTTCCCATTTCCAGGCTATCCCTCTGTTCCATGCAGGCGTCCTCCCAGGCCTCCAATGTTCCTTAGGGATAAACATGACATGTTGTTTCCAGGACTGGTAATCTATTTGTAAGCAAAGGTTGGGGCAGGGAGGAGGGAAAAGCCTTTCCAGTTTTGGAATTGTTTCCTCTACCCATGTACTTAAAGGAGTGCTCCAAGCTGGCTTTTTGTCTTTGCCTTTGGGTCACATGGGGATGTCCCCACTCTCATGCAGATGCAGACATGGGTTTGTGAGCTGTTTCTTTGCTCCCAGGGAACATACAGTAAGCCATGGACTTCATCATTTGGATGGGAAAGAGGGTCTCTGTGGACTAGACCTGGGACTCAGTGCTGGTCACTGATGTCCTTCATGTGTGTTCTCCCCAGCCTGGCTTTAAACCAGCTCTGAGCAGTGGGTTCTCTGCCAGTGCCAAGTTGAGCAGTGTCCCACGCCTCTGTTCATGTCTGCATCATTTGTTCCACGAAAATGTACACATAGTTTTAAGTTTTTTCCATTTTAATGCAGCTGTATCCACAGCTAGATCCTGCCTGTTCAAATATTTATGCATCTGGGATTGCTCCCCTTCATTAACAGGGCTTGCTCTCACCCTCTTGTCTGCTTGATACAAGATGCTGCTGCCCTCTGGGGCAAATCCTGTTGGACAGATGGGACCATCCCTTTATTACACAGCTCCTTGTGTCTTATTACACAGCTTCTTGTGTCCTCTGGATGTTGTTTGACTACCACTGGCTTCTTGACTCCCCTCAGGTTCTGGGACTCTGCCATGTGCAATGCAGTTACCTGTTTCAGATCATGTGTCTGTCCCTCTCTCAACTGCCCACCCCACTGTCATGCACTCAGGTGGGCTTTCTTGGATCTGTGGCAAACTTCTAACATTATTCTCACAAAGGTTTTACCTTTGGTTTGCTGCTTTCTAAGGAGAAGAAAATAAAATGCAGGCAAGGACTTGGGAACCCTCTCTCATCTCTTGTGTTCACCTGTGTCCTATATTAAGTAGCACTGTTTGTTTCTCCCTGCAGATGGTCTTCCGCCCTCCTTTGGACTTCTACGATGTCCTAATTCACCTGAATCCAAACCAGATTCCTCGGCATCTGGAGAGCGTGGACCGGCCGGTGAAATCCTTTTCCCGTGGTGTGGTGAAGAACAGCAGTGCCATGAATATCCTCTTCCCTGTGGTGGATTATGACCCTGTCCAGTGCTACCTCCGGGAGCTGAGAGTAAGCAGAGCCAGCTGGGGAGGCACTGGTGGTACCTGCCTCAGGGGGAGATGCCTTCTGGCATTCGGATTTCCTGCCACTGCAGGGTGTGGTTGGTGACATCTTTAGGTATTTTGCATGGGGTGTTGACTGCTTCCTCAACCGAAGACCTGATGGGTGCATCGCCTTTTCCATGGAAATAAGAATGCTGCTCATGTGAGAGTGAGCTCAGATACAAACCACCTGGAGCTTTTGCTGAAGAATATTGTATTTCAGCACAAAGATATCTTTAAGCTATCTGTGTCCAGTCAGTTAATTGACTTTTTATGGCTTCTTGCACCAACTGGTGTGCACAATGGACAGTAGCCACACATTTTCTGGGGAAATGGGCAGGTATCCATGACACGGTACCAGTAGGCTTCCTGCTGTTGGGCCAATGGTTGTGTGAGCCACAGGGGCTCAGTGTTGGTCACAGGATGGTTTCTCTGTGTGTGACTACATGCATGGTGAGAAGAGGATGTTAGTAGTGTGGGTATGTGGAGAACATCAGTAGCCAAAGTCACTGACTGTGTTCTTTTCCACCATGTGGCCAAGCCAAAGCCTCAGCAATGTGGGGAGACATTCAAGGTGCTTGTTGACAGCAGTGTTTCACACAGGATCTGGACAGCCAGTGCTTTGCAGGTGTGCAACATCTACCACTTTGGCCCTTCAGAGCTTCGGATGTGGTGCTGAGTGAAATGTTAGTGTGCAGAGAGGTGTGGCTGTGATGACCTCTGATCAAAACCTGCCTTGACTTTCAAGTGCCATCATCCCTTACTCACAGAAGTGCTGTGAGCAGTGTCAGAACTGTCAGCATAGGAATCAAAGGCTGGCTTTGGCAGGAAAGCTGCTGTGGAGGTCTCTGGACCTGTTCCCCACTCAGGGCAGAGCCAGCTTTCACATTAGAGCAGGCTGCACTGAGCCCAGTCCAGCTGAATGCTGACTGTCTCCAGGGATGGAGATTTCTTACCTCACTGTTCAGTGTTTGGCCACCACTGTGAAAATGGTGCCTGAACTGAAACTGCATTTTAGGCTGAAAGGTTCTGGGCTCTTTCAGTTCAAGCTATGCTTTCACCTTAACCAAGGTATCATAGGAAGTGGGCAAAGAAAACTTACCAGAGTATCTTTGCAGGTTTCCTCATCCTGGACACAGCTCTGGTACCCTCCCAAACTCTGTGCCAGCTGCATTGCCCATGGGAATCTACTGTGGCTTCAGCCGAGCTGCCAGGTGCAAGCTCAGTTCTCCTGTCACCCACAGCAGGTTGGGACAGTCTTGGGTAGTGAGGAAATGAGAGACAGGGATGCATGGAAGGCCTCTTGAAATTGAGAAAGATCTCAAAATTATCCCCCAGCTTCCCTGCAAGTGACACTGCTTCTTTAGCTGGAAGTATGTGGAGGAGAGGAGATGCTCAGTGCTCTCCTGTCTTTGAGAAGGAAGGTGGACCTGGAGATCCTGCAGACATGTTGTAGAGAGCACTGGGGGATTTCTTGGGGTCCAGGATATGCAAGAAGGAGAGGGAGAAACATGCTGCACAAGAGTTTTAAAAGGGAGCAGGAAGCAGATTTGGAACTGTTTGCTATTTCACTTTCTTTCCTGGGTGTCTGGATCTGAGGGGTCATATGAAGACCAGCTCCCCTCTTTTATTCCATAAATGATGAGGATTTGACCCGCTGCCATGAAACCTCAGCCAAGAGGTGTAGATGTGGATAGGAAATGGAGTTTCTTAAGCCTGAAATCCTTCTCCACGCAGTGCTAGAAGTGGGTCCTAGAGCTGAACAGAGCCTTTCAGCAGCTGCCAAGGTGCTGGTGATGCCTGTGTGCATGGGGCTGGAGCCTCTGTGTCTCTGAAGGGGTCAGGGCTAGGCAATCCTCATGGAAACTTGGCAGATGGATGACTGCTTGCTTGAAGGGGAGCTGGAGGCTGTTGGGACAGCAGGCTCTTCAGGGAGGGTGTTAACTGCTTGCGGCAGGTCTGGATGTGGGTTGAGGCAGTCAATCAGGAAACTCACAGGGGTGTGTTGCAGTTTATAGGACATTTTTACACTTCTAGACAAGTTGGTGTCAGTAAATGGCTCTGGAGCTGAAAGGCACAGAAGAGACTTCCCTGGAAAGCAGCTTTCATTATCCTTTAGGCAGTTTTGGCTTACTTGGTCCAGTCAACAATGGCATCCAAGCTGTCTGAATTTTTACTGCCAGTTTTTCCTAGTACAGGTAATAATAGATTTGGAATAGAGTTTGATCAGATTGCAAATTACAGCTGGTCCTAAACCCACATCGCAGTGAAGAAACACAGATATGAGCAAAGGTCATGCTGCCTTATTAGAGGCAGTGTTTATTCACTTAGTGTCTCTTCTTTGACCTGAGGGTGCTTAGGAGGGAACAGAGCAGGAACTGGTCACAGCGTTCTCTGAAGAGTGAGTTATGGGCTAGAGAGCCCAAAATCTGCCTCAGCATCCCTGTCTGAGGGGCTTTTCCTTGTCTTGAAGGGTCTTAGATACTGCTTTCTTCCCTTGTGGCCATGATATTGGAGGTATTTGGCAGTACCAGTTCACTTACCATTCACAGCATCCAGGCCAGTAGCAGACAGACTTGAAGGGGCTGATGAATATCTGTTTTTCCAGGCCAACAGGTGTTTCTTCTCCTGGAAGAATCAGAGGTGATGCTGCATGTGCTGTCAGATAACTTGGCTACGTCCACTTGGGTTGAAAAGCCCAGAAAGCTGGTTTTGCACTGCAGGATCACCAGCAAGTCAGTGATGCCAAACTATCAGTAGAAGCTACTCCATTCATCAGAAATCATCTGGCTTTGTGTCTTAGTGTATTGTTGTTCCCTAAAGGCAAGACCTTTTTGTCACCTTTGGCTTTGCTTGGTAGCCTCTGCATCCCTGGAGTATTTCTCCTTTTCTGGCTTTTGCTGCTCCTCCTTGTCCTGCAGGCTGGGAGCCCTGGGGGTGATCCAAATGCAGCAAGAAGTTGGTGCCAGAGAGGAGTGTGGTGACAGCAGTGAATCCTTGAGAGATTTTGGATGAGAAGGCAGTTGGATGCAGCACTGACTGGCTTTGACTCAGAGTAATTTGCTCTCTCTTAATAGCACAAACCACAGGATTGAGCAACAGGGCTGTAGCCATGTCTGGCAGTGCAGCCCTGGTGGGTTTATAGCAATGAAGGAAGACATCTGTCACACAGATGCTGTGAAATGTTGTGCCCTTCTATGAACAGAAAAAAAACATTGCCCTTTACTAAGCTTCCCACATGAAAAAGGGTTTAAATGCCTTAGCATATTGATTGAGTTGAGAGAAGCAGGGAATGGCTTCTTTTCCAGTGTCCTTAGACTGGTGACCAAGAGATCCATTCCTCTCCTGTCCAGCCTGTTTGCCCCTGTTCTTCTCAAGGCAAAGGGGTTAGCAAGGCAGGACTGCAGGACTGCTGCATGCCTTCTCCAAGGAGCCTGATCAGAGGAGAAAATAAAGGAGCATAGTTGTTGAGTCCTGACTGCTTTAATTTTTCCTGCTTCAAGGAGATGTGCTGCAGAAGCTGGCCTGACTGAGTTGTTCTGGTGCCTGGTAGGCTTGGGTTAGAGATGAAAGGCTGGCTGTGGGATTCAGGCAGAAAATTCTTCAATTCCAGGGCAGATCTGATACAGAATGCCTGTTCTGTGAGTCTGTCCAGATAAGGAGGCTTTGCATATGGATGCTTTTAAGGGAAAGCTGGTGCCAGACACCCCACAGGGGGCTTCCCTGGAGCTTCAGCCCATCTCCAGCCTCCCTGCCACTTACAGTCCAGACCACTTTGTTAAACAAACCCTGGGTTGCTTCTGGGTGGGGATTCCTCAGCAAGGCTAAATTACATGTCTCAAATGAGGCTCCCATGGAATCTCCATCGTGTCATGTCATGTTGGCTGTTGAGCTGCAGAACCCCCAGGTGTGTGCTGGGGATGTGGTGTGGGAAGGCTTGGTCAGTGCACCTGCTCCAGAGTGGCTTGACTATTCTCTGGACTCGAGAGATCCTCCAGAGGACACAGGACTTATGGATATCCTTGCCATGCCTATGTGCAGAACCTGAAGGCTCTGGTCACCTCTCAGAAATGTTCATTCATGGTGGGGAAAATTGGGTGAAGCTGCCTGTGCCATGTCTGTCTGCATGTGTATTATGGCTGTTAACAGACCTCATATTTCTTTCTGGCTCTTTGGTCTCCCCAGGTCACTGATGTGATGTGCTGTTGTTCACTGAGATTTTGGTTTCTTGGGCTGCATGTGCCTGAGGAAGAGTCTGTGGCAGAGAAGCTGCCCATCTTGTATATGCAAGATCTTTTCTGTGTGAGAGAGCAGAAAAATGTTTCCTGCTTTACTGTAAACATCCTTCCCTCTAAAGCATTTCTTTCACCTTCAGACAAAACCTATCAGGAAGAGTTAGAGCCCTTTCCTTTCTTCCTCCCATGGTGTAGGAATGTGTATCTTCCTGCTGCATGTTAGGAAGGAATTACTGCTAGTAGAAATTCTGTCTCCTACAATATGTGAGCTGTGCTTATGTGATGTAGTTGGAACTGGGGAAATCTTGTCAGGTCAGCCTGCTCCTGTCCTGTTTTGACTGGCAAGGCTGACTCCTCATGGTGACTCCAGGCTGGCAGAAATGAATGGAAAAGACTCTGTGGGCCCTCACAGTATGGAGGAAACCTTCCTGTCTGGATCTGTGTCCTTGGAGGGGTAGAAGCGGCAGGAAGTCATCTGCTCTTAGAGCTGCAGGCAGCTGTGTGACCCTCAGCACAGTGCCCAGGGTTGGGGCTGGAAGCCCATGCTTAGGGAGACATCAGCTCCCTGTGCCTCTGGGATGAGCTGACAGGGTATTTGTGGCTGCATTTCTTCTGTGTTGGTAATTCCCCCCAGAGGTTTGGTAGGATTTGTCCCATAGGAAGTGGCAGAAGACTTGACTCAGATGGATTGGTGGACAAGGCATGTTTGCTAATGCAGCCAGGAGAACAGGGCTGGCTTTTTCCTTGCCACACTGCTGCCACCCCAAACCCCCAGGATGAGGATGTGCTGTCAGGAGGCATTCAGAGGTGGAAAAGTTTTGATAGTTTGCAGTACCTTTTATTAGCTGAATCTCAAACCCAACACTGTGGTTTCCTTTCTCTTTTAAAACCCCCCTAACATGGTGCTGACAGTGCTCCTTGCCCTGTTGGGGTGTAGGGGAAGGCTCTGTGTCACAGAACTGAACATGGGGACAGGTTGGATGATGAAGACCTCAAAGTTTTAACCACAAATGTAGTTATTTGTTGGAAGTATCTTTAACAGGGATTTATACTGATGTATTCCTTGCTAAGAGCACTTAAAGTACTCTGAGCACTGAGCAAATTTTGGCATTTGCCCTCTGAGCTGCTGTCAAACCAGGCAAAGCTGCTGTAGAACACATTTTGGGTACAGAGACCTCCTTAAAATGCTCTACCAGCAGCTGTGATGCTATGAGCCTAATCTGTTGGTAGGAGCAGTGAAAAAAAAGGGTGGATAAACAGTGAGATCAAAAAACCCTACCCCTAAACGACAATGTAGGTACTTAACTAGTGATGAGCACTTAGCTCATTGCAAAATCCATGCTTCAGATGGAGCTGCTTAATCTGGTAATCCCATTTTAGAGCAGGGTATTGTTTTACTCACTACTTTCCTCCATCCATTTCATTCCTACAACACAGATGGTTTCTTACAGAGCATGATCTAATCGTCAGGTGCTATACACCCCTTTCCTGGGCAATGAGGCTCCTCTAAGCTGAAGCCCTGAGCTTGCAGGTCCCTAATGTCTCTATGAGATGGGAAAGAGCTGTAGTTCTTGATGATGGCCGGAGGGCTTTCCTGGGGTGTTGAAAGCTGAACTGCAACCAAAGATACAGCATCTTGAGAAGGGAACAAGGATTCAAATGTACTCCCTGTCTTTTCTCCCCTTTTTTTTTGAAACTTTTTCTTGAGGAAAGTGTTTGCAGGCTCAGGCAAGCCCAGTGGCACTGGGCATGGAACATGGGATGTGGAAAGGACAGTGAACTGTTTGCTTTTACTCCCCAAGCCTCTGTACAAACTGAAGTGCAGTGACTAATACACCAGACCCTTTTAATGTAATTTGCCAAGAGCTGAGTGTTTATCTCCATAGCTCAGTGGGCCAAGTCGAAGCACTGTCACATGGGTGATGCTGGGAGTTTGAATGGGATGCCATCCTTCTAACATCTGCCCTCTGGTCCCAGCTGTCTGGAAAAAATGGTGTTGGGTCTCAGGCCAAACAGTGGTTTTACTGGGAAATGATCTGAGCCTGGAGGCTTTCTTTCCTGCAAATGCTCCTGGCTTCTTGCCTAGCAAGATGTGCCTGTAAAAAATAGCTTTCTCATAAGGAGCATCGTGTGGCATCTGAGGCCTTGCCCTGTGGAGTAGCTGGGCTTCTTCAGGTTCTCATATGCTCTGCTCCTCTTTGGTTCAGAAAGTTGCACATTGAGGATCAGCTTTATTGCCCTTCCTTGAGTTTGCCCTCCCTCCTGCTCTTTGCCCTTTGGCTAAATGAGGAGTCTTCCCTGTGGACTAGGCTCGGAGCATAATCTGTCCCTCTCAACCTAGAAATGCCCAGGGGGATTGCCTCTTTCTCAATGTATTTTTAAACAGTGGTTTTCCTGGCTGGTTTGGTGAAATAATGCCTTGACCAGCCTTATCTCTGTGAAGCTCCTATGCAGTGGGATGAGCTGGCAGTTCTCAAGATCTTCCCATCTTGATGACCCAATTGTATTGCCCTCTGTTTCTGAGCTGTTTCTGTCTGAACTCAAATCTATGTCGGAAGGTTGCAGACAACACCACCCCTCCTGCTTGTCAGGTCTGTGTTCTCAAAATGCTGCCTCACACTTTAGGATCACTGGTAACACCAACCCAGTCCACCTTTTTTTCCTACTGCAATCTGGTATCTCCATACAAGACCCCTTCCAAGCTTGCCTTTCATGTTGGGGTTTTTTTTAAGCACATCCTTAAGAAAACCTCATGATACAGTTATGCCAGCAAGACCTCTCTTTGTAAAAGCCAGGAAACAAGGGAATAGAGGAGAAACAAGTGTTGGGGAGCAGCTGCTTGGCTGTCTTGGTCAGCGGCACTCAAGGTGTGTTTCTCTAGGTATCAGTATGTTGGGTGATGAGCTATAGGGCCAGACTTTAGGGTTTGAAAAGTTCCATTGTTTCCTTCTGCTGTGATGCTCTTCTCCTGCCTCTTTGCAGCCCTGGGAATCCAGCTGGCGTGGGATTGGGGGAAGGCAGACTAGGCTTTAGTCATCTCTTTATGCAAGATCTCTTTTTGATCTCTGCTGCCCAGCACCACCAAAGGAGATACTCACTGATGCCGCTGGTGAAACACAGGGGCAAGGAGGACAGATTCCTGCAGTGCCTGTATGGAATTTTCCATCTCTTTCCACGTCACAGAGCTTTGTGTTACTTAAAATTCCTGCTGCTATATTTCCTTTTTGGATGCTGTGTGCTGGCAGCTCATTGGGGCTTTATCCTGGGAGAAGAAGGAGCTTTGGTACTTTGGTTGCACAGATTGCAGAGCTCAAGATACTGGTCTCCAGTGAAAGGTCCTTGACTGGGGTTTGTCTTTGCTGCCATGTGGTGAAATGTGTTCTGGCAGGATTCCTGCTGGCAGGGCCTCCCTCTTTCTGTCTGATGCACTGTGAAATTTTGAACATGGTTTTTGTACACTGGGAAAGGACAGCTTGGTAGTGCCAGGTCCAGCTGATGGAAGACCATGGTGAGGGACACCCAGTGGGTTTTCACTAAGGGAGCTGCTGTCCTAGGGGTGGATGCTGATTTCTAGGTACTCTTGCAGGCCTGTGGGAAGTGGTGGATCATGTTTCTGTCCTTGGAGATAGCAAGGGTTAGTCTGTCGTGAGATCTGCATGCAAAATTTGCAGGCAGTGCACTGTATTCATCAAGAGTGGGGGAAAAGACACCTAGTGCTTGTCCATGGGCTGCCATTTTCTTTTCTTGTTGGGAATCCACTGAAGGAGTTGCCATTTTGGTCCTGTCTGCTGTGGAACTACTGTGTGTTCCTGTGTAAGGAGACTGAATCAGGAATGGGCTTTGACTCCTGGTATCTTGTACAACCTGTGCTTGTTTTCTACCCAGGATGCCTTCGGTGATCTTGCAATGTTCTTCTATGACAAGCACGGTGGAGAAGTGATTGCAGTTTTGTGGAAACCTTTAAGCTTTCAGCCTCAGCCTTTTAAGGTGAGTTTTTTGTTCTGCTTTAAGCTTCATGTTACCTTTATGCCTTGAAAATTTGAAGTTTCCACCCCCCACACATTATAATTGCTTATTGAACTCTCATCAGCCCCAAAGCCCTTTGAGGAATGTAGCTCATAGTTCTGTCCCTTAAAAAGGGTGAAACCAAGACAGGGCTGAGTCCACAATGCTCTCAGTCATCTGCAGATCTAAGAAGGGAACATGTGTCTCTGGACAAGCACCACAGTTGTGGTCTGAACAGAGCTGTCTGTCCTGGTTGCTGTTCCCTGGTCCCCTCCTGGGAGATGGGGATGCATCATTTGCCAAAGACTTTCAGTGTGTGCTGAAGGCTGTGCCATTCTCATGGCTTTGGGCATCTTACACAGAAATACCCGACTCACAAGAAGCTGGGCTGGAATGCAAGCCCAGGTCCATACTGCCCAAAGCCTATCTGTGCACAGAACTGTTTTCCAGCTCCACTGTGTGGGTTGGCAGATTCTAGAGGGTGGTTAAGCCAGGTGTGAGGTGTGCTGGAGTGATTCATGCTGCTTTCTATGAAGGAAAGACGCAAAGAAACCGGTTACTCATGGCTCAGACTTGGCAGCCCAGGCTCTTCTGCTGTCATTCTCTGGATGATTTATCTCCCCTCTCTTCATGGCCAGAGGGCATTGGCCATTCAGCCTGTCTGGTGTTGTGAAACCTGGTTATTCACAGTGGTGAAACAGAGGAGATGCTTCCATTGGAGCTGAGTGTAGCTTGATTAAACCATGAGGGTTTTGTTTTTTCTGCTGATGGAGCGCTGAAGATCTCTTCCCACTCGAGGGCTTGACACCCACCAAATTGCAGAGCAGAGCCCAAGCAGCTCTTACTCAGCCTTATGCTGTGGTCTCTTTTGCACACCCCTGTGCTCTGCTTACACAGGCTCTGGCCATGCACCTGCACACCCTTCCCATCCCTGTCATGCCTCTGGCCATTACTTTGCTTCCTCAATTCCTTGCAGTCTTTGGGCTGTGGCTCCAGAGTAAACTGTAAAAAGGGCTGAAAAGGGTCACTCTTGCACTCTGTTGGTTCTAATAATGCGCACTGGTGGTGTTGGGAAGTGAAACTTAGGGAATTGGGTGCAGTGGTGTAGCAGGGTTTGCATGTGACAAAGCAGGAGAGAAATTCACGTCTCTTATTTGGGGCTGGCAGAGGTTGCAAAGCAACTCTGAGCAGGTGCTCCCATTTGTGCAATATTTGTGTGTGTCCCACAGGTCTCCAGCATGAAAGGAAGGAAGGTGGCAACTCTGAACAATGAGCTGGTCTGTGTTCCCAACGTGGAGGCAATTCTGGAGGACTTTGAGGTTTTGGGAGAAGGCCTGGTCAAAAGTGTGGAAGCTCGTACAGAGAAATGGACTATCTGAGACCACTGAGAGGTTCAGAATGGCCTGTCCTGGAGCAGTTTGTTCACTCTGGGCTGTTCCTTTTTATAAATCAGTCCTGGAAAAGTCTTTTATCTTTCTAAATCCCAGAACTGTTTTACGCTTATTTATCTTTATATGCCTTGTTCATGAAAAGCAATGGGACCTGTTGTTGTTTTCAAGAATGTAAATGCCTTTTTATTTTGAAGAAAATATAAAGATGAGATAAAGCTTTTGAAAGTGTCCCTGTTTCTTGGTCATTGTAGGAATCAAAGCAGTGTTCACAGGACAATGTCAAGGTCTGAAAATTATGGCTGGGGTGTGCAGTGGGAAGGCAGTTTCCTAGTTTGGTAGGGAATGTATAGCAGATGCTGTTACTGGAGTGGTTAGCAAATCCAAGGACACACAGCTGTTCAATAATGCCCAAGTTATTCTCTTCTGCTGAGCCGCAGTGAGGCCTATTTGGCATGCTGTATTCAGTGCTGGTTTCTCCAGTTAGAGAGACATGGACACACTGGAGCAGGTCCAGTGAAGAACAACAAAAATGATAAAGGGATTGAAGCCTCTCTCATGAGAGGGAGAGGGTGCAAAAGCTGGGCTTATTCAGCCTGGAGAAAAGAATGCTCTTAAAAATCTGTTCTAATATCTGATGAGCATGTAGAGAAGATGGAGCCAGTCTCTTCTCAGTGGTGCCCAATAGTATAGAGAGGAGTAAGCTGAAATGCAGGAAATTCTAATGAAAATGATTTTTCTTTACCTTAATAGTATTTAAACATTGGCACAGACTGCCCAGGGAGATAGTGGAGTCTCTGTACTGGGAGATAGTAAAAAACCAGCTGGGCATAGTCCTGTGCAGCCTCCTGTAGGTGACCCTACTCTGAGCAGAGGTGTTGGGTTATTTCTCACATGTGAAATCATCACAAGGACTCCTGATGAGGGAAGAGAGAAATAAGAAGGAGGGAATGCACTTTTTCCATCCCCTCTTGTGATGGAGGCAGCACGTTCCAACAGGAAAGCACAGGTGAATCAGATCTGGAGTAAAGAAAACAGACTTCATGACAGCAGGTATTGCAGACACCAAAACCAGATCAAGCTTGGCAAGGCAGGTGAATATTCAGGCACGCTGTTGATTAGGCCATTGTTGCTTGGTAAGGAGGATTTCGGATGGGATGTTAAATGTGTTGCTTCAAGACCTACTGATCGCTGTTGGGAGTTACACTGTGTCACACTGGACAGACTCATCTGTGCAGCATCCTTGGTTTTGCTATATTAAACTTACAAGGAACTTTTTTCTCTCTTCCCTGTGCCTGTGAGAGTCTGTAGGTGAAATCCACTGCCCATCCTTTGCTTCCAAGAGCTTTGTGAGCACACCTAAACTGAAAACATCAAAAGCTCTTTCTGGGCAAAATACATCTCGAACCCGAAAACAAAGCAGCATGTTCTGTTTCTGCTGTGACCCCTGCAGCCTAAGAACCTGCTGACAGGTCCACTGGCAAATGATGCAGGCAGTGATTTCGACAGGTTTCAGAAGCAGCTAATTAGGGATTAATTTTTAATCTTCTCTTTGTTCTACTTTATCATCCTCTGGATGTTGGAATCGCCCAATCTGCCTTCAGCGACAGCTGTAATTTTCCTCGGTAGCTGGATCATTCCTGCTTCATGGGTCCGTTTGCCTTCACTCTGAACATGTAGTTTGACATTTGGGTCCTGTAAATTTGCCAACCCAACTGCTGGACAGCATTGGAGTTGCTGCACTGGTTTGTTGTGCCAGAGTCTGCCTGTTCCTTCCATGCCCTGTCCTGCCCTTGCTTTCCCCCCTGCTGTAAGTTGTGGATGTAAATGGTTTTGGTCTGGAACATTCTCCTCATTGATATATCTGCTTTTCCCCAGGGCAGAGGTGTATGCTGGAGCCTGTATTAGCTCACAGGAGAGCAGGACTCCTCCAGCCTTCTGCTTCACCAGGCAGGCTGGAAGGTCCTTCTCCCCCTTCCCTGGGGCTGTCATGGGATGTGGCCCCTCACTGGCTTACTGCCTGCCTGGGAATATTTATGGAGGGACGGTCTGGTCTTGCAGCTGAACAGCACTGTAATCCCCTCTACCCTGTCCTCCACAGCCTAGCTCCCACAGAGGGGGCTTGTACTTTGTAGGGGCAGCCCTGCATTTATCTGCTGCTTTTACACTGTCAGATAATGTTACCCTTTTTCCTTTTTGCCTTTAAACAGGCATAAACTTCTCCATCCTTGAGTAAAACATCTTCACTTGTGGCGTGCAGCAAAAGGGCCAGGAAATGCCCAGGTGAACCTTCTGCAAAAATATCCATAACCAATCAACTGATGATAAACAAACTTGTAACCAAACCTTCCTGCAAGTACCAACCTGCTGGTATTTCACAAGGGAATGCCCTGTGCCCAGCAGCTAGATGTGAGCCTAGTTTTGGTGACAAATACTGGTATTTTGGCAAAGACTTTGTAATGAATTCACCTAAAACTGGCAAAACTGACCACTGCTAGCCCAGCTTAAATCACCTGGAGGGGATAAACTGTGTCAGCAAAAGTGACCCAAGTAACACATTATGGAAGCTGTACTTTTCTGGGCTGATGTTGCCAAAGCCCTGGCAAATCCAGTCTCCTGCCTCCTCTTTCGGAGGAAGGATAACTCCTCGTTGTCCTAAATCTCCCAGTATCCAAATATATAAGGGCATTTCTGAGCCATTCTGAAGGACTTGTTTATATGGTCAAGCATTGCAAATGTTAAAGGTCGTGTTTTATCATCTGCAATACTCAGACCCTCGTGGGCAATTCACATGAACAAAGTCAGCGTGAAATTTAGCTGGAAAGCCTGGAGATCATAGAGCCACAGAATCATAGAATGGCCTGGGCTGGAGGGGACCTTAAAGATCATCTTGTTCTAATCCCCATGCTGTGGGCAGGGACACCTTCCACTAGACCAGATTGCTCAGAGCCCCATCTAATCTGGCTTGAAACACTTTGAGGTGTGAGGCATCCACAACTTCTCTGGGCAGCCTGTGCCAGTGCCTCACCATCCTCACAGCAAAGAATTTCTTCCAAATCTAATCTAAACCTGGTCTTTCAGCTTGAAGCCAATCCTTCTTCTCCTGTCACTACCTGCACTTGTAAAAAGTCCCTCTCCCTCTGCACAGGCTCCCTTCAGGTACTGGCAGACTGCAATTAAGTCATTCCGATGACTTCTTATTTCCAGGCTGAACAAATGCAGTTCTTTTAGCCATTCCCTGTAGGAGAGGTGCTCCACTGCTCTAATCACCTTGGTGGCTCTCCTCTGGACATGCTCTGGATGCTCTTAGGGGCTGCATGTTGGTGTGCTCTGACTTCTTGAGTGACAGTTTACCTAAAGCAAAGTGCAAAGCGCCTGCTTCAGGAGCAGAGGGTCCTTGTGCTTCCAAGGCATCTGTAAAGAGGTTTCTCAGGTACACAAGAAAGGACAAGTGAGGTCTCCATTGCAACTTTATCTCCTGCTGCCTGATTTACTGCTCTTGTTGGTGCGCTGTGACTAATTTCAGTTGTGAAAGCTGGGGTAGGGCCTGGGTTGTTCAGAGTGTGCTTGTTTGACAAGTGTGCTGGGCTTGCACTTCCAGAGCGGTGAGTGGGCATTCACTTGCTTGCAGGTGTTTGCTTAGCTATGGTCCCAGCCATAAACAAGAGCTGCACAAACACAGAACTGCCCTGGGGAGCCCATGCTGTGTCATGTTGCAAGAGGTGGGATGAGGGAAAGGGAGGGAAGCACCAGAGCTGAGGCAATAGCAATGGGCTTTGACGCGTTGCCATTGCTACTGTGTTGATTTTGCAAAGCTACCTTTGAAGCTCTTTATGGCAGGCCTTCTGTGCTTGGGGGATGAGCAGAAACAGGGAGGTGTTTCCAAGTGCAAAACTGGGCCAGAGTGATATTGGTGCACTGAGTGTATGGGTGGTGTCAGTAAAGACAGGGCTCAGTGGTGTATGCTTTCTAGCAGAAATTTCCAAGTGCTGGTGCATTCTCCTGGGCCTTTAGCTGAGCCACCCTTTGGGCAGCTTTCTCTTAAAAGGGTCAGCTCATGCTTTGCAAGGATGCTCTGAAAAAGCAGTTGTTGGAAGACAGCTGCTCAGGAGAAGGGGAGATGGATGGAGCCTTTCTTGTGCTGCCAGATTCCTGCTTTCCATGTACCCTTGACAGCTTTGAGAGACCATCACATGATTTATGAAAGGAAGGTCAGGAAACAGGTGAATGAAACAGCTGGCATGATGGGATGACCAGAGCAGTTTGAGGGCTGTGAGGTTTTCCTGCACACTGTATTGTTCAGCCTTTGGTGTTCAGCCTTTGGGGCTGCCAAGATCTTTTCAGAGGCTGTTTGGAGTCTCCATGTGGCTGTCTCTCTTGAACCTGATCCTCTGAAGGCAAGAAGCCTTGTGTCCTGGAAATAAAGGTCCTAGAAGAAAGTATTTTGCTCAGGTTCCCACAATAACCAGTGATTTTTGAAAACCCTTAGGTTGAATTTCCATGGCTGGCTAGGGAAGGAGCAATTGAGGGTTTTTTGGCACAGAAAGGGAGTATCCTTCCCTAGTTGTCTGTTACCACTGTGGCCATTCTGCTAGGCTGAGGGATGGCTTCTTTGCTGTTTTTCTGTTTTCAGGGAAATGCTCTGGACCTGAAGTGACTTTTCCCAGCCAAGGCAGCTTTGGGGAAGCACGCATAGTAAAGTCGCTCTGGCAGGCAGCAGCTTTTGATGCTCCTGTTCTCCTTGGGAAAGGCAGAGTGGTGCTGCTCAAGAGGCAAGGGTGGCACTTGGCAACTGCAGGGTGCACCACAAGGAAGGGCAAAAAATAAAGAAATTGAGTTGGGGGAAAATTGCAAAATGGGAGAAATCACAGAATCACAGAAACTTGTTGTCTGGAAAGAGGCTGGGGTTTGACAGAAAGGGCAGTTTGGCACCCCAGGGCTGTGTCAGGGGAGCAGAATGAAACTGCAAGTTGCTCAAACCATGTGAGCTGGCACAAAGATGCAGCCTCTGGTGCTGTGAAGTCTTTGCACTAGACTGAAGGGCTAAAGGCTGAGCAGCCACCAGGAGAAAAACAAACATTGGCCATAAGCATGGTGGGGAGATGTTGGGTAGCTGCTGGGCCCTGGCAGAGGAACAAACTGGGGATGCATCAAGAGTCTCCCCATTACTCCACTTTCCTGCTGAGTATCATGACCAGGTTCAGCGAACTTGCTGCCTCTTCCCACCAGAGAGTGAGAGAGGGGGAATCTTCCTCAAGGCTTCTTTTACTGTTGCTGACGAAGGTGCTGAAGGCTTGTGCTGGCCGTGAGCCGGCACAGAAACACTTGTGCCTTGTGCTGGTAAATCCTGTGCTGCTGAAGGTGCCAGACAGACTGTTCCTGTTCATGTTGCTCCTGGATATGCGTGGGAAGTCTAAGGGAGGTGCCAGAAAAGCGCATGGCAGGAGCCTGGTACTGTATTCATTCATTAGCCTTCAGTCTCTCCCTTTTGGCTAAATCATGTTGTTTCCATGCATATTAAAACACTGAGGATCACAGTCTCTGGGAGGTAAAGTACAGTGATGGCTCCACTGGGCTGTGAGTTTGTTACTTGCTGGCTCTTCCCTGCCAAAACATATGGCAGCCAAGCTTGGTTTGGTGAAATGCTGACCTCCTTTGTGTCAATGCAGGCCAAGACCAGGGCTGTGGGCTGGAGATGCTGCCATGGAGTAACTATGTCCTTGTGTGTGATTGGAGACCCTGGCAGTGCTACAGGGCAACGGATGAGGGACAGCATGTTGCAGGTGGGCAGTCCTGTAGGGATACCAGGGGTCAGCAGACCCTGTCCTGGAGCAACCCTTGGAAGGAAGAGCAGAGAGGACAGATGATGATGCCTTTCCTTGGAAGGAAGAGCAAAGGGCATGGGTGGTGGTGGCCTTTCCCTGGAAGGAACAGTAGAAGGGATGGGTGATGGTGGCCTTTCCTTGGAAGGAAGAGCAGAGAGGTGGGTGATGGTGGCCTTTCCTTGGAAGGAAGAGCAAAGGGGTTTGGGTGATGGTGGCCTTTCCTTGGAAGGAAGTGCAGAGGGGGTGGGTGATATGGCTTTCCTCCATCCAATGGGATAAGGGCTCACAAGGCAGCACTGGGTGTCCTACCACGTAAGGCTGAGCCATTCCTCATTGTTAGGTCTTGTCAGTGGGGATTATCTTCACTAAACACTCAGCCAGGTGGAATAATTGGCAATCAAATCCCCTGCTCCCTCCCAATCCAGCCTAGAGCTGCAGAAGGGTAACCCTGCTCCTGTTGCCACAGCACCAGGACCTCTTCCCTTCTTCCCAAGGCAGTCCCATCCTAAGAATGTTTCCTTTCCCCTGTGCTCTTCAAAACAGACCTCCTTGTCCTTCCCATGCATGGTTATTAACATATTGCCTTCTCTTATACCTGCCCTGTACCTTGTATTTATATAGGTATGCCTGTACCTTTTCTTTACTTTTTTGGGGGGTGCCTGGGTACTTGGAGGATTGTGGGGTATTGGACAACAGCATGCCTTTCCCTGGAACATGCAGCTGGGGGACTGGTGGCCTGTGCCTTGTCACCCTTGACCTGCAGCTGAGACAGAGGCCTCTCCAGCCTCTGTCCCTGCAGCTCCTGCCCCCGGCCCCTTTTGACACAGACAAATGTAATTCCCTGAGTCAGTAATGCTCACACCCCCTGCCCCATGACGGGGATGTTTTTCATCAGGAGCTTCAATGTGTTTAGCACCAGCAATTTGCCACAGCCCACTGAGAAGAGGCAATGAGATACTTTCCCTGCCCTGGAGCACCAACGGTTGGAGGCAGGTAGGATGAGACATGGAGGGTGTGAGCAGCAGCTGGGGAGGGAGTGTTGGGAGAGTGTGGGGTCTGGGAATGAGAACAGGTGGTATATCACAACCACGGGTCCTGGAATGACCCTGAAAAGAGGGAGAGTGTGTCCCTGTTGTCCAAGGCAGGATGATGGTTGGCATGCCAATATGTGGCAATAGGGGCTTGTAGGGCCCCTTCCCCTGCTCTTTTCCTGGACATGGACCTCTTCTCAGCCCTCAACAAAAGCATTTAAAATTGCATTTTGCACCCTCTGCTCTCCCCAGTGATGTGCTATCCATCCCAAGGTGGAACTATGTCACTGATGCTGCCAACATGCTGAGGAAAAGTGTTGGTCTCTTCCAGACCTGTGCTCCCTGTTATGCTCACACCATTTTCACAGAGCAGCAGCTGTTTCCCCACCTTCCTGGAGGCAGGGTGGGGTGCAAACCTGGCACTTTCCCTGTAAGGCTGTGATCCTTGCCACCTGCATGTGTAAAGTGGTATAAAACTGCCTTACAGTCACAGCCTGGCTGTGTGGGGACATGGCTGCCTTTATCTCAACTGGCCATTGTGTGGCTTGTGGAGGAAATGGGACCACAGCCACAGGACAAGTCACTGGCAGTGCTGGGAGCAGGGACATGACTCCAGCCACACTTCCTCCTCTTCCAGTAAGCTGACACTGCCTTGGGGCTTTGCAGGCTGGGAAAAGCAGTGCAGCATCTCAGAGACAGCTTGTTCTTGAGCATGAAAATATTTCCACATGCCTGCTGCCGTGCCTGAAGAATAACGTTGAAAGCAGCCAAGAGGGTTTTCTTCCAAGGAATGTGGGATTGCTGGTGCTCAGGGGTGATCCAAGACAAACTATCACCCTGTAACACACTTCTGCAAGGCCTCTCCTGCACCTCTGCTGTGTAGCTGTGAGGCAGCTCCATGGAAATAGGATGCTGCAAAGCTGCCATCCCTGCTGTGGTGAGGACAGAAAGGCCCTGTGTGAGTGGAGGGATTACCCCTGAAAAGCTATTGCCCCTGGAAATATGGGGTGGCCTGCCTGCAGTTTTGTGCTAGAGGTGGGAGATGGGCAAAACAGCTTGCTCAGTGGTAAGCAGCCCTGAATCCACAAGCTGTGGACACAGGATGAGAGGTAGAGAGGCTAGAAAATGTTTTGGGTTTTCAGCCCCCAGTGGCAGTGCTCCTGGCAGGGATGGAGGTGATCAGCTCCTTAAGGTCCAGTGAGCACTGCAGCAAGTCAGGCTGGTGGTGGAGGGGTGTGTGGGCTGTCCACTCAGGTCCCAGCTGTGTTTTGTGGCTTGCAAGCCAGGTGCCACCCTGTGTGCCTCTGCTGCATCCCTGGTGTAAGCTGGAGGGGGCTAGTCTGCCTGTCTGCCACCTTATGGGAAGTGAGATGAAAGCCAGGACCTGCAGGTTCCCAGGAAGCCCTGTTATTGCAGGTACAGGGCAGACCAACTCCCCTCTGCCTCCTCAGCCAGCCCATTGCTCCAGCCTTGGAGCGCTGGGGGTCTGGCAATGCTCCCAGCCATCAGCCCAATTTCCAAGTGGTGCATCTTCCATATTCTGCAGTGGTGGCTGGCTCCTGCTGCTGAGGATGACACTGAAACCCAGTAGCAAAACCTGACCAGAGCACTCAGGTGTCTTGAGTTTCATCTGAAACCACAACGCTGTTGGTAGGTTTCTGTGCAAAGCTCAGCAACTTCCTGCTGGCTCATGCCAACACTTCCAGCAAACCTTTATTTGTTAGTATTAAGCTTTTCTTCAGGGATTTTGGCTGGGCCAAGTGTACTGGCAGACCTTGCTTGGGCTGGGATTTATAGCTGCTACCAGCACCCCTGGGGCAAACGGGTCTCGGTGTGAGTCAGGGCAGACCGTGCTGTGCCAGCGCATGCTCTGCAGCCCTCGGGACGGTGTTGATCTCCTAGAAAAAAGCTCAACACAGACTGAGCCGGGAGTTTCTGGAGACAGAAAAGCTGAATTCACTACCAGAGCAGCTATCTGGGGATACTGAGAGGAGACGTCTGTTTTTCTTGTCCCTGAACTGCTGGGTTTTGAGCATCTCCAAGAAGGAGCTTGGCATGCACAGCAGGAGTGCTGCAACCTGCTGGTGCCAGATGAGCTGAGGACTCTTGGAGGATCACCCATTCCAAGTTATCAAGAAGACATGGATCCAGGCTGTGTGCATTGCCAACAAAAATACCTCACTTGCGAGGCTGATGGACATGGATGTAGCACGGAGAGAAGCACAGAGCTTGCACTGCCCTCTGCTTCGTCCAAGCTGCCTCCATGCTGTCTTCTACTGTGTATGCACCTGAAGTGAAACCCTTCGGTTTTGGGTTATCCTTGCATTGCCCACTAGGACAGCCTGAATCTGTGTTACCCAAAAAAGTCTGCAAAACACTCAGAGGAAAACACCTGCACAAGCTGTACCTGTTCAGTTTGTTACTTGAGATCGTGTGTCTGCTTGGGTGGTCAACCAGCTGGGAAGGCTGAGGGGCAGCATCTGCCTCCCCACCAGCCTTCTAGGGGGCTGGGTGACCATCATCTGGTCCTGGGTTGGGAGCAGGGAGGCCCTAGCAGGACTCCTGAGTCTGGTGGGTCCCACAGGCACTGTCATCCTGAATGCTGCTTCTGTGTCAGGTTACATCTCCTGGGACACAGGGGGAAAGGCAAAGAAGGTGAAATCTTGTGGTACTTTTTCTGCAGCAGCATAGAGCAGTTATGTGCTTAGTCTTTCCAGTGGGAGTGTGGCAGTACTGTGAGCAGTTAATCTTGGGATTTCAGCAGTAAAATTTTCAAAGGGTTATCTCCAGTAGACAGTCAGATGCTTCTTGTGCTCTCTATCTACAGGCTGGGTCCCGGCTCTGCAGGGGGATTTTCCTGGAGAGTTCCTCCATGAACTTCTCCAACTTGAGTCCATCCCATGGACACCAATTCTCCATGAACTGCTCCATTGTGGGTCACTCTTCCATGGGATGCAGTCCTTCAGGCACTAGCTGCTCCAGCATGGGTCCCCCACAGGACCATAAATCCTACAAGGAAAACCTGCTCTAGTGTGGGCTCCTCTCTCCATGGGTCAGCAGGTCCCTGCCAGGACCCTGCTCCGGCATGGGCCTCCCACAGGGGCACAGCCTCCTTTGGGCATCCACCTGCTCTGGCATGGGCTCCTCCATGGGCTGCAGCTGGATCTCTGCTCTCCCGTGGACCTCTATGGGCTGCAGGGACACAGCTGCACCACCATGGGCTGCACCATGGGGGCAGGGGAACCTCAGCTCTGGCACCTGGAGCACCTCCTGCTCCTCCTTCTCTACTGACTTGGGTGCCTGCAGAGTCTACATTTTCTCATTACTCTCTTATCTGGCTGCAATTTTCATCTACAAATACCTTTCCCCCCTTCTTTAAGAAGGGAATTTTCATCTACAAATACCTTTTTTCCATTCTTTATGTTATTAGAAAGATGTTACTATAATTCCTGATGGGCTCAGTGGCTGATCTGTCCTGGAGCTGGCTGGCATTGGCTCTGCCAGACATGGGGGAAGCTTCCAACAACTTCTCACAGAATTCCCCCCCATACCCCACCTGCTACCAAAACCTGGCTATGCAAACCCAGTACACAGGCTGTGGAGCTCTTTGGCTCAGGCGATGCCCATAGTCAGCTTTGGTGCTTACAGCCTATCTGCCTTGCAGATCTCTAGATGTCAGAGTTTGCTGTACAGAGGATGGCAGCAGAAATGCCAGGAATGGGATACAATGGCATGTCCTGACCTGGATGAAGGTATCTGACACAAGAGAAGGTTTTCCTGCTCGTGTCTTTTGTTGCCCACATTGTTGCTTCACCTACTGCTGCCTTGCCTCACTGCCTCCCCTTTAGTGACCCTAAGACATCCTTTTCTGCAGCAGTGCCCTGTGCAGTGCAGTTGAGGTGTGACACCTCCCCATCAAAGCACTTCCAGTGAGGGGATCCAAATGGCTTCCTGTGGTGCAACTCCCCAACTCCTGTGGTGTAACTCTTCCCCAAGGAAAAAAAATTGGTGAGACTAATTGTGTCACAGTGCCTTGAGAGCCCTGGTCTCCTCAGTGAGGCTTTTTTCCCATTATTGTAGTTGTCTTTGCCATGCACTGAGCCCTTTCGTGTTGTGAATCCCAAGAGTTGCTCCCAAGATGATGTTTACATGGGCTGTAACATGAGATCCACAGGCTGGTCCTGCAGCTGGGCTTGCTCTGCTAGGCAGAGCTTGTCACAGGGATTCAGCTATTCCCTTCCATATGCAAGAATGTGGCAAGACAAAACTTTCTTCCCCCTCTTTCATCCTGAAATGCCCCCTGACATGATGGGTTAATGAGGACAACAGATCTGCTCTTGGTGCTTCCATTCTCTCCAATCTGAGACTTGCCCTTGGCCCAGGAGGGATCTGAACTGTGCATGATGCAGCAGCAGATAGCAGTGCTCACACTCAGATACACAGGAGGTAGTTTTGGCCAAGGGAATCCATCAGTTATGAGTAAGCTCAGCCCTTGGAAAAGGATCTCTATCAGTTCCTGCTTGCACGTTACAAGACGCTTTCTGGATGACTCGTGAGTGTTTGCACTTGGCCTGATGAGCTGATCTTTCTCAATTTACTGTATTTATTTATTCCCTGCTTTTATCATTGATCTCAATGTGAGATGGAGGCAAACCCCACAAGCAGAGAGAGGTGAGTTCACAGCAGCTGAAGGTGCAAGGAGTGCCTGGGTGACCCAAGGACAGGAAGGTGAGTGCTCCCGTGTTACCTCCATGGTCTATACTGTGTCCATGCCCCCAAGATGTCAGTTTCTCTTGTCTTGGATCACTTCACTACCTTTGATCTAAGAGGCTGTAGAGAGGAAGATCAAGCAGTGCCTGAGCAGCAAGTCGTGTCCCAAATCGCAGCAGATGAGCAACAGTTTTAAAAAGGTAAAAGGTTGAAAAATTTGACAAGAACAAGACCCACTTGCTGAGCTGCCTGAGAACCTACTTCCCCCTGCCTTGAGCACCATGATGGTGTTTCTCTCATGCCTTAGCAGGAAAGCAGCAAGGAATGTTGGTACATGGAAAGCTTTCCCTTCCTCAAGCCATTGAGATACTCACACAGGCTGGATCACCAGGCTGGATCAGCAGCACTCCTCACCTGAATTCTGGGTGAACACTGCTGCTTCTGCTCTGGTCAAAACCAGACATGCAACCTTTTTTGCAAGGAGTGTCCACCAAGCAATGAATCCCCTATGAGATGGAGTTTCTGATCAGCAGGAGTGGCACTAAAATCAGAGGTCTGTCAGCTGAGCTGGATGAGAGAGACAAGTTCTTGCTTGGTGCAAATCACTTGAGATCCCTCCTTTCACATGGTATGGACCATTTCCATCACAATTTATGCTGTCTTTGACCTTGTGCATGTAGATCAGAGCCTGAAAAAGTCCTAAATTTTGTGGCAATGTATGTAGTCCTGGTCTGTCCCTTCCTACCACTAGGTTCCTTTCCTTCCTGGCTAACTTCCTTTTTTTACGTTTTTACCTCTCTATCCCATCCTGTGGTTGCAGGAGAGTCAGCTCTGGCTCCTTCCCCATCTACAGAGACCTGAACCCAAGTCTCTCATGTAAGTTCAAGTAGAGCTGAGAGGGCATAGCTGTAAAGGGCTCAGACCAGCAATCCTGCTGAAGGCCCTCTGACATGCCCTTTCTGATGGAGGCGACTTGCATGTTCTATTTCAGATTATTTCATGCAAAGTGGGAAAGCTTTCCGAAGGAGAGATGTGGATATCTCACCTATGAGACTGTGTGGTTGACAGCAAGAGGTCTGATCCCTTCAGTTTTGTGTCTGATTTCTTCAGGGAGAGAAGGGGTTTGAGTGTGGACTCCCGTGACCCTCAGGTGAAGACCACTAGCTGAAGGAGGTCTGCGCTGACTCCCCTGCATTATATCTGACAGAGCCTTGGGAGATGGACTGATGGGTCAGTGCCCTATCAGGAACCCTTCTTGTGCACCACTTATGTTGTACCAACACTGCTGTTCCTTGGTCAAGAATGAGACATTAGTATTTTCTGTGGCTTTGCTTTGGTGAATGGTTTGACGCCGAGAGTTCTCCTTGGAGCCTTGTTCTTTGGTGCAAAGCATATTCATCCTTCTGTGTTTCCTGACCCAGGAATTCCCTGTGCTCATCTGCATTGCTCCTCCATGGCCTGTGGAGGGTTCCTCTACAGCTGGAGGGTCTCACCTCCCCTTTCCATCTGAGTAATCGTGTGCTGCAACCCACAGTGGCAAACATCCCTGTGAGCCATCAGCCTGTGTATCGAACATGATTCTGGATTGCCTGACTGTCACTAAGGCTTGCTAGGGCTGACTATGAGACCTTTTTTTCAAACCCTGTTGTCTTTTGCTTGGCTTTGATGGGAAGTTTGTGTTAGTATGAGTTTCAAAGCCTGATCTGAGTAGGAATAATATGACCCTGTGGTTATCTCCACTTGCACAGGGCAAAGTCTGTTTGTGCTGGGGGTTATTTGAGATCTTCTGAATATGCTGGTTTTGTGAGACAGAGGTGTGGGAGCCACATCAGTCTTTTTGGTGATGCCTAAGGGGTTTTAGATTTTTTGATTTTTCTGTTTTTATAGATTTTAAAAGTACTTGTAACTGTAGTAAAATGTAGATTTAGTGTGCAAATATTTCTAGCAGCTTAAGTTCAATGTTTATTATTGCCAACCTCTGCCATATCAGTAGCTCAAATTCTTTTAGTTATTTAGCCTCGTTTAGACTCTCTTCAAGGTAGAATGCTGATGACTATCAGAAAGGCCTGCAGAATGAGACATAAACATGGGGCAGAGTGACCCAGAAATCAGAACATTGGAAGAACTCCAGGAGCCCAAGGAAGAGGAGAGGAGGTCTCACCATCCCCAGACTCAAATCCTGAGAGGGTGGAACAGGGGTGGGACCAGGGCTGGACCAAGAGATGTGTGAAATAATGATTGGGTGGACATTATTATAAAAGCCATAGAAACCAGTGTTCAGGAGCTGCACGTGCATGTCATCATGTATTCCTGTGGGCCGTAGGCCTGATATTAAAGGACTTTCGCTTTTTATCTTATCCTACACTAACTTGGCTCAGAGTCCTGCTTTGTTGGGGTCTATCGCAGCATCATTGGAGAAAGCCTGATGGAAGCATTTGTTCAGTGCTGTTTCTCACAAAGGCAGGATTTGGTGCAGGCATCCCCGGGGCCAGGATTCCCTGGTCATGCTGCACAACCAGTTTTCTGACCAGACAAACAGGAGGTGAAACCAGCCTGGGTGTCCCAGGTGTTGGCATCTCATGCCTGCCCAGGGAATTTTGCTTGGAGTACTAAAGCCCACAGGTTTTGTCCAGGCATGGGGCCAGCAATCACTGGGAGCCCAGCGCCTTGTGCAAGAGCCTTCTCTCTCCTGCGCTACAGCATTGTCTCCTTGGTAGTGGGGATTTGCTTTCCATCTAGTGATTCAGCCAAATAATCTTGGCACAGAGAAGCCTGTGTGTACTAAATAACCCCTAGATAACATCATTTTTGGAAGAAAAGAAGGTTGGGTAGAAGGAGTAGCTGGAAGAAACTCCCTCTCCTCTACTTCCCAACCCAAACCCATTGTGATTGCTGAGGCCACTGGGTGCAGACAGGCTTCAGGTGTATGAATTTCTCCTGGTGCCACATCCAGGCTTCAGCACATCAATCTGTCCTCAGTGCCTTCACTCCCGAGGACCTGTTTGACCTGACCCATGGAAAGCTTGGCTGCAAGAAGGATTTCCTGAGTTCTCCACCCCATTCCCATCACCTGAGAAGGAAAGCTGTCTTCCTGGTCTCCCTGTGCCCACCTGCATGTCCTATTGTGCCTGTGGTAACATGTCCTTGCTCCCTTCATTTCTGCAGAAGACACAGTGGGAACTCCCTCTCCAGGCATGCAATAGTGCTCTGGCTCTCTTCTCACCAATCACAGTTTCCCCTTTGATTTTACTGCACAGGACAAGGTTTCTGGTTTGGTGGTTTCCCCCGTCACTCCCCCTCCCCAAAATCTGCTGCCAGCTGTGTTGGGAAGTGCCAGAGAGGTGTAACAACCCAGCTGCAAAATAAAGCCTCAGAGCAGGCTTTTCTCCTCTCCTTGCAACTTCCAGTCTTCCTGCTGGTCTGAGAAACCTCTCTTCAGATCCGGCACATTGGACCAAGCAGTACCCAGCACTTCTTTGCCTCTGGGCCATTCCATGGTACTTCAAAGCACAGCTGGAACCTCACTGTTTATTTTCAGTGTATATCTCCTGTAGATTTATTGCTTTTCCTACACTATTATCACTGAAACCAGCGGTAGTAACAAATTAATTTCACTGACGCTCCTGCTGATTCAATCTGACTCTCTTAGGCATGGTGGAAACTTTTGCAAATGTTTCCTGCCCTGAAGTGCATGCTAGCTCAAAATCTTGCCCCAGACCTGTTGAAGCTGATTGAAAGGGTTGTACTAAAACCACGTGTAGCCTCAGGCATTGCTGAGAGCAAAGTTTTCCAAGAGAAGCAGCGGGTCCCACCTATTATCCCTCTGGTGGATTTATTGGAAATGCTGAGTCTAATTTAGTTGTGTTCTTGGACTTTAAAATCCATGAAACCTAAATCCTTCTTCTGGAAAAATCTGAATATTAGGGTGCAGTGGGACTTTTTCTTCTGTTACAAAGCTTGGGGATACCTCTAGCACCAGATTCAGCACAGAATTTCCACTTTGTTTTGGTTTCCATCTTCCAGTGTGAAACTTCCTCTATCACTGTCAGCATTCAAACATTCTCCTTGGCTTTTCGTGATGATTTGAAATGAAGAAGTGTCAGAAAAGAAAACCAGGGCTTTCTGAGCCATGCATTAATGACAATTTTCTCATTTCTCCCCTCCAAGTTGTGTTACAGTTGTGGATGGATACCCCCGCCTTTAGGCAACCCCATTAGAGACAGACAAGGTTAACGGTGAGGGGTTAGTGATTATAGGTCTGTCTTATCCAGGATGCATCACTCTCCTCCATGTCCAGGTATCCTGCAGGTGGGCTTTGAGCCAAAAGGTAGGGTTTGGCTGGAAACTGCTCCTCTTGGGCTGGCTCGGGGATAGAGGTGCACTCAGTGGGCATGTGTGCCACGTGTGTGCCACACGCCTCCCTAAGAGGAGGAGAGCATCCTCCTCTTTCTTCCCCTTCTTTGCTGCTCCTTGGATTAATTTTTCTTGATGTGAAGGAGCTGAGTGCTGGTTGATTAGGCCGTGACCTGAGCTTTATATAATGCATTGTGCAATGCACTTTACATAATCAGAGGTTCCTTATGTAATTTATTTGCAGGGCACTCACTGAATCAAGGACCAGACTTGATTCCTGTTATGTGGGGGAAAGCCAACTGGAGGTGAAGGGATGGACCTACTGTTTCTGGGAGGCTTAGTGTTAGAAGGCCAGGAAAGAAAATCCATGCAGCTGTGGTTTGATGGCTCTTGGTTCATGTCCATCTCCAAAGAGGTCTCTCCCACCTCCTTAAAAAGAAATAAGCCAGGGCTTAAGTTTGTCCTTCTTCAGGCCAGATCTATGGGGTCTCAGCTGCCCCCACATTCCACCAGTTATAGAGGGACTCTCAGGCATGGCTTCCCCTTTGCTGCCTCTGGTGTGCTTGAATTACCCCTCACCATTTCCTCTCAAAGAGGGCTGGATCGTGCTGAAAGGTAGGTCAGGAATGTGAGGTGAGGATGTGATTCAGTCTGTGAGATGAGGATGTGACCCATGTGGCATGAGATTAAAATCCAATCCCTCCTGGCAGCTGCAGCCTGAGGTCACAAATCGTGCCTGCCATTCAGGTTGCCCATTGAGGTGGTTAATCCATCAATGGAGCCTCATCTGTGCCCCAGAAGTGGAAGCATCCACACCCAGGCTGTGACAGAACAGCTAATGGGCTGGAAAAAGCCACTGCAGATGCCAAATGAAAGAAAAATATGTATGGGGCCCTCTTGCCCTGGCTCAGAAGCACTGCTGCTGGCTCATTGTGTGCCCAGCATGTGAGTTGTACCAAAGAGCTAACAAATGGGGTGATAAAGCATCATGAAATCTCACAGATACTCCCATCAGTCCTTTCCAGCCTTCCTCCCTTCCTGTTAAGGGGGGAGTCATGTTCTTCTTGCTGAGATGGCTGGGGATGTGCTACAAGCCTGGTTGTAGCATGTCATGGTTTGCAGAGCCTGGTGCATGGGACTACCCAGTCCATCTCACTGAGTCCCAGGTCCCTTGCAATGCTCTTTCATTCTGCAGAAGCTGTGCATGTGGAAAAACTGAGGATTTTACATTCTTTTGTATACCTTTAAATGACAAGTATTTCGCAATGGCAAAAGAACCTGATACCTGGCTGTGTGGGAGTTGTGAGGCGAACGGACTGTCAGGTGTGTGAACAATGTCTTCCAAGATAAACTATGGCAGGGAAAGCTGTAGGGCTTTTGAGTGCTAAAGCACTCACTCCTTTGTCACAGAATTATGTAATGGTTTGTGTCAGGGGGGACCTTAGAGATTATTGTGTTCCAAACCCCTTGCCATGGGCAGGAACACATTGCACTAGACCAGATTGCTCAAAAGTCCAAGCCTGGCCTTGACCACTTCTAGGGATGGGGCAACCATGTCTCTGGGCAACCTTTGCTGGTGCTTCACCACCCTCACAGTACAGAATTTTTTCCATAAGTCTACTCTAAACCTGCCACCTCTCAGTTTAAACCCCATTCCTCCTTGTCCTATCTCTCCTGCCTTCTCCTGTCTCTCCATACCCTTCCAAAAAATCCCTCTCCAGCATTCTTGAACCCTTTTTAAGCACTGGAAGGTGCTATAAGGTCTACCTGGAGCCTTCTCTTGTCCAGGCTGAATAGCCCCAACTGTCTCAGCCTGTCAGTTGAGGTCTAATTAGTAAGGGAGATTGTAGTGATTGGGAGATCCTGATACAAAGCAAAGAAGATAAACTGAAAATCTGATGGACACTAGCTCTGTCTTAATCTGTGACCTGAACTAGCTGAGACCCTTGATGCCAGTTAAAATATTCTTCAGCATGAAGAGAAATAAAAGAGGGCAATTTAATGAGATGGGCATTACCAGGTCCCTCATGGATCTGCTCAGCTTGTCCTTACCACCTGTGCAGGATGTGGAGTGTCCTGGTCTCTCTGGGGAGCACGGTCTGTAGGGACCATGGGAAACACCCCAGAAAACTCTGGTCCACAGAGCATTTCATAGTAAAGATGTTCAGTCAAAACTCTCCAGATTTAATTATTTTTATAAAAAAGGATGAAAACTGTAGAAAATTCTTGTGACTTTTCTTTCACCCATCCCCCTGTTCCTTACTGCTATTTGGCATTGAATTTCAGCTTTGGCTGAAGTGCGTATGAAATGCCAGGATAACTCTGATGGGTTTCCTGGTCACAGTTCTTGAGAGATGCCATCACTTGTTTTATCCACCTCACCTGCCAAGCAGCTGAGACACAAAACCCCATGCAGATGTTAAAGCTCCACCTCACTGGGAACTCACAGGTTCCAGTGAAACATAATGCAAAGCTGTGTCTTGCACTAAGATGAGGTTTTCGCAACAAGGCAGGTTGTGCTGGGGACAGCTCTGGAATTAAGAAAGCCACACTTTCTGCTTTTTCTTCTGGGAATCCCTGCCTGAACTTCCTTGTTCCCCCACAATAACTGGAGCTGCGTGGTGCTGGAATTGCAAACACACCCTTACTTGTCCAGATTGGTGTGATACATGCACTGTTTGAGCTGCATCTTACAGACCATCCACAAGGAACCAGGAGGTTCCTGGGAGAAGTTCCCACTTGGAAGCAGAAATCTAATAAAAAAACCAAACAATGTGGATGATGACTGATGGAACAGAGGTTGTCAGTGCATTGGTGTTCAGGTCTCTCTGCAGAGGGCTGAATTAACCAATGTTTTGAATAATACAAATGTTTTCTTCTTGCAGTTGGCATTATGGAGTTCTATTTCCCAGTGTTACAGACCACATATATTCACTGTGCCCAGCCCTGTCAGCTCTTTGCCTCTGTATTTGTTAGCTCTGACCAGAGAGAAGGAATATATTTCAGGGAGTATGGCACAGGTACAGAAACAGAGCTCTGTACCAGCAGAGAAGAGCCAGACAAGGAGGCAGATTGCATCTGCACAGAAAGGGCTTTGCAGGTGTTGCAGTTATCAACCGACTACAAGTCAATAGTCATGGTATTGCAAAAAAATAAAGGAAAATTTAAACATTCCTAGCATGTATAAACAGCAGCACTGTTTGTAGGAAACATGAAGTAGTTCAAACAACCTGTTAGTGTCAAACCTGCCTACATGGCAGTAATATGGCAAACTCTGGGCACTGCCCCTGAGGAGAACTATGTCCCAGTGGGAAAGAGTTCAGAGGAATGCAACAGAAGTGACTGGAGGGTGAGGAACATGATCCATGACAAAGGACCAGGCTTGTTTGGTCTAGATTAAGAGGTTTTTCAGACTGTGGTCTATTGTCTTCTGGTCTATTTGTACTTATCTGGAAGAGATGAGTAAGAAAATCAAGTTTCCATATGCTTTAAAGCTGTTTACAGATATAATATTTCTAGAGAGGTCTGCCCTTGTAGAAGAACTTACTTAGGGTCCAACACTGAAGTGAGACATACTGAACCACTGCTGTTCCACAGAGAAGACTGAAAGGTGCCCAGTGCCAATTTTTAAATGCATAAAATAGAAGGAAGATCCTGTTCTCTCAGCTGGGGGACAGAAAATTAGGAGAGCAGTGTATTGTAGCAGTGACAATGGAAGACGTGAAATCTTATGGGTAGTGAGATCTCTAGGTGCTGGAATGTGTGATCTGGGCAGGCTTGAAAATCCCAGCAGGGGAATCTCAAAGAACAGGCTAGATAAACATCTGCCTGTAATCACAAGGTTAGGGCTGACCCCTTCTTGGTTCTCCCAAGGTCAGTTTGCATCCCAGTTCTCTATGATTGTGTAACTAACTAGTGTTGATTTATGGTTATTGTTATTTAATATATTCATAAACACAGTTGAGAAGGGAGTGAGCAATGAACTGGTTGTCACCTAACTGCTCACTTCCTTTTCTGGATTAGTAAAAGTATATTGAGCAATACTAATCCACTAATCCAGCCCCAGGTATCTATGAATTGCTAGGCAGACATCCTCAAGTCTATTTTATTATGATTCTGCATCACAAGACTGGCATGTTGATTCTGGGAGGCAAATACGGTGGCCTCAGATTTGAGCCCAACTTTTCACTGCTGACAAACAAACCCTCCCTAACTTCACCCACCTCTCCACTAATCCGCACTGTTCTGAATTTTACCTGGAAGCAGCAAGACAAAAGGTAATTCCAGGAAGCTTGGCTGTGATGCTACTGCTGTTGTTTGACAAGGATCTGATTCCTTTAAAAATACTTGTTGTGGCTTGAATAAAATAAAAGATGCAGTTACTCACCACAATACCTCTATTTGCTAGAGAGGAGAGAGGTTTGAGAGCTGGACAAAATCTTGCAGTACATGCAGCTTTTCTAGAGAGGCAGTGGTTCTTTCTTGCAGAGAGCTAAAAGGCAGGAGAAAGAGTGGAAGAGCTGATGGAGTTGGAAAGTGGTTTGAGGACAGGTTTTTTAAAGAGGATGATCCAGGCAAGGTGAGACACTCACACTCCACATGGGCAGATTCAGGTTCTCTGTAATTGCTGTGCAAGGGCAGGGGCTTTGCTTTGATATTTTGGTTCTATTCCAGTTCCATTAACTGCAGTCCATTTGCAGTTTTAAAAACTTCTTGACTCTGAAACCGTGGACTGATGTGTCAAAAGACTTTGTTAAATCCAAACACAGTTTAAAAGTGGGGCAGTCATTGTCTCTGGTATGCAGCAACTCCTTGACCCACTTTAGCTCCACAGCACTGATGAAAATGCATCTCACTTCACTGTGGGCACCACTCTGGGCACTGACATGTGCTGCCTTACTTTTCCTAACATACTGTCTGTCACCTGTGGTTTGTGAAGAAGGGCTTTCCAGTCCAGAGGGTTTCCTGGATGTCTTTGTCCAGGACTTTCAGGGCAACATAATCGAAGGCACAGGTATTTTATAGGATGTAAAAATAAGCAGAGAATGAGGTATGTTTCATCCTAACTGCAACCCCTTTCAGAAAGGCCTTGCAGGATTTACAGCTCTAAACAGGCTCACCCTTCTGCCCAAATTAGTAGAAGAGCTGCTACAAGTATTAGCAGTAGCTAAGAGGCTTCACAGGCAGTAGTACCATTTCCTTGTTGGAAGATACTTATGGGCATGTCAAGGATACATTCTTAGGCTGAATGGACAAATGTGGGTGCTTATGAATAAGTCCCATGAAATCAAAGAAGTCCTCTAAGCCTATTATTCAGAAGTCTTCTAAAGACTTGTCTTGAGATTTCAGTAACTAGCCAAAGCACAATCAAATCCTACTGGTTTTCTTTCCCATTGAAATTTTGTTTGTGTTTCATCTTCATGAAAATGTCCCAATCATGAGATTAGCAGGGATAATCAGGGATATGCTGAATTAATGAGAATGTTTAAAAAATCCATTAATTTCTGTGAAGGTGACAGTGAGATTTGTGGGCAGTGGTTTAAACGCTTTGCCCCACCCAGAGAGCAGAAGCCTCTGATATGTCATTTTGCTGGAACTTTGCTGAGTCTGCCAATTGTGCTATGTGATACAGTCTTTTATTTCTGTTGTTTGTTTTGCTGACGTTGTTTACAGAGAGGGTGTGATGAGTGGTGAGGGATGAGGATAGAGGACATATTTATGTGTTCAATTCAGGGGTTTTTTTATAATCACTTCTTTTCAGAGACCCAAATAAGAATGAAACGCAATTATTTTATACTTGTCTGGATTTGAAGCAGGCTGTTGTGTTGCTTCTGTGTCCTTGCAATGAGTCAGTCCCTACTGAGGTTCACTTGTTGAAATTTTCAGCTTTGGCTTAGTGGAGTCTTCTGTTCTTAGAAAAAACTATTTTTCTTCCTCTGTTTGCTGTAAATTGAGAAATAATCTGAATGAATTTCTGTGTGGTGAGGTGTCATTCTAGATTATTCAGGGTCTTGCAGGAGTGAAGATGTTGCAGATAAACTTTGCTATGTGTGTAACAGTCCCCCCTCATGCAAGGTGTCTTTTCAATGATATTAACTCTTGAAAGTCTTGAAATTTAATTTCTTGGTTAAAATCTGTCTTTTAAGCCTAATGTTCTTCAAGTCTTTCTGAATTTTCCAATAGAACTTGTCTATGTGCTGCCAAAAAACTATTTTCCAATTCCTGTGAGTGCTCTGTACTACTCTGGGAGTTGTCATGCGAACAATATGGGAGTTTGCCATATGTAACATAAACCCTCTCAGATTTATATAGAAAGGCAAGGAAGAGATAATTACTCAAAGGTTGGTACTAGGTGAAAAAAATCCACAGAACACTTCTTCAAAGAGTTGTGTCATCACAATCAGTTAAGGAATAACCAAGGCTAGTTAGAGTCTTGAATCAGAAAGGTAAACAACATCCATAGAAGCTTTTCCAGGCATCTCTCATCTTGAGGTATTTAGGGGATAGAAAGTACCTCTAGGAGAACATACTTTTCATACAAAATCTGCAGTGGCTTTTGCCCATACTTTACCTGCTGCTTTTCTCAAAGTAGCATATTTCTCAGATCAGCATCTTTCTTAAGCAGAATGTAGGCTTGTGTTTTTCTGACATAGCTAATGTCTCAGATGGCTCTAATAACACCCTCCCACATCTTCGCTCCCAGCCAACAAGCCATACAGTATTTCTTGCACAATAATGTCTCATTGAATAACACAAATATATTACAAAGCTTTTTTCCCTCATGTAGATGTTGGGTCTACACTAAATATGATGTCTTGTTTGTGTAGGAGTTGCTTTCCCATAAGAAGACATTAATTGTTTCCTTGCCTTCTGGACTGAAGGGTCCCTGGTTTTACAACCAGCTCTGTAAAGCATGTTTATAAGTTGCATGTAAATTCTGTTTTCTGGCTTGTGATCAAGTTCAGATGAATGTCTTGATCTGCTGCTTTGCATCTAAATTACTACATAGTCCAGTACCATCTCAGACAGGAGGTGGCAAATAGCTGAGAGCTTCCTCTACCACACAGCAAACTGCCTCTGGTTGTCTGGGTTTCCTGGTCCACCCTGGTACAAAGTCATTCGAATTCCACATGGTTTCTAAAATTCACCACCAACATAGAAGGAGTAGGGTTTTAACCCTCTCACAGCAGTGCCCCAGTTTTCCCAAAGTTGGGCACAGACTGGGCCCAAAAGGCTCAGCAAGGGCAGGTCTTAGCACCAGAGACCCGGGGAGGGCCAGGTCCTGGTGGATCCAGTGCTGTGAATGTTGGAGGTCTCAGGGAACATCACTGAGCCACTCGCTGTTGGATGGAGCTAGAGACAAATTGACATGGCTGACATGGCTTCCCTGGGAATTGTGAGCAGTGGAGGAGTCTCTCTGCAGGAGGAATGGAGATGGAGTGTGGGTGTGAGTGTGTGTGGTGGGTGTGTGTGCCATTAACAACTTGCTGGAGACTTTGGGACTTGCAGCACCAAGTCCTGCCCCTGTGTGGGATGTAGAGGGAGATGCTAGGCTAAGCAAGGAGAACCGGACAAAAGTTGGAGTGGGCCTGACTAGCTCAGTAGTTGAGAGAAATTCTAGCAGCCATGCTAGCTGGGTGGGTAGGGATGATTTGTCTCCTCCGGTTTAACATGAAAACCATCTACTTTTAGCAACATGAGGAAGAAAGGTCCAAACTCAGGCACAGGGAGGTGTGGGGCTGATGTCCCACATGCTCTATCTGCAAGCTGAAGGAAGAAGCGGGAATAATTGAGAAGAGGTACTAACTCTGCACCTCTCATAGACAGGTGTAGACCAAACCATATAATTTTGAGCCAAGTGACCTGTTGGGGCTGAGACAGTTTTGTGGAAAGGTGGATCCATCCCCAAAATGAGGGGCATGGGGGAGCAACCTGGGTGCACACTGTGTAAAACAAATGGAGAAGTAGTGGGTGGCTCACGTGGCTCAAGTTGGGGACATATGTCATTAGGCTTGGCCCTGAACGTTGGTATGAATCTTGGCTGCATGCCCACCTTTTGGGCAGGTCTCCTTCCTGAACCCCTTCAAACTATAGTAGCAGTCCAACATGACTGGTGAAGATCACCAGCCTGGGAAAGCATCCTCTAGACCCAGAAGATGTGAATCCTTCATAATGGTCCTGGCTTACCCTACTCAATGCCAACTGCAGAGTCATCCCCTGGAGGAGAAAATGGCATAAAAAAAATTCCTTGTGAAAGTAAACTCCCAGCTAACTTCCCTTTCTCTCAGCTGATGAATAGTGCTTTTGTGTTAGCAATTGGCAGGATCCCTTAAGCATGGAGTGACTGAGGACAAGGTAAGGCTGTGATGGGCAGGGAATAAGTACATGGAAGCAGACTGGCCCTGGGTGCCTGCTGTTTCTTCCCAGCTGGGCTTGGCAGTAGATCCAGGAGTGGCAAGGAGGCCAGGGACCTGGGGGGAGCTCAGGCAGAGGGCTGCTGCTTCCATCCCTCCTTACTGAATCACCTGTATTGTGTCACTCAGAGCATTAGTCAGGGAACTGGATTGACAGGGTTTAACTTTACTCTACTTATCTTGCTCCTGTCAGCCCTGGCAGATGCCTGCTGTTGAATATGTGCATCTTTCTGGTTCCCAACCAGTGCCTCGCACTCTTGGGTTTATTTTGGCTGAGCACAAGGGAGAAAGGCCCATGCTACAGATGGGTACTGACTGGTGGAAACCATGAAGTCCAGGTCTCTGTGGGGAAAACCCATGCAAAGCCCTTGCACACATAACGCTTTTTTACCCTAACCTCAGCAAAAACTTACAAAGCCCTCAGGGAACGCAGTTATTATGGCATGAAACCAAGGAGTGGGCTTGTGAAAGGGTGTCAGTCATACCACCACATACTGGACCTGGGAGAACACAAATACTGGCACCAGCACCATGGTGATGCCTGCAAGACCCTCATTCTCTCTGGCTCACATGGCTGCCCCAGCCCTACTCAAGCATTCCTGTGGTGTGCAATGCTTGTGGTCTGCATGTTTAGCTTCCAGCAGGTGGGAGTTGTGCTCCAGGGAGGTTGCAACTCACACCAAACTTCTTCACTGGAAACCTCTGACCCTTCTGTCCTGACTCCCTCTGGCTTAACTATACTGTTTCAGAAGCAACTAGACACTGGACTCCAGCTACAGCTCCATCAGTGCTGGAAAGAGCAAAATAATTACTTCCCATGACCCAGTTCTTACCACCCACACAGTAGCCAGCCTTTTCCCCCTGGGTACCACAGCCTTTTAGTTCACTTTATTAAAGTCCTTTATATTCTACCTGACCCTGTTCTCCAGGCCCTCCCAGTCTCACTGTAAAGCTCCTTTTTTATTGCCTGGGAATCACTGTCTGGGATTCAGAGGGAATTAGTGGGAATCAGTGCAGGCCAAAAGGGCACCCAGGGCTAGCCCCTCTGCACATCCTTTTGAGACATTCCCGTATTTGAGAGGAGGCTTTGCAGTAGAAAGTTTCTGACAACAGATCTTTTTTAGCAAGAACTGCAGCTGTACTCTGTTGATTTTGTACTAGGATTTCATGGAGAAGATTGCCAAGACTTGTATCTCATCTTCCAGTTCCTCCCAGGCCACAAAGTAATCTGCCAGGAAATAGGTTTGATTTGATGTATTTTCTTCTCAACAAACCCAACTCAGATGCAATTATCACCTCATTACATTTCCAGCACTTCCAAACAGATCAGTTAGTAGGGCAAGCAGGGATCTTTCTGGTTACAGAAGGTGGTTTGACTGAGAGGGGGTTCCTGGTGTCTTCCTGGGACTGCTTTTTAAACAGAGATGTTGAGTTTACCCTTCACCAGTCCTATGGGAATGCCAAGAAATCTCAAAGATAATTACTAATGGGTCCGAGGTACCTCTGACTGCTTCCTTAAGTATCCCTGGTTTATCAAACTCTGCCCACTGGGCTTCAACACATGTTTTTTCTATTCTGGACTCTTCTCTCAGCCCTTATTAACACATTCTGTGGTTGGTATCTTGTCCCAGTTTACCTTTTCCTACATCTGAAGCACGATGTGGGATGTACCAGCTTTCCCTCAGGGACACACTCATACCATAGAATCACAATGGGGTTGGAAGGGACCTTGAGAGATCACGTACTCCAACCCTTCCTATAGAGCAAGGTCACCTAGGGCAGGTTGCACAGCTTTTCATATAGGTGGGTTTTGAATATCTCCAGAGAAGGAGACTCCACAACCTGTCTGGGAAGCCAGAACTTTCTGTTTTTCAGTTTGTGTCTTTTGCCCCCTATCCTGTCACTGGGGACCATTGGAAAGGCTTTGGGTCCGCCCACTTGGCACCTTTCCTTCAGATATTTGTGAACATTGAGACACAGTCATCTCTTCTCCAGCTAAACAGGCCCAGCTCCTCACAGGAGAGAAGCTCCAGTCCTCTCATCATCTTCACAGCCCTTTGCTTGATTGCTCCAGGAGTTCTGTGTCTTTCTTGAACTGGGAAGACCAGAACTGGACACAGCATTCAGACATGGCCTCACCATGCCGCAGGAGAGGAGGAGGATCACCTTCCTCAACCTACTGGCCACACTCTTCCTCATGCACCCCAGGATAACTTGCTATATGTTCTTTTCCCCTGTAAAGAACAGCTCTGCATTTCTTCATCTTCCACTTGCTTTCAATGTAATTCAAGAACCTCTTCTACTGAGCCCCTTATATATCCCACTACTTTCTAACCCCTGCAGATTCTTCAGCCTATCCGAGTTTATCCTTGCTTCCCTGGGCCTTACTGTCATGCCAATCACTACTCATAGGACAGCATTTCCATTTGTTATAAAATACCTTTCTGATTCCCAGGTCACCAGCTGGCATCTGATGCTGTCACTGTCATCTCTCACTGTACTTCCTCTCTCCCCTGCTCGTCAGGACAGATTGCCTTTGTGTGGTTAATTAAGGGCATGTTCATGTGATTGCAAGAGAATTAAGTCAACACATCAAAAGAAATTATTACCTGTCAGATGAAACATAGTAACAGACTCTCTCCTTCTGTTTGAGCCTGTCCTGCTTGTGAAATTAAATGATTGAGTTTAAACACCTTCATGACTGGGTTAAGCAAACCTTTTTATTGTGTTTGAAATGAATTAGCTTTTGCATATGGTCAATTATTACATTGGTTGACTTGCAGTAACACTTTCCGATGAACTAATTGGTCTCTTGTGGTGAATAAACACATCCATAACATCCTCTGGCAGCAACTTGTCTCCCTTGCACTTGTAGGACTGACTTAGATTTTCTTTTTTCTAAGGTCAATTCTCTATGTTTGCTGATAATTCCTTTTGTTGAAACCCATGATCCATGTTTGAAATCTCCTCTTTGGAGCCCACTGTCTTTATTCCTCTACTGCCACACAGGATCCAATATTACCAGTGTGGAGGGAAGGCTGTTGGAGGACAGCTCAGTTTGAATAAGGTGGATGTTGACTTTTCTGCTGTGGCCTTCTCCAACCTGCACAAGGGAGAGTTGCTACCTGACATCCAGAGGGCAGCTGTTAGTCCTGTCCCTTCTGAACACAAAGACACTTTCCAAAGTGAAGTCATTGGTCAGAACCAGTAGAAATCTCACAGAGGAGGAAGTTGTGGGATCTGATAGATGGTGAAAGTTGAGGATTAAATGGCCTCACCTTCAAAATGCCACTGGTATTTCCTTTCTCCTTTCCTCATTTTGGCATGTATTTACCTCACAACGTTCAGTGCAGCACAAACCCAAATAGAGAAGGGATCTGTGCATGAGTGGTTCAGATTTTTGGATGATCCCAGTTTATTGAAGGGTCTAGGACAACTTGCAGATGCCTTTTAATAAAATGAGACTAGGTCTGGTCTGTCCTCACAAGCAGATCTGCTTTGGGAAACACAGGAACTCTAAAGGTAGGTCCTCTCCTAGGGCTGAATCTGTGGCCCTGGTGAGACCTTGTTTTGGTGCGTTGCCCTTGCAAGGGCAGTTAGGGGCCTTATCTTCTCTACAAGGAAGAGAGGTCAGTTGTTCCACAAACACAAGGACTAGGGAAGAGGTACAATGCTGCATGAAGTGTGAGAGAGTGTAAGGGTGGTGAGTGTGGGGGCCAGAACAAGTAAGACAATGGCTGCAGATGGGGTCGAGTTGCTCAGATGGTAATCTACCCCGTCTTATCCTAAGAAGGATAAACAAGAAGATGCTATGACTCACCATTTTATGTATTTTGCCTCTTTTTGGACAGTAAGAGACTGATTGGATGTCTGCAACAAAATTTTTGATTCTCTATTCATCAGGGAAACCAGACAAGTTCCCTCTTTAAGATCCCCGCCATAACCTCAAGTTCCACATCCTGGAGTGAGTGTTGTTTATGGCCACTGGTATGTCCCTTCTTAGGACGTCCAGGCAGAAGAGACAGAATAGAATCAAATTCCAGGCCTAACATGGGACATGACACCTACATTTTAATCCATTTCTTTTAGTTTATCAGTTTAGTCCTATTTATACTAAAGCCATTAAATCTGTTGGCTTAGGTCTTACCATTGAATTCGAGTTATACTGTGGGACAGGACCCTGATTTATTCATGATTATGAAACAGATCTGGTAGGATGATGCAATAATAACTTCTGCTTCTTAAGACTTATGTTTTTAGTCAAAGCTGTTCAATACACTCATCACAAAGATAAGTTGCTGGTTTTTGTAAGAAGGCAAGCCAATAAATGTGGGTCACTTGTAGATCCGGGTCCATTCATGGTTTGCAAGGCTTTAAGTGTTGGCTCTTTGAGATCTTTTGGAAATATGTGATTTCAGGGGCCTGAGGGATGAGAACAGAAAGGGTTGTAAAATGATACCCCTGAAAAATCTGTCTAGATTCAAATTGTTTGTTCCCTCTGAATGGCTGAGCTCATCCCAAATGCACAATGGGATCCTGACAGCACAAGAGACGCAGCAGAACCTCAAGGGGATGACTGAACCTCAAGGGGATGACAAGGAAGAATATTCCCCCTGAAAGCAGTGTTGCAACCATGGGCAAAAAGCACTCCTGAGAGTACTATAGCCAGCAGCAGAACATATGGTGGTGTTCAGGCTGCACAAACTGACTCCTCCATAGCCAGGAGTCATTGGGAAGCAATCTGAGTAGAGGAGAATGGGCATAACAGACTCAAAAGGCATTGCTGTGGCAGCTCAGGTGTCAGACAGAAGGCATTTAAGCTGCAGAGTCTCTGAATAGCTTTGGGCAAATAACTCTGATTGCTCTGAACTTTAATGTGCAATATAAAAAGGAGACTTCCCCATCAGACTGGGGCCTTCCAGACTGATCATATCTCAGAGACATCCTGAAGTGTATTTTCTTTGGCTATACCTCTTTATCCCGGATGAGTATTGAATCAGGAGTTAGATCATGACACAAGGGTTGGAGAGGAGCCGTAACTATGTCATTGTGTCTCAGAGAACAACAGGGATTTTTCTGATGGGAGCTGCTTGTTTGCTTTACATGTCTCCTGGATAGCTAGGCAGAAGTCACAAATCAGCAGCAAAAGTGACTGATGGTTGCTTGGATGTGGGTTCTCTACTACAGCGAATGTTGGATGAGATACAGGACTGCTGCACTGAGAGCTGCATCACCATCTCCAGATACGAAAACATGGGCTCCGGCTTTGCTCTGTAGTGTGTAGAGGACATTTCATCACTGCACGTTTTAAATTAGACCTGTTCAGTTTTGAGCTCTGGATGGAAAAGAGGGAACAACTTGAGGGCCCCATGGGCTTCCAGCTTGGGTCCTGCTGACCCTTCTCCATGGGAACGGAGCTACTGGCCACTACTATTGATGTGCACCCACTTCTTGTCTGCAACTACTCCCATGGCACATCAGCTGCCCCATCTGTCACCTTACTGAGTAGCATCACCTTGCGTAACTCCCTTGGACTATTATGCCACTTGTATTAAATAAAGACCCCTGAAAGCAAATTGGCTTGAACCGATGTGTCCTGCTTTTATAGGTCATGACCATTCTTGTTCTCCAGAAGGCCTGTCTAGGGAAGTTCATCCAGGTTCCCTGTGTGTATTTCCCTGGGTGTATGAGCAGGATTGCTGCTCAGGTTGACAAAGTGCATACCCCGAATCTGAACTGACCTGCAGAGAAAGTGACCAGGGCTCAGAGATATCTGGAGCTCTGCAAGTGGCCAAGTAGGATTCAAAGCTTTCAGGTCCCTCCTTCAAGCCCTCACAGGGAAGACACTTTTGAATGCCAATGTAAATGCTAGGCTGCAATTTAAAGTGTTTAAAGATACTAGAATGCCTAAGGTATTTGGTAGGTCCTTTGAGGTCAGATGGTAATTTGAACATACCTGTAAATACCTAAAAACCTTTGTAATGTAAAGTTTATCATCCTTGGTGTAGATTTCCTAAATCCAAACTTTGCTCTTCTTTGTGGACCCAGTCCACACTTTTACCAAAACTTCCATGTTCTTCCATGCCTTCTCCTCCTCCCTTCCCCAGTGCCCCTTGCAAAGCTCAACTCCACTAGATCCAGCAGTGTGAGCCCCTCACCCCTGCTCTGAGACCTCTGCAAGCTCAGTGCCCCTCTCCCCTCTTCAGAGTCTTTCCTAAATCTGCCTGCTGGAGTTTACCTGGAATTGTTACTTTTCCAATATAGTCAGTCTCTTTTGCTCCATCAGCATACTCAGTCCTAAACATCTGTAAATCAGGGCATACCACCTATATGGTCCTTTTTTGTGGAATACCCACCCTGCTCCAGTCCTTTGACTGCCTGCTTATTCAAAGCTCAACCCAAAATTCATTCTATCTTCCTGAAGGAGTTTGGCACAGTATGACAAAATACTGAACTCAGTTTTCTCTCAATTTGTCTACCAAGTGCTCCATTCCTGGATGATACTCTCCCTGCCTCTTTCCCTTCTGCCCCTCAAGCAGGATTTGAGATCTTTGACAATGAGGTTTTCAAGCATGTTGTGAGTATGGCCTACTCTTACAACAACTTTTAATTCATTCATGGTAATTCATTACAGCTTTGACTCTTCTAATTTTCTGTGAGACATGGGCTGTCATGTACATGATTTTCAAGCATGTGAGTCATTACTAGACATCCGTTTTCCCATCTGGATCTTTGACAAGGTGAGATCTTGCTCATCCCTGTGGATTTTTGGTTTGCATGGCTTTGACATGAGTGTGGCTCAATTTGGTTGTGTTCCTGCTGTGTCAGGTGCCTTTACACAGGCACATGCACACACATAGACTTACATGTGTATCACTGTGCAGGATTAACTGGACTTTACACCTCTGTCTTGATCAGTCATCATCCTCCTTCTGAGTCATGGCTGAGGCAGATAAGCAGCAGGTTTTGCTATTGGCTTCATGATAATAAGTAAACAGTAATTAATATTTTGCAATTATGTATCTCCTTGAATTGGACCATCTGAAAGCACTTAATTAACATTAATTAGTCATCACTGCATAGCTCACATGAGGCAGATAGGGTTTCATTGTGCATAAGGGGAAACTGAGCAGAAGGAAATACCAGGATCAGACAGGTTGAATGTCTGTCAGATGGGTTTGCAGTGCCTTGGTACTTCTCAAAACCTACAGCAGCCTCATCTTGAAGACGCCAAAGACAAAGTTGGGGCTAAAAACCAAAGGGCAAAATCCTGTCCCACAGTGTTCAAGATGGAGTCCCACAGGACTAATCAAGACTTTGAATTCTCACAGGTTGTGTCTGTCCACTGTCTTAGCTCTTCTTCCTTTTGCTGTTGTTTAAACCTTTGCTAATCACCAAGACTCCACTGCAACAGGTGAGATGGGCATCTAACAGACCCAAACAGTGGGGTGGATCTAGACCTTGTCTGGACCTGGTCCGGTATCTTACAGATACTATTTCAGTTGCCCACAGACAACATTTGCCAAATCATCCAAATTACTTACGATACAAAGTCTTGCAAAAGTGCTGTTGGCCAGCTGGAGGGCCAGACATAGATCAAAGTGTTTGGGTGAAGGGAGATGTGTCTAGACATTGTATGGGGTTTACAAACTCACACCAGGCTCTCACACTGAGGGCTGGATTCAGTTGTCTAAATATAGATGTTGACACCCCTCTGAGATGACCTGGACGTTCCTCCTCATATCTGGTCATCTCTTAGAAGGACAAGGGTCTCCTGAGAGTCTGAGTTTAGGAACCTCATACACACATAGTTTTGGATAACTGAATTATACCCTAAATGTCCAGCTGTACGGCCTGTGTTGGCAGTGCGTGCCCAGCATGTGTGTCACGATGTCCAGGTCTATTTCTCTAGAGATGTAGCCCTATCTCATGTACTGAACAGGGTGATCTGAGCACCCTCTGAAAAAATCATTAAAGTTCTCTGGGTAAAGAGTCTAAGCACTCTGTTGCACCTATGTTGTTATGTTTAGCTCCCACTTCCAGGTCCAAGTCCTTTAGGAACTTTGGAAAAATCTCTATCCACCTGCTGATGAGCAGTAGGAACAGGGTCCTGGATTTCATCCCAGTTAGAGGAAGTCTGCATGGCAAGGATGTGAGAAGATCAGGGACAGCTGAGTGTCCCCAGAGTTTGAACTGAGTAGCTCTGCTCTCTTCAGCATCTTGGTGATCTCAGCCAGGCAGAGGCATATGCCAAGGAACCTCCTTGCTAAGGCTCTGGCATCTTCCTCAGGTGTTAACTTCACTCACCAGTGATCGATGTGACTGACCTCATCCAAGAGTGTTGAATTATGAGCTCCTCCAAGAGGGTTGAATTATAACCTCCTCCAAGAGGGTTGAATTATCAGCTCTTTATGTTACTGGTCTCTGCTGTCAGTGGTCAGTGCTGGATGTCGAGGTGAGCTGGGCTTGAATGTACAGCACTGGGTCCTCTGATACCATGGACTTGGGAAGATCAGGTGTGGGTCCTAAAAGATTCTATTCTATGCTGAAGAGGGGGTAATGTCTTCCTCTCATTCTCCCATCCAAAGGAGTGAAGGGACCTGCATGAACTTGTCCAGGTAGAGGTCTGTGACAGATCTGGGAAGGTCGAGGTCATGATCTTGTCCTTTGGAGTAGAATTGAGGTGTTTGAAGACAGATAAGGAGCAGCAAGAGGGAAATAGGAGCTGCAAGATCTGCTTACCAGCTGAGCACTGTCTGTTGTACACCACAAAGGAGACAAACAAAGTGGGGATTGTATCTTCATGTGTAAACTCAAGAGGTTTTTTTAATTTGAACCAAGCCTGCGTGGGTGAATTTCAGGCTGGCTTTTCTTAATGGACGGTTACACTTCAAAGGCTTAGCAAAATTGCTTAAGCACACGCATCTGGAGCAGTTTTCTGTGGTTAAAAAAAAGCCACTCAACTATTCAGAACCTGGGCCTTACTCAGGACTTGTTACACTCCTCCCCTTCCACCAACCAGAACAGAGGGAGTCCAGAACCTGCTGGTGGAAGGTCCTGGTCTCTTTATGAAGTGTGGCTGAAACCCTTTTTCTGGAAGGTCTTATACGAGTGTTTGATGAGAGCAGAGGACAGGGTAAGACTCATGGATCTTTTGGGGCTCACAGCAGAGCCTGTCATCATTGATATATGCTTGTTTCCCTGGATTCATTCCCTTTTGGAGCTTCTCCTCCTGTCCACCCTAGTCATTTTTGCCCTCTTCAATGTCCTGCCCAGTACAAGGATCACAGCCCCCTCAAGCCCCAGTTTAGTGCCTTTCATCTTTGCCTTTCTGTGGGAACATTTCCCCTCTCTCTTTCTTGACCTCAGACCCTCTGTATACTGGGTCCTAATTCCCCATTTAGGACTTGGTTTAAAATACCTGTCTACACAGCTCACTGGCCCCAGACCCTCTGCTGCATCTCCTGAGTCCCTTATCAGCTGCATGCAAGCCCCCTCCCTGTTCTCTGTTGCAGGTGCTGTGTCCCTGATATCAAGTCTCTCTGTGGCCCTCCCATTTACCTCCTGTCCCTTCCTGTGTCCAACACAGTCTGGCAGTCCCTGTCACCTGGTCTAGCCACCTCATGGTTCTACTGCCTTTCTGTCTGTCTGGGTTTCTCTGTGGGGAACCATGAGGTGGTCTACCAAGAAAGGTTTTCCTTGGCATCACACCCCAAATCCTATCCCAATCCCTTTTCTTTCCATTTCCATGCCTTATCTCCCTCTCTAAATGCCAGAGTTTTCTTCACAGTCCCAGTCCTGTTGTGACTACTGTTCATTTAATGTTGTACTTGCTCCCTACATCCCACTCTGGGTTTGCTACTTCTCATAAAAACCTCCTTCCTCCCAGACACCGTCTCAGAGAGAAGACCACGCTCAGGGCATGTTGTCGGTCCCTGTTTATCATTGCTGGTGCCCAATGCCCAACTCCTGCCATGGGGCCATCAGAAGCCATAAGTATGTGGTAACCCTGCTTGAGCAGGGTGCTGGGCAACATGACCTACTGTGGTCCCCTCCAGCCTTACCCATTCTGGGATTCTGTGATTCTGTGAGCATGAGGGAACAGGTCCCTTTCCTCAGTGGGAATGGTGTGGTGAGTGATCTTGTTCTGCCTAGGAGCTGCAGAAATTTTCAGATAACAGCTGAATGACTTTCCAAATTTCAGACAAGTTTTGTCATCAAAAATTCACAAAGTCTTTGCTGAGGCCACCTGAGCTGTACTTGGACCACACTGGGTGGGGTGAATTTTCACCTGTGAGCAAAAGCACTTGCCCACTTGCATCTCTGCCTCCCAAACACATGTTCAGGCCCTTATCCAAGGCAGGGCACCAGTGTTTTTACCGTTGTGATTTTTAAGATGTGTAAAAGCTACACATATATAGCTTGAGACAAATAGCAAGAGACAAAACTTTCAACCCCCAACAGTGCCAGTTTGGCAGTGCTATGGGCAAGCTTGGGAGCAGAGCAACAGGCTGTGCTGGCAGCCGTGCTGATAAGGCACAGTAGAGGCATTTGTGCAGGCAGATGTTTGGGCCTCAGGGGCAAAAACACCTCTGAGGCCCAGCTGTGCCTGCTCTGCTGCCCCTGCCAGACAGGATAACCTCCATGGCACAGGAGAACCCAGCATATCCCTCTCCCACCCTTGTGGTGCAGGCACAGCTGGCTTCCACTCCCCAGGCAGGACACCCACTTCTCCCTGCCCTGCCCTGGGCTCTGCTCCTGCCCTACCCCTGCCCACTCAGGGTTGGGGGACTGGTAGCCCTGCAATGTGTGTGCCCAGGCAGTGGAGGAGGAGGGCAGTGCCTGGCATGATGTGTGTGTTGGGTGTGTCCATGCTGGCAATGGGCACCGGCTGTGCCTGGGGGATTGTGTGGGATCCTGTTTATGTGGCTGCATCCTCCTCACGTGGGCAGTCTGGTTGTGTCCCATGACACATGTGTGGTGTGCAGGGGGAGGGGAGGATGAGTGGAAGATGACTGTAGGAGTCTGCAACAGAGAGGATAAAGAGAAAAATCAGCTAGACCTGCTGGGTTGGTTGAAATTCTTGTTTTGGACTTGGACAAGGTGTTAAATCACATTTCTCATCCCCTTGTGGGATTAGAGAAGTGTCTCTCAACTCAGCACCTGACCCTGCAAGGGGCACTGGGAAGTATCCATGCCCCATATTGCAGCAGTGACTGTCACTTGTCCCTGCTTTGTGCCATGCAGCTCTGCAATCCAGCAAGAGATGACTTGCCCCTGGGCACTGCCATTATGTAAGGGACAGGGGGCAGGTTTCCCAGTCATAAAGATGTTGCACAATTAATTACTCTGGCTTGGCTCCGGATCCCTGGAGCTCCAGGATGCCACACAACATGACTAGTGCATCACAGGCTCAGCCCAGCTGAGCCTCAGGCTAATAAATCACTTCTGCTCACATCTCTCTCTTTTCACAGAAGTGTATGCTCTTTTGAAGGGGAATTTGATGGAGCATGCTTTGGAGCAGCCGCAGCTGCAGTTAGAGAGCAGCAGAAAAGTATTCCAGCTCTCTGCACTGGTGTTTTTCCCTCTTCCCCAAAAGACACCCCCATGCTGAGCCCACCAGCCCCTTTGCCCCAGGAGATCCAGCACTGTGCTGGGTAAGAGTGAATCCCCATGCCTGCCCTTCACATTTGTATTTGTCTGGCTAGAGGCTAAAACTCATTTGTCTTGACATACCTTTCTCCTGGAAATTAAAGACTTTGTATTTTTCTTCCCACATTGGTATTGTACTCTACAATCAAGTGCCTCTGAAAGGCTGAACATACTGAACTCTCAGCTTCTGAAGTGTTATTTGCTTTAGCCCCCAGGTGAATTTCCTGGTGCTGTCTTCACTACCTTTAACTTCTAAACATCTTTCAAAAGTGCAAGAATGCCTGAAACCCCACAGCCCTGTACTCGTCTGGGCTGGGTGCAGATAATCCTATCTTGTTGATATGCTGTCATGTGAGGTTCCTTTCCCCTCTTCTCCTCACTAGTGGATATCTACTACATAAGCAATGTCAGTTGAGTTGGTCAGATGTTTCAGTGACAACTTTTTCATTGCCATGGTCCTTCAAAAAATGATTCATATGGCCAGGCAAATGGCAGGGCTGCAGGGCTGTCCAGCTCTTGTGGTTAGACACTAATAGATTTAGTAGTCCTAGGGGAGGCATGGGAATGCAGAGCCAGAACATCATTATTGCTGGGAACTCCAGCACTAAGAAATACATATTGTGTTCAAGCAGACTCCTGAGCAGCTGTCTTTGAACTTTATTGCAGCTAAAGTTTGTAGCCAGCAAAACTCACCTGTGGTGCACACATGTCATCTCTGCTTTTCTCCATCTTCTTTGCTGTGAAAGGAGGCAGTAGCTCAAGTATAATCCCCGGCAGTGACCAGGGCTCTCATGCATGCTAGAGCAGCGCCCAGACATGTTTGAAGCCATATGTAGTGCTGCTCACAGACCAGTGGTGCAGAGCACCCAGAGCAGGGGTGAGTTTCAGGAGCCAAATTCTCCACTGCTGAAGGCTGAAGATACTCCAGTTCACATACATAGAGGACTTAGCCTGGTGTTTATTGTTATATAAATGAACAATAAGTTTAAGGTGTTAGTTCAGAGCCCATCCATTGAATGACACATTGTCCCAGAAACAGGACGGAAAGTTGCCCGTTTATGAAGTGGCAAAAACAACAGTGATGAAAGACAGAGCAGTGACCTGAGCTCAACAGCTCCAGCAGCTGAAGGTAATAATGACAGATGTGATCATTTACCACGGAAGTCCACAGGCTAGTTTAGAGTTTCATGGCCCAGAGTCACCCTAAGGGCATTGTACATTCCAGAAACCTCTACAAAGCACCTTACAGTAAGTGGTAACAAACAGAAAACAATCAGTGCTGATGTCAAGGGAGCAGCATTCCTCCCCAGACTCTGACAAAACTCCACTTCAGTGAGCAAAAATTAATTCCTTTCTCAATATGGGGCCTTGGGAAGAGTTACCAGCAAATTGCCCTGGTTCCTGGACTGCTCTCAGCAGGGCTTACTGTGGTCCAGCTTAAAGAAACCCACCAGGTTGTTAAGCCGAAGAGTATGCACCTTCCTCCTGGGACACTGCTGGTGTAAAGGGTTGGTGTAAAGGATAGGACACGGGTCTTTATCACTCACTTGAGATATTTCTGAAAGATAGACATGGTCTGAGGTGTACCTTGCCTCTCCAGCATGGGCAGCATGGGTTGCACGCAGGTACACACTGCTGCAGACTCCTTGTCCCTTGACTGAAATAAACAAAGAGCCTTGGCCTGTTTCTGAAGGATCCAGGATTAGGTGCTGTGGCCACTCCTGAGAACAATCCAAGACAGTATAGCAAAGAGCTGTAGTCCTAGAAGAAGTCTGCAGCACCACCAAGGCAATTCCCTCTGCTGCAGCTTTGTTCTCTGGCATGCCCTGGATCTGAATCCTTGTGGGCTGCTCAGAGCCCACAGCCCATGGCTAAAAACCCAGAAGCTATTGCTGGCTCTCCAAATGAGCTGGCTCTGGACAGCTGAGCTCAGCAACCACCCTTACACCTTGGTGTTGTTTCCACAGGTCATCAGGAATGCCCCCCTGGAAGGGATGCAGGTTGCTCTGCTTCTTGCTGTGAAGCCACCTGTTCCAGTGGTGGGAGGGTGGGTGACAATGTTCCTGCCTCTTGGGGACCTCAGAAGTGCTGGGATGTAAAACCCCACCTCAGGAGGACTGCTACCACTCCTTCCCCTCACACACATCTTTGCTCTCTTAAATGAGAAGCAAGGCAAGTTTCCTACCTAGGTTAATAACAGTCCTGAGATCAGATTTCCTGGGATTTCTTTGGCAGCCACTGGGACGGAGTCTTCTGGTATATCCCTTATAGAAACCTCCCACAAATGACTGGTATGTCTTATTCCTTCTCAGTGGTCCACATTGGGGTATCCCACCAGATTTTCACTTTCCCCTTTACCCTTCCCTTGTCGTTGCTTCCTTGAAGTGCCAGGGGGAAGGATTAATGAGCAACATGATAGCCATGCCAAGCTCCTTCATTCTGCACAGCGTCATTTCTGCCAGCTGAGTGTATTCACTGTGGGAAGGGTGGGAGAGCATGTGTGGAGCCAGGGCTGGTGCGTCTTCGTAAGGGTTTTGCAAGGCTGAGCGGATGCCCCAGCCAGTTGCCTGCAACAGATCCTCCCCAAGCCACAAGCAGCATGAGTGTAAGTGATCTTATCTTGCTTTTCAATGATAGGTATCCAATTTGCTGACTTCAGTTGCCCAACTCATGTCTGATTCAGGTCTCTTTGGGCTTCCTGCAGGATGTGGTGTGTGCAATGTCTCAGTGGCAGGCTCGGGAAACAGGGGTGGACATCAAAGATCCATCACCTGCACCTCCCATAATGGGCTGGAGGGCTTGCTCCCCCCAGCCTGGATCTGAAGAAAGGATACATGGGTGTGTATGTTAACAGGCAAAGCAAGAGGGGTGCTGCCTGTTACCAGAGAGTCCAGAGCTCTTACCAGGTAAGCCCCAGTCACATACAACAGACTTTCATTGACAACTTTTGCTGGGAAATGATTTCCCAAGTGGGATGTGTGGCAAGACACCTTGTTACACCATGGGCATGTGCATTGCCCTGCTCCTACCACCTCACAAAACTTGATGCAACAAACTGCCTGTGGTGGGGAGGCTCAGGGCTGCTGCCAGCCTGGGGAGGAGTAATCTCCTTTTTGTGTTTTTTGAGCATCCTGGCTGACTGCTGCTCTTGCCATCTTCCCATTACTCCTTCTCCAGTACTGAAGTGAACAAGAGGTGTGTGGGAGATTAGACTTCACTACTGGGACTTGCTGGGAGGGCTGGAGTTGGCTGAAAGTACAATGGCATCCAACACCTCTGCATCCCAGAAGACAGAAGCACAACAGCTCGGTGTGGGTTGAGAGAAAGGACCCTTTACTTGTCCCTTTGGTACACTCTGTGTTTGCCTCCACCTGGTGCTCCTTTCAGGTCTCATCCTGCTCTTACCAAGGCTGGGGGTTTCCTTGTGTGAGGGAAAAAGAGGGTCTTCCCCACAGGATTGTGACTGGGAGCTGCTGCCAGTGCTGGGTACAGACACACTGCTGGCTACCAGGAAAGCACCTGTTCCTGTCTGCTGGTTTCTCATCCCAGGCCAGGGCAAGCGGATCCTGTGGCTTTCTGTAACTTCTCCAATCAGAAGTAAGTGGTACAGGAAGACCAGGAAGGTCTTGGCCTGCCTGTCTAGGGAGGGATTGCCCCTGCCATGTACTCCCCTCTGCTTCCACAAATCAGTTTGATTTGACAGTGGGCGTCTCAAGATAAAAATCATCCACTTTTGGGTCCTGAAGCAAACTGGAGCTTGGACTTCCTGTACCCACACAGAGGAACTAAATTATATATTCCCAAGATAAACCCTGTTTTAGTGCTCCTAGCTTAGGAGTGAATATCTCCTGAATCCTAGTTTGGTTTTTGCATTTGCTGACTCTTAGGGCTTTCAGTGACTAAATCCCCACTTTTGTTCCTTCTGGGCAGGCTGAGAAAAAGAGGCCAGGACATTTTCACAAGGAAGTGTCAGCTCTTTAGGTATTCCAGTTCAGCCATAGTGTCTGTCCACCATTGTAACCTCATCTGAGGGGTGTGAGGGAAAGACAGTGGCTCTCACCACAACTTTCAAGTTCTCCGCTTTTCTCCACCCATGAGATCAAGACTTCCTTGAAGACTCCAGAACCAGTTTATAAGTTGTTGCCCCAAACCAGTTCATGTCCCATGTCTGTGAAGGTGCAGTCATTTAAAGGACATTATCCCTTCCTTTGTGAGAGGGACTTCTCTGGTGAATCAAGAGGTGGGTGCTTGCTTATGTCTCTTCGAACTCCGAGTGTTGCATTCACTGCACAGCCCAGCCCTTCTGTTTACAGCCCTCTTATCTCCACAGCCGCAGGCACTTGTCTCAGGTGGCTTGTCCATGCCAAATCCTTGTTTCATTATGGAATCTCAGAAATGCCCATTACAATGCAGTTCCTTAATTCCTGTTTGCTAAAGGATGATGTTTATACTTAAATTACCAAAGGGGAAAAAAAATAGGCCAGTATGGAAATTCCCCCAGGATTCAGGCAGATTTAAAATCAGGTGAAGGAATGAATGTCCCAAAGAGGACAGCGGACTCTGTTCTCACTTGAAGCAAGTGTAGACAAGCTCACTTTGCTTTTGCAGAGGTGGATTTAGGGAGCATCCAGGTGAACTGGTAGTTACAGTCCTTCAACAACCCTGAAGACGTAAGAGTCAGGGAGTGTATTTGATCCAAAGCTGCTCTTACAGTTCAGGGGCCCAGTTCTCTGAGGGTGCAGGTTAGTAGGAATTCCCCTGAGAAGACCATGTGAGAGACCCGAACAAGACTTGGGAGTATAGAATTAAGTCAGGGTAGAGAAATCGGGGAAGAAGAGTTAACTACTTCAAGGAACACCACATCTCCTTTCAGACTTAACCCTCTGATACATTCTGCCTTTGCATCTCCTGGGAAAGGAAAACATCTTACTTGAACTGGAAAATATCAGCAGAGTTTTCATGTTCTTATGGTTTCTACTTTTCAAACTCATCAGCATCTGGTTCATCCCTAGTTGCACTTGTGCCAACACAAACAGTTCTTTTGCTTACTGATGTGCCTATTGACAGCAGTTGTCAGCTTGTCCTTGGGATCCCTGTGTTACCTTGTTTGAGCACTTTTGGCCCACAATGGAATATTGGAACTCCAGTCACCTGTTTGTCCTTCTGACATGTCTTTGCACCTCTTCCACTTTCAGTTTGCCTTTCTTGAGAATGGGTGACCTGAAGTTCATGTGGTACTGCAGAGAGAGCCCCTGCTGCGAATCATGGAACAGTATTAAGGCTTCCTTGCTCCTACTGCAAACACCTCACCCCATCTATGGTACAAATGTCTTTGCATTTTGCAGGTCTGCATCCACTTAGAGACTGGGGGTGGGTTACACAAACTTTGTGTAGCTGTCCCCACCTGGGCTAGTTGTTCTAGGTTTCCTTTATAGCCAACAGAGAGACACTTCTAAAGTGATCTCATGGAATAGACATCTAAAGTGACATTGACGTGATTTTTTTTGTTCTTTGCTGCAGGACACCTGTGCTGGAACTAGTTGTGGTTAGGTTGGAAAGCAGGCACACTCTCCATTCTGAGACATGTCCTCACCTGGTAGGGAAAGTTCTTGTCATTGCTCCTGACTCACACTTTGGGCTGGTGGAGTTTCACATAATTTCTGTGTCTTCTGCCTTCAGGGTCTTTGAACTCTCCTGCTATGGTGCACAACAGCAGCAGTGTCTCCAAGTCAGGACTGGCTCTGCAGCTCTCAGAAGAACAACTGTCTACACAGAGCACTTTATGGGAGAAGCTCCTGCCAAACCCCTGCTTCAGGAAAGCTGTTTGTAAGAGCTTCCCCTTCAGATGTGTTATTAAAAAGCTTTCTTCTGGAACAACTGGTGCTTTTCCAATGTGCAGTAATTACTCTGGTGTGCAACTGCTTATACTGAAAATGCCTTCTCTAGAGGAATGTACAATGTTTATTCCTGTGAATTGGGACCAGCTTTGGGATGAGGAGGAAATTAGACATGACAA
>VWZD01009391.1:75377-187469 GCA_013396695.1 Sakesphorus luctuosus
GGGGGGGCATGCTCCAATAGAGCTCTGCAGCATCCATCCCTGTGAGACACTTTTGAACAACATCAGATTTAGACTCAGCTCAGAGTACCCTTTCCTTCACTCAATCCCAAGCAGTGGACTTTGTGAAGAGCTATTTTCAGGGATTTTAAATACTATTCTCATTGCTATATTGGAATTCAAGTCCAAACCCAGTGTACAGCTTCCAGGTCACTCTTAGGTGTACAAGGAATTTAAATTATGATTGCAGTTTCACCTTAGGCTTCCCCAAAACCAGATGCCATCAAGAACCCTCAGCTGTGTAGACAACCACTGTTCCCTGGAGGAATTTCTCCATTTTTATACCTCAGGTTGGAGGGCTAAGCAGACTCAGACATGAAACGAACACCTGGCTCTGCGAATCTGGAGATTCAAGGCAAGATGTTGAAATCACTTCACTTAACCCTCCAGTTGGAAAGGTTTAGAAAGCTTATAAACTTCCTACCCACTCACTTCCTACCCTGCCTTGCTAAGCAAGCTATAATTTTTATTTTTAATGAAATCCATTGAACATTTCACCATACTGCTCTGTCAAGTAGATCATGGGAAGGAGGTGGTCAGAGATGTCTTCCAAAGGGAGATTTCACAAGGATGAATCCCATCATGCTTTGACACAGTGACCTCTCTTGGCATAGCAGCTTCTGCACCAGGTGACCCCACCACCAGTGCAAATGAGTGACTCATTTCAGATTTGAGTGATTCACACTTTTCTCCCTACTGGATTGCACCATCCATCCTGGGATGAGTGAATAAATCTGGCTTGGACAAGCTGTGGAATCCATCCATCTAGGTTTATCCAATCACCCACTTAAGAAAAAGTCTTGTTACCTTGTTAAAGTTGGATTTTAGTAGGAAAAATTACATTGATTGCTGAGGGCTCATTCAGGACTCTGCAGAAGCAAAGGAGTCTATTTTTTTTGCATCTCTAGCCAGTAGGAAAACAGCTGAATGGGAGCAGCCAAAAATTGGATCTTCCTTTATAATTTCACCTGTAGCTTTCCCCCAGCATGGAATGATGAGGGACAGAGCCAGGCAGCAAGGCTGAAAAACAAACAGCAAACTTGGAACCTGAGTGTTAGTTTTGGATCTTGTCTAGAAATAACAGCCCGAGCACACAGTAAGTTTCTTGTGGCACATTACACAGCTCTGGAGCAGAGACAGGAAAGGAATAAGAAAGTGGCAAACGTTACAGAGACATGCTGTGTTGGACCAGGGTCAGAGGGCATGGGTTCAAATCCTGGTTTATTCCTAGGTACTGCTGTATTTGCTGGTCCCAGAAGACACTGGAAGAAAAGATGGAGATTTATGGAAAGAGCACAGCGTAACAATATTGCCTCTGATTACCCTGCTGAGCTGAGCTTCCTTTTCTCTTTGAGTTTCCTCTGGGCAGCCAGCAGGTTCCATAAACCAAAGTATTACATTGCCTTAAGTTTTTGGCACTCTACAGATTGGTAGAGGTAGTTCAGTCTAGGTAATTTAACACCTGGTGTTTGAATCACATCATGATTGACAAGAGAAATCCCTTGCTTGCACTTCAATATCTCTGGCACAACCACCAGAAAGTCAAGCATAAATTTTTGTGACAGTGTTTTGAAAATTTCCTTTCTTCAGACTTTTGTGCCATGAAAGAGCTTCTTTGCAGGTCCATGCAAGGTGACACCAAAGGCGTGGACATCTTTCTATGTCCACCCAACACTAGTAGAACCCAGCAGCTCTGAGGTCTTGTTGTTCTTACTGTCACGTCCTCCCTTGTTTGTATCTACTGGCCTGTGGACTTCTTCTAACTACCAGGATGGGTACAAGTACCTTGTGCACCATTTACAGCAGGAGATTGACTTGCTTGGAAACCTATTGCTGCTGATGTGCATCTAATTGTTTTGTGTTTAGAACATGTGTCCCTGGAGTCCAACTGATTGGTGCAGCAAGGAAATTTCTGTATTGGCACAGAAAAGTTCCAGCACTGGGGCCTTTCAGCCCTCACCCACACTTTGATTAGTTACTGCTTCTGAAAAGAGGTTCCGCTTCTTCTAGCATTGCTTCACCATCCCTTCCCCAAGCTCCTTCCTAGATAATAACATGGCTGCCTGTTGGGAAAGAAATTGCATAAGTCCTTATTGCTCATTTTAAGTCACTGGATCTTGGGCTGCAGTGATTCACCCTCAGAACGCCCCAAGAAGGGAATCTGATGTCACTCTCCAATTTACTGATGGTGAAGCCGAGGTGTGGAAAGGTAAAGGATTTGCTTGGGGTCAGGTGGTGAGTCAGTCACAGAGCTGGTGTTGGAGCACCCACCCCACCCTAGCTCCTTGGGCTTGCCCCTGTCTAGACTTCTCCAAGCACCAGCTTTGATGCTGGTCTTTTTACACCTTTTACTGAGTGGTGGTTTAACCCCAGACAGCAACTAAGTGCCACCCACTACCCTGTGCCCACCCTGGGGGGAAAGAGAGTGGTAAAAAAATTTAAAATTTGTCTATTGACATAAGAATAGTTTAATAACTCAATAAAATAAAATATACTATTACTATTACTTATAATGATAATGAAAAAGAGAAAGATCAAGAAATAAAACCCAAGAAAGACATGTGAAAAACAACACAATTGATGCTGACTGATCCCCAACCTATTTCCCAGCAGCAATCAGGCCTTTCTGGCCACCTCCCCTCAGTTTATGTGCCTGGGCATGATGCTCCATAGTATGGAATATCCTTTTGTCCAGTTTGGGTGAGCTGTCCTGGCCATGCTCCCTCCTGGGTTCTTATGCCCCTGCCCGCTGGCAGAGTATGGACACTGGAAAGTCCTTGATTTAGGGTGAGCACTGCTGGGGAACAACTAAGCATCAGTGTGTTATCAACACTATTCTCATACTAAATCCAAACCACTACCAAGAAGAAAATTAACTATTTCAGCTGAAACCAAGACATATCATCAACCTTGGAGGCTGTACATCTCCTGTCCATTCACCAGTCATGAGGAAGTGCTGGTATCCTCAGTTCATAGCCAGATGGGCTCAGATGCTGCACACAGGAGAAATGTAGCTGTGTACTTGCAGAACATCACACCTCCGTATGCTTTTTGCCCCTCACCTGTCTCTCTCAGGTGGCCCTGTCCTCATCACCAAGGAAGGAATGGGAACAAGTCTAAATAAACCTCAATAAACCTGCACCACAGAACACAAGCATCTACGCACAGGTGGTTCAACAGATGGCAAATCATGCCACAGGTCCGAGCTTGGGTGTCAAAAGAGAAAAAACCTAACACACTGCTTCATTTCTGGCTATGGTGACTTCAATACAACATCAGGGTGAAAGCACAGAGCACATTATAAAGGAGAGGGGAGTGCAGGAGGAAGGGAGGACCCTCCATGGCTCTGGTGATGCACTGCAAGATGGTGATAGCAGAGATATAAGGTTAAAAATGGGTGTCCTGAGCATGGGTGTATCAGGCTGATGGAGCGCTCGCTGTAGTTCAGAGGACCCCACTGATGCTGGCAATCCCAGACTGGGCTTGAGCACAAAATACGAGGAAAGTTTCCTGTCCCTGTAATTATGTTTGGACCAGAGTGTTTCCCTGTATTTGATTCCTCACACATTATTGCTTTCTTAACCAGATTCCTGACTGCTCCTTGGGTTGTCTGCAGTTTCTGTACAATATAAAGGCCCATTCAGCGCTGCATGAAAAAGCTCTGGTTTTTCCACAGGAAAGTTGATGGTTAAATAAGGGGAAGAGGAAAAGCTGGGCAACTGTGTCTTTGCAGAGGAGGTGGGGGAACAAATCCAGGAAAAGGGTCCCTTTCAGTCCTGCAAATTCAGCCCTGTTGCTTTGCGTAAAGCCCTGCTGAGTCAAAGAGCCCAGGGAATTTTTACTGCTCACTTAACAAAAAACAGATGCTGTGAGTTGCACATGTCCTGTGAGCAGCCCTCACCTCAGATGGTATGGACTGGGACTGCTTTCATCCAGTCCATCCTGTGGAATTGTCCCAGGGAGATACAGGTCCTTTCTGAGGATAAAAATCCAGCAAGTCTTGGTTCCTGCATGGCTCAGTGATTCTGTGGGCTCTTTGTCATGGGGATTGGGCTGCAAGTGCTTTCACGAAGCTCTGGGAGGGTGAGACAAACTTTAATGACAGGCAAGAGTTTGGAGCCAGATGCAGATTTTCATGGAGAGAGGTCTTGTCTTGCTTTACAATACCAGCTTCAGCTGGGTAAGGGGTGGAGTGGGAGGTGTCTTGGCCTCAGTTGTGGGGTTCAAACCCTCCTACCCCCTGATTTTGCTGCCAAAGCATCTGCAGCCTCTGCAGGTCATCAGCACACATCACTTCACCATCTTGCAGGAGCTTGTGAGGGAAAGAAAGCCAACAGCAGAGTTCCATGCTCACATAAATGGGTAAAGCACTGATCAGTTTATGCGTCTGGCTGAAGTTTGAGAAGGGCAGATAGAGCCTCATGTTTTAGGTGGTGATGGGAACAGCAGCAGCTTGAGCAGGACACCTTTGGCATGTTTAGTTCCTCATTCTGAAGTTCCTGAATCTTTTGCTCACCTGTAAAAGCAATAAAGCAAATGAAGAAAACCACCCACGCTGTTTCACGCTGAAAAGGAGGGGAAAAAAAATGAGTTTGAAGAGCGTGCAGAAGGGGTGTGGCTACCAGGAGGTGTGTCAGACATTGATGAACTTCTTTATAAGCAAAGGCAGCTCTGCTGGGGAAGAAACTTTGCTGAGGCTTTGGCAGCTGCTGCTTTTTGCCTGATAACAGTTGACCAGCACCTCTACTGTGATGGGACGGCAAAAGGACATTCTTGCTACCATTGAGGAGCACCTGAGGATCAGAAACAAATTAGTGCGACAAGCACTGGCTGAGTGCCTGGGGACGCTGATCCTGGTGGTGAGTGGGGACTGCGGTGTGGGGTGGTTTCTAACCACTGGGTGAGGGGGAAATTGTCCTGATGAAGGGTCTGCATTGCTGCTAGGCTTTGCATTGGGCATGAGCCCAGCTCTGGTGCAACCTGCTGCAAAGGGACTAGAGGAGAGTCTATGTACAGGAAAATATTCATGCAAGTTGCTTTAGGGTGACCTTTGGGGAGTCTGGCAAAAGGTGGGCTCTGCATAGCTTGTTGGGTGTTTGGGAGCTTTTATTTTTCTGTGAAGTGCAGGGGGCAAAATGTATCTGTGTAAGCAGTAAATGTTTTGCTAGAGATCACGTAAAACTTCCTTTCTGTCAGCCTGGGAATATTATCTTGGCACTGAAATAGTGCAAGTGCTATCACCCAAGGAAGTGAAAAGTTTTTTCCCTCAACTCACTTTGTTTTCCTCATGCATCCTATAATGAAGAATTAGCCAGAATGTAAACTGTTGCAATGTCCTTTGGCTGTCAGCAGCTGAATCCCCAGGGTCTTGTCAGCACAGCACCAGGGCAGCTCCTGCTGAGAGCTGATGGAGGTCCCGTGCTTGGGGTATGTGTGACAGCACTGAGCTGTCAGCCTGTGTGTTTTTAAGTGGTAAATGGTGACAAAACTCTTCTGCCTGTTTTAATGCTTAGTTTCCAAAGGGATGGGATATAAGGGATAAAGCAGGATAAACATGTGTAAGTGCCTTAGGTTGCAAATGTTTCAAGCAGCCCCAACTTGCTTTGAAGTTATAGACACATGTGAATAGCTAGGGCAGTTGTGCATGAACTGTGGGGGCTAAAGACTAGTGTAGAAATACTGGGACAGGGATATCTGGCTTTGGACACCTGTATTCAAAGTGCAGAACTGCCCAATGGGCCCCAAGTATGGTGCGTTGATACCGTGGCAGAAATGAGTTGGTGTTTGCTCAGTGAATATCTGCAGGTACAAGTTCCTCTGAGGTGGTGTAAATCCAGAGCAATCCTAGAGGTTTCAGTGGAGTGACTGGGGGTTTACATCTCTTTGTAACTGATGGCCGGACCATTTGGAGAGAAATGTAATGGTTGGAGGGGCTTTAAGTGTAGGAAGGTTTGACGAAGCTGCATGTGCTCCTGGGGAACAACACAAAAGACCAACACAATTTTATGCTTTCATAAATAAGATTCTTTTTTGATGGTGAAGACAAGGCCACTGAGTCTTGTATGGGAGCTTAGGGGACTCTGCTAAGACCCTGTAAAATGCTATCACTCTTAAAGGAAAGCAGCTTTGCACAGTGCAATGACTTTATTATCAGAGAGACCCAGCTTTTGTGGTTTGTAAACAAGTCCTGTTGATTTTTCAAGGAAGGGTTATTTGGAATTAAGGTGGGTAGAAGCTGATAGGAAAGTGATTAACAGCTAGAAAGTTGATGTCTATGAATCACTGATGTTGCTGCATTAGGATCGAAACAAGGGAAGTCTTGTAAGGTGGAATAATGTCTCCTGATAGCCACGTTAGTACTACTGAGAAACAAGGCAAGCCTTTAGCCATGTGGATTTCAAAAGGGCTCATGATCCAAAAAAACATTTTCTTCTTCTGACTATAACAGTTGGCACAACAGAGACTACTTTTTCTTACAGCCTTGCCTCACCAGATAGAGAGGAGTTGGGATCTGCTCAGAGCCAGAGGAAGGGTTTGGTCCCAAATCACAAGCAGCCTTCAAAATGAGGGCACCCATTAGCCATGCTGGAGGCTGTGCTGGCAGAATTGGGTAACACACGCCTTGTCCTCAGAAACGCCAAATCGGCCGTGTTTTAATGTGTATGTGTGTGTGTCTAAGGGGACAAGCAGAGCCCTCACCGTGTTAAGGAGTTCCTGAGCTGGTGTCCGGGGGCAAAGAAAATGCTGGTTTTAGTGACACACTCAACTCTGCCTTGTAGCTCTTGTAAAAGTTGCTTAGGATCTCCTGCAGCAACTCTGCAGTATATGCAGGGCCATGGGCACTCTGTGTGTCTGTGTGGGAGAAGCTGGGGTGGGCTTGTGGGAGAAATGGGAAAGTCCTGACCTCAATGAGTACTCTGCATGGTCAACAGTCAAAAACAGGGTACAAAAGAGGAAAATGGGTTCCAGGACAATAAGCTTGCAATATCCAAGACAGTCAACCCTCTTCTGACTTAGTGCTGTCCCAGTCTGTTCTTAATAAAGGGACACTCACAGTTTCTGCTTTACTGAAAAAAACAACTTATTTTGATCCCGACCACCCAGATTCCTTTGCATCATTTTATTGTATCACCTGTATGAAATAGAAAGGACCTTGAAGGCAACTTTCTTCCCCTTTCAGATGGCCTGGACAATAGTTTGGATTCAGTAGTCTCAGGAAAGAAATTGTCATCTTGTACCTTGCAAAAGTCCCTGTTGCTCAACCTGCTAGCCAGAAGAGCTCTGAGTGTGTACATTGGGCCCCAGTAAATATGATGGGCTTCAGACAGTAAAGTATCAAGGAAAGACCCATGATCCATGAAAATTCTCTTCATAGAAGTTGGAGTTGACTGAACACAAATATGTCTAGAATGAAACATTATCAAGGATAGGTTTAAGGTTTGATATTGTTCACATTGAAATCAACTTCCTGAGCCCCAAGGGGAGGAGACTGTTTAAAGTTTGTAGCTTATTTTAAATTTCACTATGTAATGTAAAACTTGTCCCACTGTGGATATTGGCACTGCTTCAGCTTCTTTCCTCCTCCCTTTCTCTTGCATAATGATTTCAGCTCTCTCAGAGTCTTGAAGAAAAGAGCTATTGCAGACCTCTGCCTAGTTTTGTTTCCTCTAAGAATTAACCTAGTGCTTGATTTTATTTTTCTTATTTTTTAACAGAGGTTGTGAAGGTAGATCATAGAATGATTTGGGTTGGAGTGGAACTTAAAGATCATTTAGCTCCAGTCCCACTGCTATAAGTGTAGTTGTTTTGGGTGTTTCAGCATAGTTAGCATTAAAGCAGAATAGTGCCCCACTTTTTTTTAAGATAAGAAAAATAATCCAACTAAGGCAGCCCTGAAGAGCATGAAAGTGAGTTGTTGTCTACTTGTGGGTCACTTTTGCTGTGTACAGCACCTTGTACCACGTTCATTTAGTCTGTGGGTGGCGTCCCTACTGTTGCAAAAATAGTAACGCTGATTCTACATACATTTCCCTTGATACTTAAGCTGGAGTTCTCCCTCTTCAAAATGAACTTTCTGATGTGGCACTTTAGGCTTGAACTTTATACCTGTGCTGGAAGCACCTCTTGCTGACAATAGTTAAGCAGTATGAACGCTGAAGGCACTTTCCCAGTCGCTTGCTGTTTGTGTTATTACTGTAGCAACTCAGTAATGCCAGATTTCCAGTGGCTGGTGTCCATGCCTCTCTTAAAGGCTTGGTCTGTTTGCCTTGCTCTGCTGGTTGTAAATACCAAAGCTGGCTCTCTTTGGCTTTTACATTTGCAGGAGAAGTAATGCACTGTTTAGGACTGATTTCCAAGTGGGACTCACTGTGATTCACTGTTGTAGAGGCATAAAGAAAGAACAAAGCAATTCCTAATTGTTTTTCAATCAGTGCTGCCTTGACTTTGTGGCCAGGTGGGAGCTTTCTGGAGTGTGAGCGTGCTGCAGACCACAGAAACCAAAACAGCAAAGTGGTTGGGATGACCAGGGCAAAGGGAGCCTCCCTTAGGGGGATGACCAAGGGGAACCTCACTTAATTGCTGGTAGGGCAGAACTAAAGCTGCAGCTCATCCCACAGCCATCCAGGGCAGCACAGCATTTCCCACAACTGCTGTTTGATTGGGGTGGTTTGCTTGAACTCAGTTTCTCATATTTGGAAAATGTGATATTATTTTTTATACATACATATGTATATATATATATATGTATGTATGTATATTTTTAAATTTCCTTTTCTTTGTTAATGCTTTGCTAGGCTCTTAAATGAGGTAGAAATCTTTTCTGTAAGCATGTTGAGTGCTGCTGATTCTTCCCTGCAAGGGGTCTGTGCCACTGGGTGCTGAGGAGTGCGATATGGCTGCGCTGCTCCTCTCTCTCATCTCTTCCATCAGAAGAAGCTGAAGCTCTTAATTTACTGTCCAAACCTGTCCCTTCTTGCTGTCTCTGTGCAGGAACTTGAGGTCAGTTCAGGAATCAAGACTTGCCCTTGATGGGAAGGCATCTTTCCCCCAGGAGTGCCCAACCTTGTAATGAAAACCTCACCAAAAGTACTGGTCTTTCTAACATCTAAAGCCTCTTAATCTGAACAATACTACAGATATAAGAATAAGGTTTTTTACTTCTTTGTATGTGTGTGTGAACAAGCTAAAACAGTGAAATTCCTCTCTAATGCCCAACTCCTCTGCTGAAAGTTGCTCAGGTTTCTTGAGCTGAGATCTGCTCCTTTCTCCAGCTTTTTGCGGTGTTGTTGTAGCATGTGATGCATGTGGGGCACAGTTTTCCTTAGACTCTCTTATCTCCTGAGTCCTGCAGCCCTGCCTTGGCTGTGGGAGAGTGTGTGGTGTGTAAAGAACCATAACATAACAGACCATCTGCTGCTGTCCTTCCCTGCAGGACTGCTTCTGTCTGAGCTGTCTCCACTGTGCTGGACAAAAAGCTGGATTGTGGGATCTGAGGTTTCTCCTTGCTTTGAAATGGAAAATGGTGACCAGTCTGATTGTTTGAGAGATGTTTTCAGGAAAAGCAGAAAGGACAGTGCTCCTTGCACTGTCTTTTTGGTTGATATAGTTGAGGAAGATTTCTGCATGCTACTGTCCCTCCCTCCCTGCCTTCTCCCTTGAAGGAACAGTAGGATAGGCCTAAGTTTCACTCTGGTGTGAAGAGTGGTGCTCTTTGTGTGTCCAAAGCTTAAAATCATTCACCAGTTTCTCATGGTCTCCTCCTTCAAAGCAGACTCATGATTTGACTGCCTTTCTGGCATCTCCCCTACTAACCAGCAAGGGCTGACCAGTCTTTCCCATCCACTCAGGTGATTAGGGTAGATTTAGGCTCTTTGCCTAATCCCTGGTTTATTTGCTGGCTGAGGAGAAAAGTTGTAATTCAGGTAATTGCACTCCTCCTGGTCTATGCCAGCAAAACTTTCCCATCCTCATTTAGAGGTCACTCTGCCTGAACTCCAAGAGCAAATACATCTAGGCCTTTTGTGTTGCACCTGAAGCTGTAAAAAAGCAGTGGAAAATAAAAGAGACAATAAAGGGAAAAACCTGTCTCTTGTGCAGGGAAATGCTGAGCATCACCTTGCTCCTGACTTCAGGTATGAATCTATTTTTCACATGCTGTGCTTAGAAACCCAGGTTGGTGCCTCTTTGTTAGCTGTTGCAACTTTTCTCCATGATTCTTTCCTACAAGCCCTTAATGACTCTGGGGCTTTCGTGTGTTCAGACATTGAGACAGGGTGTTTTTACCTTGAGTAACAAGGCCAACTGCTCAGTCTCCAAATGGTGCCCTAGACATAGGAATCTTAAGGTTTCCTGAGAATGAAGTTTCCCCCGGCAATGTGCTACCTTTTCCTGGTTTTGCTGCTGCTTCTGGCTGTTGCCCCCTTGGTACAGGGGTATTCTCCTCCCTTATGGAGTTTTCCAGTCCCTCCACCTTTGGGCCAGTTCCTGAAGCCCTTGGATTAGGTTATTTTTCACAGTGCAAGGTGTTGAATCAGCTCGTGAGGAGTGAGAAGCCTCCCTGTTAGCAGGGAAAGCCATTAGATTTGCTAGAGTCAGTAAGATGAAATTAGGGAGCAGGCTTCCATTAACCTGGTTAATGGGTGCATTGACCTCAATTCCTTGGAGAGTAGCTTGAACACATCAGAGCGATGCTTTTTTGCAATCTACACACATTTACAGTTTACTACCACATTAAAACCACTTTTGAACTTGGCTAGTGAATCATGGGCTATAACAGTTGGCTGCTACACCCACTGCCCTGTGAGGTGCTAATCTGGGTTTCTGTTGGCTGGATGTTCTTACAGTAGTGTTTTTTCTTAAATAAAAAAAAACAACAAAAAACAAAGCAAAAACCAGAATCACCAAAACCCACAGACAACCAAATGGTGCTGGAGTCAGGTTATTAAAATTGAAAGAATGAGATATCATCTCCCCCTTTAGGTGTGCACCGCTGTCCCTGACCACAGTTGTACAGTACTGCCTAAGAACTCTTGCATCCATTGCATGGACTTAAAAGACCCTGGGAAAAATTTTGAATTGCTTTTATTTGACCTTCCTTAGCTTTCAGCTCAAGCTTAGCCATTTCTTCTCAAGCAGTGGACAAAAAAATTGATGCCAATGGTTTCCTGTCTCACATGACCTGGGAAAGGGAATTGGAAGGAAAGCTGGAAAACAGCAGAAGTGGAAATGCTGTGATCAAAAATTGTAATAGCTACTACCACAACAGAACTGTGTAGTGTTAAGCTACTTGCCACAAAAGCATGTGTGAGCAAGACTTGAACGGGTTCCTGAAAGTCAAATGTCATGGAGGGATGTCATGCGTGACAATAAACTTTCATGTTTAGTGTACTCCTCTGGTGCAGGGTGGAATTGAACACATGCATATCAAAGTTCAAACCTGTCCCTAAATATCACTGTACTCTTTTTATCTGCTGAGGGTTAAGTTTTCTGCTGTTACGCTGAATTAAGCCAAATAGTGCTCAGGGCTTATCTGATAAACAATTGTAATACTCCTGTAGAGTGGCTCCAGGGTGTTTTTGCATGGCCCATAGACTTCTGAGGAAAAGATGGAGAGCTATAGCCAGGTGTAGGAAGGAGGAGAGGAGGATGGGGAATAACCTCTTGAGATAACCTCTTGAGAAATGGCAGGCCTGGCATTCTCCCAGATCAAGGGAAGACCTTTTTGGGTGTACAGGGAGGTGGAGGTGGGAAAACTTCATTCTGCGGTTTTTGCAACCAAAAGGTATGTGACTAACAAGTCAACCATCATGCACTTGCAGAACTGCCAGTTCTTAGAGTGAATAACACAAATGCCTTCATCACTAGGAATCACCTGGAGTCAACTCTGCCAAACTCTACTTTTTGTGGGCTTGTCCCCTCCCTGGTCAGACTGATGTGCTGTGCAGCCTTACAGAGGCAGACACTATGGCCAAACACTCTCTCCAAACCTTTCCATAGCATGCTGGGGCTTATCTGGGGTAAAGAAAGGAACAGATGCCACCCTGGTCATCAGACATTATTTATTTGCTCCATGGGAGTTGTACTTGTCTTGGTAGTGTGGGCATAGTTGGTTCTGTTTGCTGCCAAAACGCAAGAATCATTTCTGGCTTTGTCTTGGAGTCTCCTCTGCCGTGATTTCCCAGCTTGGTGAGGACATTGTAGGGACTGGTCCCACTGCATCCAGTAGAGAGCAGTGCTGGCTATCCTTCCTTAACCAACAAGTTCAACAGGTTCCTTTGTCCTTTATACACAAGGTCCTTGTGTTGGGCACCTTGCTGCTTGTCAAAAGGCACCTGTGTACAGAGTGTCCACCTCATGAGTCAGCCTGCAGCCTACTTGGATGCTGCTTTCACAGAAGGCTGAGTGCAGTGTTTGCTTTGTTAGAAATCCATCAGTTGTCAAGGAGATGGGAGGGGGTGAGTTCTATGTGTTTTGGTTTTGCCTCTGACTTGGATTGTGTGTTGCTCAATGGGCATGCCCAGTATTGGCTGGACAGGTGAAGACAGCTAATCCTGCTACCTTGGTGCCTATTTGGTGGCTTATCCTCTAGGAGTGGATGCTGCCTCTTTGGCAGTTGAGTGAGTATTTCTGGGATGATGGAATTCATGGAAGCAGAAAGTCTTGATGGGGGTGTAGTTATGGGTATGTGGTTAGAATAAATAAGTTAAGCCTTGATCCCTAGATTTGAGCATCTCATGAGCAAGTTGTGATCTTTGTCCTAGTTTAAGGATGCTCTCAGTACCCTCTGATGTGATAATCCCTGGTACACACCAAGGATCAGTTCAGGTGAAGTCAGTGGAAAATAAAAGCATACAGATGATCATGATTAGGGCTCTTTAAATTATATGGTGAATAGTGTAAAGACCTGACAAGACAGAAATCCTTCAGCTGGATGACTGCTGAACTGAATCATTGGGATAAACTGGTTTGAATTGTTAAGGGTGAGAATAGGAATGGTGGCTCTTGGATGCAGCTGGGAAGAGAAGGATCACCTGATTGGAGTAAAAATCTTTAAGCGTGAGCACCTCCCTTAACTATTAGGAAATACTTTTATCACCTAAGCTAAACAGCTTTTGTCCACCAAAGTGCTTGGTCCACCCCTAATGTTGCACAGAAAGCCAAGACTCTGGCTGTGCTGATGGCAAACTCTCTGGACTATGGACTTTCTTTCATGGAGCCTGAAAGAAAATTCCATAAATGTCAGGCTGAATGTGGCCTTCTTCAGTCCTGACTGCCTTTCCAGACATGAACAAAGTTGTTCCCTACCAATCTATGTCCTACTGACAGAAGACACCCAGATCACTCATCAGAATAGTTGCACTGTGAATACCTCAGACCAAGCTGCTATCTGGGTGATCCTTCTCAACTACCACCTCAAAATTAGATATTTGAACAAAGAACTTCAGCCTCCTGTAGATCAGTCTTGCATTAGATATTTAGCCTTGGTTTTGGTTCCCCCTGCTAGAAGGTAGGTTTGTCCATGTCCTTTCTCCTTCCCTCCTATCCTTAGAGATAATGCCTGGATACTTTGACCAAAGGTTGAAGTTTTGAAGGCTGTGAGTCATGGGTACGCTGTGGCAGTGCAAGCAGGTGTAAGTGGAGCAATTGCAGAGGTTGATCAGCAACCTGGTGTGAAGCTGAGATAATAATTTCAATCTGTTCTTCCCCTTGTAGCTCTTTGGCTGTGGCTCTGTTGCCCAGATTGTACTCAGCAGAGGGACTCATGGAAGCTTCCTGACTGTCAACCTGGCCTTCGGCTTTGCTGTGACGCTTGGCATTTTGATTGCAGGACAGGTATCAGGTAGGTGTAGCTCCATGTAGGCTGGATTTCACTTGTATTGATTGTTTAGGGTAGATGGCTGTACTTTTCCTATGTGTCACTGTCATGGAGACTAATGTCCCTTGGCACAACTCTGGGACCCAAACTCTGCCCCTAAAAGTACAATAACAACCAGTCTCTCTGTAGGTGGACACCTGAACCCAGCTGTCACTTTTGCCATGTGCTTCTTGGCCCGGGAGCCCTGGATCAAGCTACCAATTTATGCCCTTGCACAGACCCTGGGGGCTTTCCTTGGAGCTGGCATAGTCTTTGGGCTGTACTACGGTAAGTGTGGAAACCTTGTGTCCTTTTTGGGATAATACTACTGTTCTTTGTGACTCACTGCAGGGAGGGAGGCTCCCAAATCAGAGGGAAGAACTTTCTTTCAGAGCAGAAATCCAACCAACCTCCCTCCTGTGTTTCTGGCATGGCTTTCCCATTCTCATGTTTATGGCTTCAAGCCTCCTCAAATCAGTCTGAAAGCCAAACAACATTGCTAATGTGCAACTCTTTGCCCTTGAATGATTGTCACTGGACCACTGGATGACCTCTCCTGTATCTACTGTCTGGACTAAAAGAGATCCTCCAGAAAAGTAAAGGAAACAGTACCAGTGATGGAGACTTTATATCTGTTCACTGTTCTGGAACCATTTTATCATTCTTGGTGAAAAAAAAATAATTAAAGACTTCTCTGTGGGTGACTTCTGCATTGTTTTGTGTTAGCATCCAGGTAGGGATTTTTAGCAGATCTTGCTGGTTTTATCAGTATGATTCCATACCTTGGAAATCATCTTAAGAATCCAGTTCCTCTTGCACCTATTCCTCCTGAGTGCTGTTCCTCATCAAAGGGAAATACTCAGGGGGCAAGAGCTGAGTCTTTGTGCTGGTACTTGCTTTTCCCCTAATAACAAGGGTGACATTTTGACTCAGACTTTGCCTCCCAATGTGTGTTCCTGGCAAGAGGAGCAAGGTTCCCTGTAGCTGAGCAGAACATCTGGATCACTGCTACTTCCAGTTGAAAGAAGAAAACTACCACCCCTTCACTAGCAGCCACTGCTTTTCACTTGAGGAAGAAGCAGGGTTACCTACCTTCATCCCTGTGAACACAGGGGCTCCAGTTCAACACCAGTTACCTTTCCAGCTGGTGGGCTGAACTCTGCCCTTCAGAAGAGGGTTAATCCCATTTTAGCTACCTAACCCATGGGAGACCTACATTCAGAGGTGTCTGCTTCTGTCTCCACTGCCCATGAAGGGAACCTAGACCTAGACCTAACCTAGGTTTGTTGTCCATCTTCTACATGGTGGCAGGCAAGAGGCTGACTGCTCTAAAGACAACCCTGAGAGATGAAACTAATTGTGTATTGGCTTAGAGAAAAGTGCAAGAACAGCCCAAACTCTTTATGCTGCAGATCAGACCTGTATAAATATCTCACATCTTCACATGAAGGCTGATACCACAGACATTTTGCTACTTTTGGAAGAGAATTGGAGTCACATTAGTGTTTCTTTTTTGGCTCTAACTCTTTCTTGATGCCAGGGAAATGATAAATGTTACGAACAGAGAGTCATGTCACTTGTCTCCAGGTCTGACTAGTAAAATACTGTAGTGGATGATGCCTTAAGTTTTCCAAATGAATTTTCAGTCTACAGCAAATTTGTTTGCAACATACAGCAATGGGGTGCTCAGGGAGTTCTATCTCAATTTTCATGGCTTTATGGAGCTTACATTTTAGTAATTTTCCAAGCAGGCTCCTCTCTCTGATATATGTTGTAAAATTACTGACCTCTCTACCTTTCTTTTTTCTCCCCCACACCCTCTCTCATCTCCCCCCACCTCTAGATGCCATCTGGGCTTTTGGCAGCAACCAGCTGGATGTAATAGGAGACAATGGCACTGCTGGTATCTTTGCCACCTACCCATCTCAGCATCTGAACATTGTGAATGGATTCTTTGACCAGGTAAGAGGGTGCTGGGAGGATGGAAGTGCCTTTGAAGAGGCATCTTTTGGGGGTGGTTCTGGGCCTCATCTTTAGTTAGAAAATGAGTAGCAATTTTTAGAGAAGATATCCAGAAAGGTTTTTGGAGCTGACACAGGTATTCTACTAGCCTGTAGGAGGAGCAAGATGGTGTTAAGGGGGGTAGCCAGTGGTACAGCACTGGTAGAGACACCAGTGAAAAATATAATCTCTTCTTAGTCCCTGCAGAGCAACAGCATGAGGAATGTTGGCTCTTCCTACTCTCACTCTTCTACTGTGGCTGTTGCACAATCCAGGCGTCAGATGGGTGTGGGGTGGTGATTGTTGAAGCTGACTGTCTCCTTGAAGTTGCCATCAACCACAAAAGGGACAATTGCCACCCAGCCAAAGCACATTGGAAGCATGTTTAGGAAGATGTTTTCAGCTTTCCTGGCTGCCTAAACTGTTATTCATAACTATTCTCTGGGTAGGAAAAAAGGTGTGATCTCGGTTGACATTATGGGCTGTCAGGAGAAGCACATTCCACTCTCCTGTTCCCATGGGTGCTCAGTCTACTGTGGTCTGATAATGTCATGGTATGACTTGGTTCAGCTCTTCCAGTTAAGAGAACTTTGTCCCACAGGAGTTAAATAACTTGGTTACAAGACTAATCTGGATTAATTTCTTTTTTTTTTTCTTCCCCATCCCTCTCCAGTTCATTGGCACGGCCTCCCTCATTGTCTGCGTCTTGGCTATTGTTGATCCCTACAACAACCCTGTGCCCACAGGGCTGGAGGCTTTCACAGTTGGCTTTGTTGTCCTCGTTATTGGAACCTCCATGGGCTTCAACTCTGGCTATGCTGTCAACCCTGCCAGGGACTTTGGGCCTCGTCTCTTCACAGCCATCGCTGGTTGGGGTTCTAAAGTGTTCTCGTAAGTGCTTGCTAATGAAAACTTTGTGGATCTCTTAGAGGTTTAAATAGATGCACTTTGGTGCAATAAAAAGTCTTTACACCCATGAGGTGCCTTTGGATTGTCTAAATGTTTTTCAAAGGCACTATGTGCTCTGCTCTGACTTCTTAAGTAATCGTAGAAGTTGGGGAGCTTCCAGTGGTGAGAGCAAATGCCATAACTATTATCAAAGAGGAAATCTGGGAGCATGCATGAGAATTTCAGTTGTACCTTGAAAATGAGCATATCATGATTGTTTTAGTGGTATAAAAGGGGGATTGTTTTTTTATACTCTGATTTTGCTGTTGCTGGAGAAAATGAGCAGAGCCATGTGAAATACAGGTTACATATTATCAAGGGCTGCTTTTCTGCAAGCAGTGGGAAGGAACTGAAGGGACTGTAAGTGCTTCTCATCTTCCTTGGTGGAAAGAAAGTCTTGTAAGTCCTGAAAATAGGTGCTCTGAATTGCTCGTGACCTGGATTTGCAGGGCAGGCTGGGGGGCAATATCTGCCTTGGAAATGCTGCAGAGACGTGGGGACTGTTTCCTTGTGCAAGTCATTGGTGGTGGTTGGAGGGGACCAGATCTTGCATTACTCCAGATTCAAACACAAATATCCTAAAACTTAGGGTGCAGTTCTCACCTTGTGCACTGTCTTTTCATTTTCCAGGGCTTATAACCACTGGTGGTGGGTTCCAATTGTTGCTCCTTTCCTTGGGGCAATTGCAGGAGTGATTGTCTATCAGCTGATGATTGGATGCCATGATGAGCCTTCTCCACCTGCCTCTGAGCAAGAAACAGTCAAGCTGGCTAACGTGAAGCACAAGGAGAGAGTCTGAGAAAGCTGCCACCCTCATCTGGCAGGTATTCATTACTCAGGACTGCAGTTGGCAAAGAGGAGGAGAAGTTAAGAAGAGCTTCAAGAACAATAGAAAGAGTTTTTTTACCTGTCTTGAGATATTCTAGCCTTTTTTTTCATATCCCTGATGCATCTGCTTTTGACATTTCCCTGTAAGCCTTCCTCTAAATGCAGTATCATGTAATCTTTTCTTAATAGAAGGGGATTGAGGACTGTAGGAGTCAGGAGAGAAGTGGGCATTGCTGTCCAACATGAGTCAGGTGTTCAGGAATCTGGAGCTCTTTTGGGGCTGTGTTGCTGACGCTGCCTGTGACCTTGGCAAACTGCTTCCCTTCAAACCTGTGTTCCAATCTGCAGAATGGGGATCATGCAATACTTAATTTGCTAGCGTGGATTGGAAACTCCTACATCCTGGAGAAGGTTTGCCTGTGATTCTACCGTGGATCAAATTCTGCTTGATGTTGCTCTAAAGTCAATAACTTGACACTAAGAATTACCTTGTCTAAAGGATTTTTACTGGCCAAACTTTTTATACCTCCCATGAACTTCTAGAACATTTTATCAATCAGCTGATCCATAATGCGAGTGCAGAGAGTAAGAATGCACTGAATTTTAATTTAATATAAAGAAAAAAGTTTACAAACAAGTGCACCCTAGTGTTCTAATCTCAAATTTTGATATTGCCAGCTCCTAGAGGATAACACCTAGGAAGTCCTTATTCTAGCCAGGGACTAACCTAGAATGAAAGATTGGCTCCCTGAAGCAACCTTTCTAATTAATCAGCTTTGTATATAAACTGCAAGCAGTTAATAGCCAAGATCCACTGGAAAGAATGTTGCTAAAGTTGTGTGTGTTCATGTAAATTTTACAATACTGTTGCGTTTTGGTGTTTTTTTAGGAGATTTATATATAAACATACTTCTTAAAGCTGTTACTAAATACCAAGGTTGGGATGAGTTAATTTAGAGATGTGTGGGAACTGCCGATTCTCTGTCAGCTTTGAGATATTGTTGGATTTTCCTGGGCTGGTTTTGGATTAAGTCACTGTGTTGTTTGGAGGGCCTCCTTTTCTACCTTGCAGAATTACAGGTACTCATGGCTGAGGGACTGAGGTCAGGCACCTCCTGTACTAGAAGTACTGGCATCTCAGGGGATCTCTGACTCTCCCAATGCCATATTATTACAGAGTATTTGAAACAAGCATTGTTGGTTGTGAAAGAATTTGTAAATCTTCTGCATTAGAGAAGATTCAATGTGTGAATTCATTGAAATACATAACGTTGTACACATTTCCAGTCACCAAAAAGATGTATTCTTTTTTTTTTCTTTTTAAATAAATAAAATGTCAATACCCACACTGTAAAAGTCTAGTGTTGGTTGTATTTTTAAGCAACTGTCAGCAAACCACCATGGAAAGGAAGTTATCTATAGCAATAGCTTCCTCAAGTCCTTCTCCTCCTCAGCAAAGGGGAATTAACCCTTTCAGCCAGCATATCTACATTCTCCATTTGTGTTTTATTACTTTCCCTTTTGGGTGGGCTTTTGGGGCAACTGGGAGGAGAATGGGGTACTTGTACTCTGTACAATGGCCAAGGTGTGGGCTGGGGAGTGGGAGTGTCCTGCGCTCAGCTGTCTCATTCTGAAGGCAAAAGAACCATTGAGCAAGTATTTGTCCTTCACCCTTTGTACAATTTAAATTCTCCTGCTATTCTCTCACTAAACAGTTCTTCTGAGTATGCAATCCCACTCTGCATTCCATGTACTGTCCAGCTCCCCTTAGCATATTACAGGAGTCACCTTTTTCTTTTTGGTTTTTTTTTTTTTAGTTACACCATGCAAGGAAAAGTACCACAGATCTGAGCCCAGTGCTCAGAGAATTACACAAGTAGCTTTCTTCCAACCTGTGTTTTCTGTAAACGAATTCTTGTTGCCCTTTGCCTGATTTGCACACTGCTGCATTTTTCCTGTATTAATTATGCTGCCTTAAAATAACTCCTAACTTCCCATATGGTGCCAAACTGAACAATTCAGTGAGGTCTGGATGAATGTGGTTTCCTGCAATTCACCAACTAGAAATAAAATGGCTTTTGGCAGGAAAGTTCCCAGGTTTGTTTGGTTTTCTCTATGTGCAGAGAGCATGCTGCTTTATTCCCTTTCTAACATGGAAGTTTATCCCTCAAAATCTGTGTAGCAGTCTTGTATATTACTGTGATCAACTGACACAGCTGCAGAGGTCAATTCTCTTCAGCACTGTTAGTCTTTTTCTATTCTTCTACCACTTTGTATCTTCAACTGACTTGATCAGTGTATTAAAATTCTCACTGCAAATCTTAAGACTTTTGACTCAACTTGCGATGTGGATTCTTGTTTAGTATTTTTTCCCTTAATTTTTTGCTGTCATTTTTGGGTGTGTTTTGCTTGTTTTTAGGGGGTTTTGTTATTTTCATTTAGTTTGGTTTAGTTTTTTTTTTTATGTTACCTACAACAAAGCTCCTGTTTCTGCCCAGCATGTATTAGTTGCCTTTTTCTATACCCTTGCTTTACCTGTGCCTCAATGGTTTGTTTTATTATACCTATTAAAACAGCAGTGAAATGTCATACCAGTTTCAAGTTAAATTTTTGGTCTTAATCGTATCCCCACTGTGTAAAGGTTTGGCTTTGCTGGGATCTGTTGGAGAAGCACCAAGCACTGCTGAGTAGATCCATTAAGAGGAGAAAAGGGGCAGGCATCAGTGGATGGGAAGCTATGGAGAATGTAGCCTCCAGAAGGGTCTGGCCAATATGAAGCATGATTTGTCTTTGCTCTTTACTAGCCACGTAAGGAGGGCAGTGCACAGATAATTTGATATGCCATATTTCGAAAGTCTTATTCAAGTGTGGGGAGGAAAAGGTATTTTCCCTGGCAGCAGACAGCCTTAAATTGCTGCAAGTTGTGGTTCTGCTTGTTTTCAATTTAGCAGCCTTGAGAGACCTTCTGGGCATTATTTGCCTGGCAGGCCCATGCAAATCCCAAGATTTTTCTTTTCTTCTTCCTTCATACCTAAATTTCAAAGGCAGTGAATCACCCCGTAGTTAATGCCTTTCTTTTGGAGACACCGGAGAGGTAAGACTCATCTGGCCAAATATAGTCATCCAGGTTTTGGATTTGATGAACTCCAGCTGTCAAGCTATTGAAATATGCTTTGTAGGAAGAAATAAATCTACAATTTAAACTATTCATGCTTGACAGGGAGAGTAATTTGTTGTTGGAACAAAATGTTAAAAAGTGTTGTGGATTCCCCATTGTGTGAGGTTTTCAAATTAAGACTGGCGGTCTTGCAAAAAGGTCTTCCAGTTAAACTGCAAGTCCCACTGGAGGAAATTCCCAGACCTCTCCAAGAAGGTCAAGCTGACAGGAATTGTCCCTTCTGACCCCAACCTATGAGATTTAAAATGCAAGATGAAAGTGGCCAAGTATTCAATTCCTCTTGGTTCTCAGCTGTTTTAAGCTCCCCTCTGCAGGTACTTTGATGTGCGTGTCTTGGGAGGCTCTTCCAGGTCTGTTTGCTTTGTCCATCTGTAAAATGGCACCAGCAGTACTGAACTCCTCCAGACCCTGCTCTGTTTCACCTTGTGGAAGCAAGGTGGCATCATGAATCGAAGAGTGGTCAGTGTTTGGCACTGCAGTGTGAATAACATAACCTCACTTTGTGCAGCTTTTCCATCCCAAATTGAGTTTCAGCTCTCCATCTGACACTGGTTGGTGCTGGGGATGCAGGAGCTGGTTGTGTTTGCTTGACCACTCCAGGCAGGTCTGGTGGGGCTGGACCAAGGCAGGTTTCCACATGTGCCCAAAGGAGACATCCTCTGCTTGCTATCTTCCCTTCTCCCCATAACCTTCACCTTGATTCACAAGAGAAAATAAATAAATGGAAGAAAGAAAACAAGGAGAAGAAGGTTTCTGGCTAAGGATTGCCAACTAGGATGCACCTGTGAAAACATAACAGGAAATGTGCTGCCTGAGATAGTGGTTTTATTGGTTGCAGGATCACCAACTACCTTAATTAATTAATTAATTTATTGTAATTTGCCCAATTTCCTTCTACCAAATCTCTTGCTCTCTCTCCTCCTGGGCATATTGCTTGTATTCTACTGTGTTCTACCACTGCCCTGGAAACAACTGAAACCTCCTGGGATCTGAGAAACCTTCTCTAAAACATACCTCACTCCTCTGGACTTCATCTCAAATGGAAATGTCTTTGACTTCTTTTTCTTCTTCGCATAAAATCTTTTAATTAAAGCACTAACATAGCCCATCTGCATCTCAGTCTGAGTGTGGCTGAGACCAACTGGCTCACAGGATTTGACACACCCTTTGAGGGATACAGGTAACCATCCTGACCAAGGGGCCTGGAGTGTGGGGTGAGACCCTCCTCCTTCATCCCAGACAGCTAAGGAGGCCTTACCTGCTGCCCCTGCTTTCCCAGTCAGTGCCATGTCTTCCCACAACAGTTACTTGGATATTGTGGTATGAGTGGATTTCCCTCTTGTGTTACTCTGGTGGCAGATCAAAAGCTGCAATCTGGCTATAAGACATGGGACCCAAGTATAACTCATTAGACAGAAGGACTGCCAGTGTGCTCCCATTTAGCCACCCCCAGGAGGGGAAACATGTTCCTGAGTCCTGTAACACTCATTGTGTGTAGTGTGGATATAATGTTAAAGAATTGGGTGGAGTAGAGAGGTAACTGCAGCCCTGGTCAGGTCTTGCCATCCTAGGAAACCCTTTTGCTCCAGCAAAAGTGCTGTGCGTAGAGTAGCTATGTACAAGTGGACAGGATTTACCTTCATCTAACTAGGGATATTCAGCATTTACTCACTTCTCAGTGTCTTGAACACCACGAGCTCTGTAAGTTCGTCACTCTGTCCCCGGTGGAAGCACAAGATAACAGAGTTCCCTCTATCTCTGAGCAACAGGAATACAAAGTGACATGTTGCCAAATCTCTACCTGTGTTTGCTGACTCACAGTCCACACACTCCACCAGAAACTGCAGCCCAGCCTTGTGCCAAGATGAGCAGCTGAGCTTGAAAAACACATCACAGAGATGTATATTCCTGATACTAGAATGATCTTTGTCTATCCAGACACAAGACAAAGACAATGGTGTCTTCAGCCTCCAAACATGAATGGTGGAATGCTGAGGAGATCTTTTTGCTGTCTCCAGGGTCCTGTGGGTGGAGGGATGACTAAGAATGTTGGAAAACCCATCAGAGGGGACAGGTACAGAAGATATCTGAGCCCTGCAGCACATGTGACAAATGCACTGTAAGGGGAGCAAATAACAGCTGGGGGAAGTCTGGGAGACCATGACTCTGCTCAGACTGGCAAGTGGCAGCATGGACTTTCACTGAGTCCCTCTGCAAAGGACAACTGAATTACTTTGTTGAATGTGCTGACTGTGGGTTCAACTCATATGCCTAAATGCAGAGTTCTGGAATGATTCAAGGTGCCCTGGCTCATTCTGCCTGGTTTATCTGCCACTCCAGAGGGGCTAAAATCTCTTGTAGGTCCTGTGTCACTCTTCCAAACCCCATGTAAGAGAGTCCTATGTGTGCAAGTGGATCGAGCCCTGGAGATCACTGAACCAGAGTGGAATTCCCCCCAGGAAAATATGGCCTGGGCAGAGGCACAAACCCAACAAGTCTACATAGTTCCAGTTCCTTTGTGGTAGGATACCTATTTCCATAGAGGCACAAGAATGGCAGGGAGAACAGATGACAGGTCTGCTTGCCCCTGCACCCAGTCTTCAACAACAGCTACTTACACCTCCCTACCCTCATTAGGAATTCTGCAGCAGGGAGCAATAAAAACCACATGGATGAGGTGGATTTTGAGCTCCTAGATACTCTTCTTGGTGTGGTTTGAGTTGTGACAGACTTCACTGAAACCAGCACTCTTGAGGAGCCGCAGTAACACTGCATTTACATAGTGAGATAGGAGGTTGTTGGTTTATACGGCGAGGGGTAGTCTCAGTCACTGTGCCAAGGAGAAATAGTGATGTTGTCTCATAATTAACACTTCTTTTTCTCTAATTTTCTTGTCAGGGGACAACTTCCCTGCCAGGCAGGCTTAGCTTGTCCCAGTAGATCCTCAGCTGGTTTAAGTTGTCCTTGATAGTACAGCAACACCTTCCTGAATAACCTTGGAGGGAACACTCCAGATGTTGGGGTTTCTGGCCTCTACCCTTGGTAAATAGTCCCAGGAGGATGTTTCATGCCAGACATAGCAGCTAAGGCTCCTAAAAGGGACGTAGTTTGTGTCAAAGAGGTGTACTAGTTTCCTTGTCCTATCTGAGCTGAGCACACTCAGGTATCAGTGACACAAACATGTCATTTCACATGACAGGCTCTTATTAAGATTGTACCCTGTACAGGAACCTCAAACTCAGAGCATGGATAACATTCACAACTCAGGTATGAGTCATTGGGACAACTTGTAACAGCTGTATTTTGTGATTTGGCTGGTGTCAGCTCAGTCCCTGAAACAATTATATTTTCACTTAAACATTCTGCGCTCTCTTGCAGCCTCTGAACTCCATCCAACACATAAGGGCAGGGTTTCTGTCACTCTTTAACTTTGCTTTCCCTTTCTTTAGGTAATCTTCAGCCAAATTATTCCATGTCCAAGTCCTTTCCTCTCATTTACCTTTTGCTCACTCAGGAAATATTTACAGCTGTATTGGCCCTTCAGCAGGAAAGAAGTCGATGGGAGAGGAGAAGCCACGCTGATAAACTCTCACTGAGCCAGGGCCATAGAAGCACCGACATTTGGTCCACAGGAGAGCCATAATCCAATAAATCCCAATTTTGCTGTTCTCTGAACTCTAGGAGCAGTAATATTGCTCTAGCACATCTAGAGGATCATAGAGTCACAGAAAGAATAAGTTTGGAAGGGACCAGTGGTTGGGTCATCTGGTCCAATGTCTCTGCTCAGTCAGGGTCATCCCAGAGCACATGGCAGAGGATTGTGTCCAGATGGTTCTGGAATATCTGCAGTGAGAAGACTGCACAACCAGGATCTCTGGGCAGAAGAAGGTGGCTTTTGTATCAGCCCTGTTGAGGTTCATAAATTAAGTGATCCTGTGAAGGGCTGTATGATCCCTAATGGCCTATGATGTGAGGCCTGAATAATGTGGTCTTTCACCTTCCCTTCTTTTGAGACTGGGATTACTAGGAAGAAAATCCATGGGACAGAAAGCAGCAAAGCAAGGAAGACCCTGACACTGGAGGGATGATGTCAGCAATAGTTCTGCTTGATTTCAGATCAGTGACTTTAAAGGCTTGAATTCCACTCTCAGTGAGAGTGGCCAGAATTAAACTAAACCCAGCCTCTTGGGTCTATCCTGAACTGCAGAGCTATGGAAAAAAAGGTGTTTTGTTTGTATAACCAAGGGGATAATAGCACAGGATGGAAAGTCTGAGGGACTGCCCTTGGTCTCAGGAGATGAGAGCTGTTTTTGGGAAGGGTGGATCTCTCTCTTTGTGCCATAGGGCACTTTTGTGTCTCCTGCAGCATGCATGCCAGGTGTCTGCAAGTGAGGAGTAGCGACGCAGAGCTTTCCCACGCCTGAGACCCTTTGCTGGTCTGGGCACGAGCCTTTGAGTGTCTTTAAAGTAGAGAGAGAGAGAGAGAGAGAGAGAGCAGCACCACCCTGCCCCTGGGCAGGCAAAGAGAAGGTGTATACTGAAGGTAATGTCGTGCACTGATGGAGACAGCCCATATACAACATTTGTTATTCAATCATTTTGGTTAAGTGGCTCAGTATTTTCCCTTCCCATGACCTCCACTCAGCCCTTTCATGTGCCTCTTCTGCATTTCAGCATCTCTTAATTTGTCTTCCAGGTTTTGCCCTGTTCCTCTCTTTCATTAAGGCACTCTTGCTCCTCTTCAGTGATTTTCCGCCTCCTCTCCTTGGTCCTCAGTCCTAGCAGAGCCCCCCAGCCCCATATAGACTTGTGAGTGATGGGGCAGGGGGGGAAGTACCAGCCCTGAAAAAACAAGCTGTGAATTTTGGGGCACAGGGGATCTGGGAGCCCTTGCTCCAGGCTAGCAGCCAGCCACCTATCTCTGAAGAGCTTTCATAAAATATTCCCAACATTTTATCAAAGAGGTGATGCTGTCATGGGTTTGTTTATTATTTCCCTTCAGGGCTTGGTCTCTTCGTGGCTTCTTCCTTTCATTTTTGAGGATGAAACATTTGCAGCTCTGTCAGCCCCTTGAGGAATATAAGATCCAAAGGGAGCAGGGGTAATGACAGCCTTTTCCTGAGCCAAGATAACGAGCTTTGTGGTCACCTATGCCCTAAACGTGTGAGAACCAAAAGCAGCCCTCGAGAATGCTAAGACAGGAGATAGTCACTGGAGGAAAGAGCCATGGCAGGGGATCAGGGACACAACTTGTGTGCTGTCACCCAGACCCTTCCAACTCTGTTCCTCCACCTGCTTCCCTCTCTCCCTCCCTCTCCCTCCAAGGTCTCTGACCTTGACCAGGCTTCTCTTCCTACTGTGCCCAAATCTTCCTCTCTGAGAAGGTCCTTATTTTACTCCTCACTTCACAGCCAGTGCAATCATTTCAAATGAGCTTTCAGAAAATCTGCCTAAATCCTTCCCTCCTCCATTCTCTTCCTCTACCATTGAAGCCTTCTTTGATGCGATTTCACCAGGCAGAGGAGCACCAGGGACTGTTCTATACCGCAGACAGATGCAGGGACAGTGAGGCAAGTGAGTTCCCATACTCTGATGCCTGCCAGTCCCAGCATTTTCTCTGTACATGTACTGTACCATGGCCTTGCCTGGGGCACCACATGAGCCTGGGACTAGAGCTCCTTCAGATGACGCCCTAGTTTGTGCTTGTAGTGTACCTGCATGTTGGCAGAATAATGGAAATTATAAAAGTCCTGGAATTAGGATAAACATTGCTTAGCAACAAGCAAAACATCATCGTGTTATCAATGTGCTTCTTACACTAGTGACAAAACACAGCACTGTATGTGGTACTAGGAAAATTACTAAGAATTTGAACTCTTAGCCACAGTCTTATTAGGTGAAAGTCCACAGCTCACAGCCTAAGGCTTAAGCAAATCCAGCTACTCATGCTAAGCAAGTAAAGCTAAGCAAACAACATACTAAATCACACAATGCTTTAACTCCATGACTCATTCTATTTGAAACAGGAGTATTTAAGCTAAACAACTAATGTCTCTCAATGTCTCCCCTGGGTATTTTAAGTATTCCTGCTAACATGCAGAGCAAAGTTTGTGAAGTCTTTCGAATCATGTGAGCATTCTCTGTAATTTTGTGTATGAGGTGACTATCAGTAACAACGTGAGCTTTGGTGCAGCTAAAGCCCAATGAAACATTGCCTTGAACTGTTGTGAGAGCTGTGCCAGTGCAAGAGCCATTGATCTACAGTTAACTGGCAGTCTTTCCCCCCAATTTTTCCCACTGAGGTTGTGTATCAGACACAAATCATTGGTTAGTCCCTAATGCTAACAGAGAGAACCCCACTGGGTATTCCAATTTCCTTAAGTAACTTGTTGCCCTCAGTTTCTTTACAAGAATGTCAGTATTTATACTTTATATATACTTTATTTATGTATTGAAGACTCTCAATCCTGTCCCTATAATACCATCTGCATCTCTTTTTGTTCATCTTGAGGGGGCAAAGGTTTGCTCCTGTAACCATGCTAACCATCCCACACAGGTGTGGTGAACAGGTCAGTTGGATTGTAGAAACATTAATTTATCTCATCAGTTCTACCTGTTTCAGTGACCATGAGGGATTAAATACCTACATGTTTAAGAGCATACGGTCCAATTTCAGATATTTGTGGGATCAGCTCCTCTCTTAATTAGCAGAGGGGAAGTTGGATTCATCATGGTGGGTGGAGGGATTGTTGTTGGTATTGAGTCAATTCTTTCACAAGATACAGAAGTTTGTATTCTGCAAACTTAATCACTAATTTCCACAAAACACCTGAAATTAAGTGTTAAACAGCAACTAGTATGATTGGAACAATAAGATGAATTTTTTTACCACCTCTGTCACAGTAGGATCATATGCCTTATTTCACAGAATAGGCTGAGTTGGAAGGGACCCACAAGGATCATTGAGTCCAACCCTTGTCCCTGCACAGGACCATCCCCAGGAGTCACACTATGCACCTGACAGTATTATCCAAATACTTTTTGAACTCTTACAGGCTTGGTGTTGTAATCACTTTCACGGGGAGCGTGTTCAGTGTCCAACCACCCTCTGGGTGAACAACCTTTTTCTAATATCCAACTTAAACCTCTCCTGACACAACTTTGGGTCCTGTCCCTGGTCACCACAGAGACCAATGACCAATGGCTGCCCCTCCTCTTCCCCTCAGGAAGAAGTTGCAGACTGGGGAGAGATCTCCCCTTGGCCTCATCTTCTTCAGGCTGAATAGACCAAGTGACCTCAGCCAAATCCCTTCTTTAGATTCTTCAAGAATTTGGAACTTGGATGCTATATGCCTTTAGCAGGTTTTTTCTTCTCAGATTTATCACCTTTCCACCACTTTGGGTCATCTATTCTCTTTTAATTTTATACTTAGCCATGCTGTAGTTGCTACCTATGTCAACAGCATCAGGAGTAGTGTAATATCTAATTCAATTCTTTGTTGATTTTCCAGAATCTGTCATCCATCAGCTGGCTTGGCTATGTACTGCTTGTTTGTTGTGAGAATAGTGTATCCAATTTTCTTTTCCTAAAACCTTAACAGAAAAATGAGAACACTATAAGGCAGCACATGGCCCCTCCCATTTGGGTTCAATTTTGATTTTCAGAAAAATACTTTAATTAAGACTTTGTCTCCAGGCTGTTTGTCTTATACCTGTATTTCAGGTGGTGTAGGTTGGAACCCCTGGCTTATTTCCTTTTACATTTAACCCTTTTTGCCTATATGTGTCTCACTGGAGTGGACCGCTGCAAAGGGAATCCAGTCCCAGCCAGGAGGAAACCTGAACGAGGAAATGACTGAAAAAATGTGTGGGGGTGTCTTCCTTCATGATGTATGCCCTTGCTAGTAGCTTTGGTCTCCTGTTTTTGTCTCTTTTGGCATCAGCAGTGTCCCATGCAGAGAGGTGTCTCTGGAGAAAGGCTTGTGTCAAGCATTAGCTCTTGGCTGTACCTTGCAGTATCAGCTGTAGACAAGGCAGATAAGCAGCCAATTCTCAGTATTTTTTCCTACGAGCTTTTGTTTAGCTTCTTCAAAGGAAACTCAGCAAAAATCTGGAGTGATTTGTGTGCAAACAAGCTCTTGGCTGCAAAACAAGCTTTATTTCTGCCATGGATGCAGAGGTCACGTGGTACTCTTCATCTCTTGTTTTTAGCGTGTGAGTGCATTGCAGGCAGGGTAATCTACCCACACAAGCAGTGTTCTCTCCTGCAGGGGATAATTTTACTCTTGGAGACGTACAACAAGGTGATTATCCACTTCTGTCTGGTCTCCCCAGGAGACCAGAAATATGTGATCTCGTAGTACAGGTGTGTGAGGGGGTGAGTGCACTGTCTTTTTGTTCCTTTGCTGGCTTTGAACCACTCGGCCCATTGAAGGCCAACATCGAAGAGGGGTAAACAAAGCACAGACAAAGAATTCCTACAGACAGAGACAGCATGAGCTCTTCTTCCTGCAGCCTCAGTCTGGGGCACCCTAGACAGGCCTGAATCTCTCCAGAAGAGGCCAAACCTCAGCCTCCTGAGGAACCACTGCCCCCTGTCTTGTGTGCCTTCAAGGAGAAGGGCCACACGCCCTCAGCCTCTCCAGGGACATGCTGCCAGGGACACTGCTGCTCCAAGGAGCTGATCCCTTTGCTGAAGGCCAACCGTGGCCTCCTGAGGGTGTGCCTGCACCAATGGTCTCTACAGAGGATATTGCTCAGAGAAAAGAGATGAAGTAAATGTGAGAGTTGGAAGAGGAGGGGACTCCACTTCTCCCCTGGACCATGGCTCCCCAGCTCCAGGCAGGTTCTGGGTGTGCTGGATATGACTGGGGGTGCAGGAGCAGTGCTGACCCTCAGCACTGGGACATCCCTGACAACAAATGTTACTGAAGCCCTTCATAATTAGGTACAGGGTTCCTATGAATCTTCCCCTCCCCCCTGCTGCCTCAAGATGCCCCTTTTAAAAGAGTTCAAGTTCAATAAAGTTCATGTTTTCTTTACATTGTTCTGTTATTTTCCTGGTCCATATAAGTGGGACACAAGGATTTGTGGGTTTTCATATGAGTTCAAAACCACCAGTAATTTAGACCCAGAGTGTAACAGCAGCATTTAAAGAGTATTGAGGTCAGCTGAAAATAAGATATTGGTCAATATTGCGTTGCCTACATCTTCCAATTAAGCTTTTCTTGTGTTACTGTCTGCTTTGTGCCAGGGTGCACTAAAGGCATGGGGAGGCATCTAGGCTATTCAAGAAGATGCTTATTGCAGCCTGGGGCACCAGGAAAGGGTCAGGAGCATCACTGCGATGCTGTGAGAGGCACACAGAGTGTCCTGGGACACAGTCAAGGGTGGCATTCCCCCACCCAAATGCATCCAGGGACTGGCCAGGTATGTGGAAATGGACATGGAGACATCCCCGAAGCAGAGCACAGCGCATGGGCTGGTCCAGGGCTGCAGTGGCCATGTTGAGGCCCAACATGGGGTCCCCAGCCCGTGGCAGCAGAGCTCAAGGTCCCTTCTGGAGGGGTGTAGAGGATGCTCAGGCTCACTCTCCACTGGCGAAGCAGAGGGTGGGCCATGGGCAGAGGCTGTGCAGAAGTTGCAATTCATCCTGCAGCAGCAGGATTCCCAGACAGGAACTCCCCTGCCTCCTGGGGCTCTGTGTGCTCTTGCTCTTGTCTGGCAGACTCTACCCCTCCAGCCATTCTGACAGGAACAAGGTGACATGGGATGAGCTTCCTGAGGACCCGGAACAGTGGGGCATGAGCCCAGGGAGGACCTTCTTGGGGGTTTTATAAATGTCTCTGGCTGGATATAGAAATGAGATGGTATTATTGACCCCCTTTAGGGAGATACGGGTAATCTTGACATTTATTGGATAATAGACATTGTACATTTGTAGAAAACATTAGAAAAGACATCATTGCCCTGCATTTTCAGTCAGGGACAATGAACCTCCAAAAATCATGTTGAATTGGCAAGTCCAAGTCATCATATGACTCGTATAAATCTCTGTCAAGGTTTCAGCTGAGATATAGCTAAATTTCTTCCTTGTACTTGGTAAAATCTTTGGATTCCATTTACTACTAGAATAATGCTGAAAACACACCGATGTTTTAATTGTTTCTTGCAAGGACTCCATCTAAATCAAGAATTTTTAGTTACTTATGCTCTGCCAGAGAGCAGGTGCACAAGAAGCTGGGTTGGGAGTAGGGCCAGGAGAGCTGACCCGAATTGTCCAAAGGGATATTCCATACCATAGATCATCATGCCCAGTACATAAAATGGGAGGAGCTGACTGGGAGGAGCTGATCACTGCTGGGGGTCAGGTTGGGAATTGGTCAATAGTGGTGAGCAATTGTATTGTTTATCACCTGTCTTTCTGGGGCTTTAGTCCTCTCACTTTGTTGTCTCCATTGTTGCTGTTGTTATTATTACCATTATTATTAATGATACATTTTGTTTTGTCGACATTATTAAACTCTTATGTAAAGCTATGGGGTTTACCTTTCTTTACAGTTTTGTCCCCCACCCTGCTGAGGAGGGGTGCAGTGTGAGCTGCTGTCTGTGTGGCACTTAGTTGCTGGCTGAGGTTAAACCAGAAGTCTCCTAGGATGGTATTGGAAAGCAGTTTCTTGTGATAACATTATACTAGAGTTGAAATCTTCCATCATCCCCACATCACCATAGGTGAATCAGAGCTTAAGTCAGTCCAGCAGTTCACCTATCTGGGAAGTATCATTTCCTCAGACGGTAAGATCGACAAAGAGATAGACAACAGGCTAGCAAAGGCATACAGAGCCTTCAGAAAACTCCATAGAAAAGTCTGGTCCAATAAACACCTGAAGAAAAGTACAAAGATCAGTGTCTACAGAGCCATTGTACTGTCTACTCTTTGATATGGGTCTGAATCATGGGCCATCTACTGCCACCACCTGAGGCTTCTCAAGCGCTTCCATCAGTGCTGCCTCCGTTCAATCCTAAACATCCACTGGTCTGATTAGATGACCAATGTGTCTGTTCTTGAACATGCAGGGGTCACTAGTATTGCGGCCATGCTGATGAGAATGCAGCTGTGCAGGGCAGGGCATGTCTCCAGGATGGAGGATCACCGCCTCCCGAAGATTGTGCTCTATGGTGAACTTGCCACCGGCTGCCGCAAGAGAGGAGCCCCGATGAAGAGATTCAAGGACTCTCTGAAACAACACCTCAGCCTTGGCCATATTGACTGCCATCAATGGTCCACTCTGGCCTCCAATCGGGATTCATGGAGACACACCATTCATGACGCTGCTGCTTCCTTTGAGAGTGCATGCAGAGTCAGTCTTGAGGAGAAAAGACAATGCGGAAAGAACCGTTCCTCACCAATATCACCTAAAGAGATGTTCCGCTGTGCCTTTTGTGACCGGACCTGCCTATCCCATATCAGCCTTTTTAGCCACCAGCATGCTTGCAGCAAGTATGGGTAGTGCCCTTCCCAAATCTTTGTTCGTGAAGCCTAGCCATGATGATGAGAGTTGAAATATATATATGTGTGTGTATATATGTATATACACACACAGAGTTGATATATTTATATTTTTATAAATGTATAGGTACATGTGTATATATATATGTAACAATTAATTTATTTTTAACTTGTAAAACAGTGTTTATTTTGAAAACTTCTACAGTTTAAAAAGGAATTGGCATAAAGGTGACTGTGCTTTTAAGAGAGAAAAGCCTATTTTTGCTAAGCAGGCTGTTCTGCATGGGACTCCCATCTGGTTAGACACAATCCTCTCCATATTCAGCTGGCGACTGCTGAAGCTCAGTTCTAGCTAGTTTTCCCATGTGTGGAAATATAATCATTAAAAAAAAAAAAAAAGAAGAAAAGATAAAAAAGAGTCTAGAATCTTTGGGCTGTTTCAGGGTGTCGTTGGGCAAATCAGGCCCAAACACTAAACCTGACTCATTGCTCTAAGTCTTCTTGTAAAGTGTCTGTCATTCTGCTCTGTTACTCATTTCTGGGAAGGCAATTATGTTGTTCTCTCTGGTTTTGAAGGAAAATGTGTGCTGTTCCAGGGAGCAGAGTTGGCTCATGGAAGAAGGTGGTGTAAGATTCCTGCACAGCATCACATCCGCCTTCCCACCAGCTGTTGGATGCCTGAGACTGCATCCTTGGCACTTGGTCACCATGGAGCAGACTCCTCATACTGTGTTTGTCAGCCTTCGTTATTTTCTCTCTCGTGAGAAAACAAAAATGAGCAACAATGACAAGGATCAAAGCTCTGAGGCCCCGGAGGAACTGTGGGTGAATCACATGGATGCTCTCCAGACATGAGGCAAGCAATCCACTCATCAGGGTGCTGCAGAGATGCCGGGAAGGGGCCGGTTCTCTGGGGAGGATAAAGTGCACACAAAGCCCCGGAGTGTGGAAGAAAGGTGGTTTCCTTGCCCTGCTGTGATGCTTTTCTGAGGGGCTTGTATCTGTGGAGTTGATGGGTTAGTCTCCTTGGTTTGCTGTCCCAGAGGTGTGAGTGCAGCTGGGGTAACGCAAACTTTTAGTTTAGGTCATATTTACACTAATGCATGGTCAGTGTTAGAGCACTGAAGCTGCCAAGGAGCAAAAACCACATCAATTTCTCAGCTACATTTATAGCAGAAAAATGTTTTTATTGTGGGATTGGTGTGGAGTTTTATTCCACTCTTTTTACCCTATTGTTGGATGCAGCTCCAGTGTGTTCAGTCCTTATGCTCACGGCATGAAACCAGTGAGTTCCTGTTCTAGGGGTTTTGAAACAGACTCAGATGTGTCCTTCAAACCACAGATTGAAGGGTTATTTGGCCTTTTTAGGCCTGTAAAAAGACACATCCACAGTCTAGAGGGAGGAACACAACGATGGCTATAATAAGTTCCTGCCATCACTCGGTGAGGATGGGAAGGTCTGGTTTTATTGCATTACTTGAACTAAAATGCAACCATCAAGCACAGTCCACATGGGTTCACAAAGATCAAATCCTGTTTAACTTATTTAATATCTTTCTATGACAAGGTCACCCACCTGCTGAATGAAGGAATGGTGATGGATGTAGATTTTGGATTTTAAGAAGGCTTTTGATACTGTCCCTCACAATTGTCCTTCTGTGGGATAACCAGGTTCATTGTGTGCTAGTGAAGAACTGTCTGAAAGGCGAGGCTCAGAGGCTTGTAATGAGTGAGGCCACATCTGGCTGGAAATCTTTCACCAGTGGCAATCTTTCCTCAGGGTCAATTCTAGGGCCAGTTCTGTTCAAAATATCTATCAATAATCTGGATGCAGAAGTTGGATGCTCCATGGGCAAGCTGAGGATCACTGTAGATTATTTCAAACAGAAATAGTCTAATCTACTTTTCTGATGTAGGGTGACAACTGCTGTTAAGGAAACTTCTCTGTATGACCATCCAGGACCCATTCTGGCAGTCACAGTTGCACCACCTGAGCCGGGACTGAGACCCCTTCCCAGCTACACACCCCACACTCAGAGACAAGTTTTCATACTAGCTCAAGCCTACATTTCCCATAGCAGAGTCTGAGATGTCTGGATACGTAAAATACATTAATCATGGTGCACTACAGAGTAACAGGTCAAGCTGATGCCTCCAACAAGGCATCCTGAACAAAGGAACCCCTGGGCGCCTGTGCCCTTACAGTCTTAAGGGCGGGAAAGTCTGGAGTCATTGATTCCTGCTTTATCTGTGTGTGTCCAGTCACCTCTGGCCAGGCTAGAGGTCCCTGTGCTCTCTGTTGTGCAAAGAGTCAGCAGTTCACATCCTCTTGCCTGGGGCTTGGGCTCAGGCTTCTGTCCCCAGAGCTCAACATGCAGCTCACACACTGAGCAACCTGCGCTAAACGTTTTCTTCAACACTATTCTCCCCTTCACTTTCCATTTTTTTTTCTTAACTGATTTCTCTTCTTATTGTTTGCCTTTGAGGCTGGACAGTTTTCCTACAGGAGTAGGTCTGTCTCTGGGTATCAACTGTCTTTTATCTATCAGATACAGTGTCTTGTAGAAAAAGAATGTGACATACAGAGCCTGGACTAGAGCCAGCTATGAGGAGACTCATGTGGTCTCTTCAGCCTTGTCATTGTCCAAGTCAGAACTTCTCTCTGCGTAGCTTTGTAGGAAGATATAGGGGCTTGACCTGAAAGCTAGTAGGAGATTATGGTTTACCTGGATGGACTGTCCCTGGAGACTGTCACTCGGCTCCATCTGCACTGAGCTCCAGAGATGTGTGAGCAGTTAAGTGTTTTGCAGAAGTTTTCCATTTCCTAAGAAAGTCATATTTGACCGAATAAATATTTAAATAAAAACACTCGTTGACTGTGCTGTTAGTTGTTGGCTTTACTTCCTCCAGAGTCCATTTCCCTAGGTTATTGCTCTACGTTTTTATGCATTTCTTCCTCACCACCTCCTCTCCCTTGTCATAAAAGAGAATAAATGATGTAATTGTGGATATGGCCTCCCCTGAGACCCACAGTCCTTTAGGATATATACCCATTTTATAGCTGATGTCAGGAATTATAAACAAGAACCCTAGACAAGAACAGCTGGGTGAAGATCCATGGGGCAGAAGAAGGGAGTGGGACCCTAAAGATAGGCCTGAAAAATGGTGGTGTGAACACAGATGGGTGTCAGAAGTTGAGGGGCACAAGATAAAAGATAGAGGCCCATATTTGAAACCCAGGCAATACAGGATACTAAGACTAAGCAGGCTGGAAATCAAACCCTTTGTGCCAGTAACTGATGTAATCCCACATAGAATTTGGCCAGCTGAATGAAACGTTCGCACATCCTGGTGACACAGCTCCCCATCAACTCAGTAACTCTCTGTCAATCCAAAGTCTGATACATGCTTCCAACTTTGTGCTGAGTCCTTGACTTGATCCTTGTCAAGGCTGGCTTATGCTTTTGATCTGGTAGCAGACATGGAATATGATAATAATTCAGATTTCCTAATTCTCTTTTCCCCCTTTGTACATACACTGTGGACTATGGGCACACAAACAGCAGCAACCAAGATATTATGACTGAGTGAATTGTAGTGAGCTGCAATGACTGGGTTCTCAGCCTGTCTCATCTGTAAAGACATTTGTCACCAGCTCTTTGGCCATGAACTCACAACACTTAAAAATGATTGTCTATTCCTGGGCTAGACAATGCTATTATTCAAAAGGAGGCAGAAAGAAGAGAAATTGGCTTAAAGGAAGGAAGAGTGTGAGATCAGAAACACATGTTTTGCACCTTGATCTTACAGAGGTAGCCAGGCTGGGGACAGGGTGGCTGGAGAGCAGCCAGGCAGAAAGGGACCTGGGGGGACTAATTGACAGGGAGCTCAACAGAGCCAACAGTGTGCCCAGGTGGCCAAGAAGGCCAGTGGGATCCTGGCCTGGATCAAAAATAGCGTGGCCAGCAGGCCCAGGGCAGTGACCCTTCCCTTGTACTCTGCCTTGGTGAGGCCACACCTTGAGTGTTGTGTTCAGTTCTGGGCCCCTCAGTTCAGGAAAGAGATTGAGGGGCTGGAGCAGGTCCAGAGAAGAGCAACGAGGCTGGGGAAGGGACTGGAACACAAGTGGTGTGGGGAGAGGCTGAGGGAGCTGGGATTGTTTAGCCTGGAGAAGAGGAGGCTCAGAGGTGACCTCCTGACTGTCTAGAACTACCTGAAGGGAAGTTGTAGCCAGGTGGGGGTTGGTCTCTTCTCCCAGGCACTCAGCAATAGGACAAGGGGGCAGGGGCTCAAGTTCTGACGAGGAAATTTAAGTTGCACATCAGAAAAAAATTCTTTGCAGAGAGAGTGCTCAGGCATTGGAATGGGCTGCCCAGAGAGGTGGTGGATTCCCCATGCCTGGAGGTTTTTAAACGCAGATTGGCCGTGACACTGAGTGCCATGATCTGGTAAATGGACTGGGGTTGGACTTGATGATCTCAGAGGTCTTTTTCAACCCAATCAATTCTAGGATTCTATGATTCTAATGACTGCAGGTCATGGGCACTGTAATGAAACCCACAGTACGGTCTTAATGGGAGAACTCAGAGGCTCTTTGCACTGTCCTGCTACACCACAAAGGGGTTTCCTGGGAAAGCCTTCTTTTTCCCTTGTCCTCTCCAACACCTATCCCCAGTGCAGTCCATGCAGGTGAGTGACGTACACCTTATGACCCTTTGGTTTCCCAGAGCATTGTAATATCATGAGCATTATCACACCCACTGGCAATTGATTTGTTCCGAACTGCAATGGCAGTCAAGAGAAACAAAAACAAACAAAGAATTTGTATATGACAGCAAACCAAACAGAAGAGCTTAATGTGCTGGAAGAAGAGATGAATAAGAGAAAACCACATTTTGTACTAGGCATCCTAAGGTGGGCCTGCCTGCCACTCTCACTGTGCATCAGACATACAGCCCAGAATCCCTTTCTCTGTTTGTCCTGCTGTGTTTTCCACGAGCAAATTCTGCAGTGTTATGGGAGCAAATACACATTTCAACATTTACCTTCCTTTTGTACAGAAACTGAGTGTGACGTTCTATTCAGATTCAAATCTTGCCTCTTGTCCACACAAATGAGCCTTTTCTTTATGGACTTCATTAGGAGGCAGTCTGTCCCCTGTGAAATTACCTGTGCTGAATTGTTATCATAAGGCGAGGCAGGAATTTTGTTCTCCTACACATATTCACACTTGTGGCTCATTACAAGGTCCGGGTTGAGACTGACAAGCAGTAGGTCAAGGACTATTTGGCTGACGGTGCATGGTCCCTGGCCTAGGTTTTGAGTCCTTTGTTCATATTCAACATGAACAAGAGACTGCTTCACTTAGGGAGCTGCTGAGCTGCAATAATCCCAAAATATTGACTACTGTAAAATAGATGTTATCTTAGATTACCAGTGGTCCTTGCACACATTTTGTTGGTAGTGGTGGCAACTTGGACACTCTCTGCCACAGGCTATTCATCACTGTTCCCACACTGGCATGGAAAGCTCTAGAATGTATCTGCCTGAAATATATAATAATTTTCTGGCTTATTTTTCCAACGAAGCAATTCATTGAATCTCTGTGTAACCACACAAAAAGCTGGCAAACCTGATGGGGTGACTGTATCCTAGGATCTTTGGTCTGAAGGCATCTTTAGATATCTGCACTTCAAACTCCTGCTCTGACTAGCTGGGTTATCTCCAACACTTGGCTAGTCTGGCAATGGCTTTGATTCCTGTGTCCTGAAAAGCTCTCAGGATGGAGACAATTCCAGTGATCAGACCCAGGGCTGGTCGTCAACCCCAGCTGTTTTAAGCATGAAATAGAGAAGGAAATGCAGAGCTCAATATATCCTGGGTGCAGGCATGGAAACAGGATGGAGGTCTTGTGGTTTGTGTTCCCGTGGCTCTGGGGGAGAGAACACAGAGCGAGGCGTAGGCTCTGTGGTCTTGTTCTTTTAACTGATATCCACAGATGTTTTGTACAAACCAAGAATATTTCTCCTACCAAGAAATATTTGGTACAATGTACCCTCAAAGGACAGAAGATTTGACTGCAGTCCCAGCCACAGCACTTTATACAATAATGGTTAATAAGGCAAAAAAAATGTACCCCAATTTTGCATTTAACTGGAGAATAAGAATTCAATGCAAAATTGCAAGGAGATGTTGGTGGGCTTGTCCTCTTCACCCTCCGCAAAAGAGATGCCTTTTGGTAAGCATTGCATCCTCAGCTATGCTAGTTGTTGACCAAGATATCAATCTTGTGATTGCAGTCGTATTTTTGGAGCTATTTATAGCTACTCTGCAGTTACTGCATTATCCCTGGCAATCCAAAACAACCTCATATGTTGCATTAAATGAATCGTACTATTCATGAATCCAACAGGCTCTTTTGAATGTGTCTGGGCTATTTTTGAATATGACTTGACTCTTTTTGCATCTAGTGTAGGGCCTCTAGTTATATTTTTGCAACACCAACTAAAAAGCTTTTCCCTGTGTCCAATGTGGACCTCTTGATCTTCAGTTTGTTGCTCCTTGTTATGTCACCTGCCTCTGCTGAAAAGAGTTCTACTGCTGTACTTCTACCAGTTGTTGTGGGCTATTAGATCTCCCCTTCAGATTCCTCTTCACCAGACTAACCAGTGACAGCTCTCCAGACTCTGTTTCAAAGTCACATGCTCAGTCTCCTGATCCTGATAGCCCTGCTGTGCGCTTTTTCTAGTGTTGTGATAGCCATGATGAACTGTGGACCCAGCAGTGTAGACAGTAACTCCCTTGGTCTGCTTGCTACAATGATCTCAAAGTAGCCCAGCATGTAATTTGCCCAGTTTGCTACGGTAGCACATCGCTGGCTCATAGTCAGTTTGGCATCAACAGTATTGTAAGATATCATAGTCAGGTCAGGGCAGGGCAAGATTATCTGTCACCAGTACCTGCACTGATGACAGACCCTTCCCCAAAGACACAGCAGCCTGGTAATGTTGGTGTTCAACTCACACACAAAATGTGGCTTATGCCCAAGGACTGTTTTTCATCCATCTCTGAACAAAAAAGCTGTAACAGCAGACCTGCACACAAAGGAAAACCATATTGCTTTGTGAAGAGGGGTATGATTTAACTCTTCTCTCTGACTTATTATGAAGCCCAGTGTCCCAAAAACATAATAAGGAGCAGTGTGGGAAGAACCATCATTTTAAATAATGCCTGTATTGCTTGCGGTCTGTAAATATCTCATCAGATATTGCTGCGGATCTCCAGCTCTGATACCCTGGGAAAGTTCCAACACAGATAATTGCCTCCTGCCTAATTCAATTCACATTTAATAGAGTGGCAACACTCAAATGAATGCCCCAGGGTAGACGACTGGTGGGAATCAAGAGTGCAAAGAAAGAGCATTAAGAAATAGAGATGGAAATGCACTGAGAATCAATGTTTGGGGGAAAGCCCTCCTCCCCTGCCCCAGGAAGTCCTGAGCCAATCTCTCACTTTCAGTGAGCCTGCCTGAACATATGGAAATGCATCTTGGGTTGTGTTTCTTCTAGAAGGGTGATGTCATGAAGGATTACATTGTGGATGGATACCACAATTCTTTCTCCAAAATTCTTAGTAAACCTCACATTCTCCTCAGACCTTGTTAGTAAGTGTTATATGGATCTTGGACTTTTGTTTCCATGTGCTTGCTGTCCCTCTTATGGAAAAAGGAAGGCAGCCTATATGCCACCACTGGTGGTAGGGCAGCAACACCATGAGCACATGACTCTTGTAAAGTGGCTATTGGCATATGCTGTGCATTCAGAACTGATACCATCTACATCCTGTCTACATCTGTGTCCAGTATTTAAATGTGTTATCTGCAGCAGAAAAACAGAAATATTGCTAGATTGCTAGGATAGCTGGAGAAAGGCACATCAGTGGGACAAGGGGATCTGTCTAATCTTAGACACAGCTAAGCTGACACTTGTTACTGTGTTGTGTATTCCTGTATAGTCTATCCTCCACACACATGAAGCCAACTGAAATGGGTTGGATTTGCTGAAGATCTCCCTTGAAGTGCAGAAGACAAGGTACTTGCCCTGGCAGAGGCTTGCTTTCTCTGCTCTGCATTCTTTGAGATTGTATCTGCTAAGTTTATCAGTTTCCTTAGTAGAACTCTGACAGCCTTGCTGGCCCCAGGTTTCTCTGTGGCAGGTGTAGCGAAAGATGTGCCAGAGATTCTACAGCCTCAGACAGCACAAGGCAGGACAGGAGGGCAGTAACAGCAGCTCCATCCTGGGCAGCCATGTTTGCTTTTCACTACTCTGGGTGCTACCTGGAGGCACAGAGGGATGCAGTTTACCTGCACTTAAGTTCGTTTTGAAAAATTGCACCACTACAATTCCTCTCCTGAGTAGAAGTTTGGAGATAACTTTGTTGCTGTTCTGACCTCCTGTTTCATCCTCTGGGAGGCACCTGGCTCACAGTTGGTTGCCCCTTTCCCCAGCTGACAAGAATCTCCTCTCCTTTGCAGAAATCATGTTTAAACTGTGTCCAATCTTACAGTTTACTGTCAAGTTATGAGTGTCTGGGTATCTTCCCACTGCAGAACAGCCCCTTAGATAAGACCCCAAGAAGAAGAATTATAGAATTACGGAATAGTTCAGATTAGAAGGGTCCTTAAGGATCATTTAGGTCCAATCCCTCTACCATGACCAGGGACACCTTTCACTAGACCAGATTCCTTAGACTCCCATCCAGCTTGGCCTTAAACACTTCTAGGGATGGGACATCCACAACTTCACTGGGAAACATATGCCAGTGCCCCACCACGTGCACAGTGAAGAATTTTCTCTTAATATCTGGTCTAAACCTGCTCTCTTTCAGTCTGAAGCCATTTCCCCTTGTCTTGTCAATACATGATCTTGTAAATAGTCTGTCTTCCATAATAGAATCATGGAATTGTTCTGGTTGAAATGGACTTAAATATTATCTACTTCTAACCCCTGATGTTTTTTCCATCTGTGCAGTCCTGGGATTCCTTCTCAAAACCCTCTGTGAGCAGTAAGAGAACAGCTGCCTGCGAAACCCAGGTGGTGTCTCTGAGCCAGGGAACCTCAGCAGGGGAGTTAGCCCAGAGCCTTCGATTCATCTCTGACTCTTGAGAGCAGACCCACCACACTCTGAGCAGGTACAGAAGGAAAAAACTAAGAGTAGGACCAACGAGATTTTTCCATTTCAGGCTGAACTGAAGCAGTTACTCATCCAGCTGTTCTTTCCTTGTTATGCACTTAAGGGATATTCTCACATAACTGAATTCTGAGCCAGAGACTTCTTTAGAGGGTGTGTTATAATTCAAATAGCAAGCTGGGGCAGCTCTCCCTGGCAAGATGGAGTTATTGAAAGGATCTTGGCTTGAGTAGATGAAGATAATTGTGAAGATTGGACAAAGGAGAAAGAGGAGAGGGGAGAGAGCTCATTTCATCCAGTTATGCATACAGAATGTTAAGTAATCATATAACTTGCTAGTAATGATTCATCTTGGTGATGTCTTGTTAAAGTTCTGGGCTAGTTGTGTCTTGCATCCATGCTTTAGGCTGAAAGGGAACATAAAACATCTCTAGTTTTAGTGCTTGTTAAATATTGCATAAGAGACTCAGGCCCCTTTTCTAGTGGATGTAAAGGCAAACTCTGAAGAGCTTAGCGTGCCTGGATGAGGGTTTTTGAATTGGCAGGAGCAGCCCACAGGTGGTGGAAGATATCTCTGAAATGAGGAGAGGCATGTGCTTCTAGGCAGTGGAAAACATGGGGCTTTGCCAGCAGGCTGCTCTTGGCAGTCTGCTCTTGCCAACCACCACCTTGGCAGAGACCACAAACCAACCAGGTACATGCCTTCCTTCTGATGACTTTAATTAGCCATTTCCTTGAGGGACAAAGGCACTTTGGATCAGCAGGCATTGGCCTATTGTCCTGAACTACTGTGTTTTAAGCCTGGCTTTGATTAATGCAGATTTTCTTCATCCTTCTCATGGAACCTCTGTCTGAAGACTGCAAGAGGAAGAAGTGGTTTTCTTTGGCCATGATATGATGGATCCATAGCACAGAGGAAAAGGGAAAGGAAGAGCCTTTTTCCTCTTGGTGTGAATGTCAGCCCAGCCAGTCCAGCACAGGAAGGGATCTCGTGTTGTAGGCACATGGTGTTACTGGTGACAACGTTAAGTGCCCTGTTCTTAGCTTTGAATGTATAGAAAGCCAAACTCTGGACAACCTGGGGCAAAGGAAGGTCTAGAAAATGGGAATTACCAGATTATGCCTGGAATGGGGATGTCATAAAAGACCTATGTCATATTTGAGTATCCAGGTATTGAGTGAGTTCAGTTTCCCCATATGATGAGGAATTAATATTTTAACTTCCCTTGCAGGAGGTCTGTGTAGTTGCCCTGTGCATGCTGGAGGTGTGGCCACATCTCAAAAGATGATCCCAAGACCCTGCAAGAGGTCTCAGCAAAAAAAGCCAGTGGCTGCATGACTGATGTGGGTGGGGGGTGTGCTTCCATAACCCTCAGTACCAGCTCTGTCTGCTGCTGGGTCACACTACAATATGAATTTGAACCAAAACAGGTTTGAGTCCTGAGTAAATCTAAACTCAGTTGGCCAAGATGCATAACACAGACTTTAGGCAAGCAAGTATATTTTGATACATACCTGAACCAGCACATGCACTATTCTAAGTCAGAGTTAGTGTGGGGTTCCCTGGCAGTGTCAGTAGAGCTAATGGGGACTGCTGCCACCTTGTCCTGTCTGTCCCTTGTCAGCATGGCCATGTGGGCCAACCATGTCACCCATTCCATCGCTAGGTGAGTGTTAAAGGGATCTGCTCCCTGAACTGCCTTTCCAGAGGAGCATAAATGCTCTGGCAGTACTGTAAGTGAGAAGGAGGAGGAGGAAATAGAAGGAGAAGGAGGAGGACACACAGAGCAGGCAATATGGGAGAAGGAAGTGGTTAACTGCCATGGTGAGATACTATATGGGCTTAGTGCAGTCAGATGACACCTGATTTGACCTAGAGACAGCACAGTACAGTCTGTGCTGGGTCTGATCCAGAACAAAGCCTGTCAGGTCAGAGTTAATCCTTGGAATACATATCTGTCAGCAGTGTCAACTTATGTTGCACTACAGTTTTGCTTCACATGGCTGAAGCTTCTTTTTCTGGCAGTGGCAGACCCTTGGATGCATACAGAGAGGACACAGGCTTTCTCCTTCCCAAGCTCCATCCTCAAGAACAATTCCACCCTGACAAGTCAATATGGCAGAAGATATCTATTCCTTGGCACAGACAAAAGGCAGGTGAAGACCTGTATTCCCACAGCTATTTTCCTCTAGTTGAAGGTCTTGATGGGTGCAAATCTGTGTGAAACACAAAAGCTATTCTCTTAGCAACAAGTGGTATAACAAGAGATCTGAGTAGCTGGGGCAAACCTCACTGGGTGCTGCTTGTCTTGCCTCACCTGAGCATCGCTTTCAGTGGGTGAGACTTTTCACTGTCTCTTACTCTGCTATATGGTGTTGTCACCACAATGGGGTTGTCATGGGGAATAAGTGATGTAAACACAAGCAGTAGATCCTTTGCAGGATCATTTTTGGCAGGGCAGTTACACAGTCTGTGAGACCTGAGGAAGTTACTTAACTCATCTGTGTTCAGGTCATTTCATTGAAGCGTTTAGGATGTGGTGTTTCCTCTTTCTATGCATAAGTACAGTGCTGGCATAACTGGATCTGATGCAGTGATATTTCCCTAGGGACTGTGTAATGAACAGCACTCTCAGAACAGCTCATGAATCTGTAGACTTTATAGCTTTGGATCACCTGATATGGGGAACATTGTAGGGGTAATGCAATGTGCAGGCTTCTTGTGTGGGATTTAGTTTGCAGGTCAAGACTGTAATTCAGGCAATCAAATGCATTTAGTCACTACTTGAAGTGCTTCATAAATCCCTGTGTCAGGCCTGGCACAGGAACTGTAGTGAATCCCTGTGAGCAGCTTCACTTGGCACCTCAAAGGGAGTGTGCACAACAGGTTTGAGCCTGGTCTCAGCAACTCTACCTGGGGTCCTGTACCATCCTCAACACTGTTCTGCCCCAAAACAGAGCACTTCTCTTGATCTTCAGCCGCAAAACTGTCAGGGTGAGAAGTCCAGGTCCCAGTGCTTGTTTTTTCACTCTGTTTAGTCTCAGGATTTGTGATAAGAAGAGTGTGTCTTTCCAAAGTCCCAGCTTCACCTTAACTTTCATCTTTATTTGCAATCTCCTTTGCCCTGCAGTCCACGGTGAGGTGACCCTCACTTTAAGGTTTTCCATGCAACCAGTAAATGTGATGTTGGCATTCCTCATACTGAGATACAGATACTTCAAGACAATGCAGAAATGTGCTCCCAGTACTCCTTAATCTTTCACTCTATATTCGCGTAAAAGTTAAAAAAATAAAGATGACAAAAAAATCTTTGAAAAACATTATGTTAGGGATTTTGCTTTAATATGAAACTGTCCTAGCCTTTTAATAATCTTATAATCCCTGTTTTAAATATCTGCCTTTCTTCTTTCACATTTGTTTTCATTTTCATTCTGTATCCACCTAATTATCATTTCCATACATTTCATATCACTGTCACTGGAATTTCCCATGTCTTATCTGTATGGCAATATTTTTTTTCTCATTATACTGCATGATTAACTTGTTATGTAAAACCCTTTTAATCTGTTTCCATAAAACCTAATGTCTCTGGGGCAGGCTCATTAAAATTTTGTGGTTTCCCAGATGATTCCTTGAGGCCTAAAAGATACATAACCCCCATCCATTTGTCATTATAGCATCCCTAGCAGGTATATTTGTAATATCCCAGGCTATACTGATTACAGACCACATTTGGGGGGAATTTTGTTTTCATCTGTGTCACTGATAAGTTAAGAAACTTTTTATTGGGGGATATTCTTGCTGTAAAACTCTGATTTCATATAAACAGTTTGCAAAGGACCCCAAGATGTCTGTAGCCTTGTCTCCTGACTTGCTGAAATCAGAGGCTTTTGGGTTGATATAGCAGAATGAGGGCCTGCGTGTGTAAACTTATTTACTATCATACTTTATCCTAGAGAGAGCTCCTTGTCAGAATGGTTTTTATCTGTACAACCAGTGAGTGAAAGACCCCAGTGCATGTCCTTTTGAGTTGAGTATGTAAGAGCATGATGTATAGTTAAAGAATTGTTAAGGTTGTAAAAGACCTCCAGGGTCATCAAATCCAAGTGTCAACCCACCACCACCACCACCACATTCACCACTAAGCCATGCCCTCAGGTGCCATATCCACATGTTTTTTGAACATCTCCAAGGATGGTGACTCCAACACTCCCCTGGGTAGCCTGTCCCAATGCTTTACAATCCTTTTCAGTGAAGAAATATTTCCTTATATCCAAACTAAACCTCTCCTGGCACCACTCGAGGCCATTTCCGCTTGTGCTATTTCTTGTTCTTTGGGAGAAGAGACCAACTCCCGCCTGGCTACACTCTCCTTTCATGAAGTTGTAGAGTGTGATAAGGTTCTTCCTGAGCCTCGTCTTCTCCAGGCTGAGCCTCCATAGCTCCCTCAGCCACTCCTCATCAGACTTGTGCTCCAGGCCCTTCCCTAGCTCTGCTGCCTTTCTGTGGACATGCTCCAACACCTAAATGTCTTTCTNAACTAAACCTCTCCTGGCACCACTCGAGGCCATTTCCGCTTGTGCTATTTCTTGTTCTTTGGGAGAAGAGACCAACTCCCGCCTGGCTACACTCTCCTTTCATGAAGTTGTAGAGTGTGATAAGGTTCTTCCTGAGCCTCGTCTTCTCCAGGCTGAGCCTCCATAGCTCCCTCAGCCACTCCTCATCAGACTTGTGCTCCAGGCCCTTCCCTAGCTCTGCTGCCTTTCTGTGGACATGCTCCAACACCTAAATGTCTTTCTTGTAATGAGGGGTCCAAAACTGAACACGGAATTCAAGATGCAAGTCGTGGAACATCCATGGAACAGTTTGATTGCCCCTTGCAAGGTTGCTCAGATGACTTGGTTCTTTGTGCCTTGTTCTTCCCAGTCTGTGCATCTGAGGATAAGAGATGTCAAAGTCACTTGTCTTGTTGCATACACAGCTCTGGACACTGGCTACCAGCAGCTGCCACTGGTGCAACCAGGTGGGAGGCAGCTGTGTGGGTATCTCCACATGGTACAGGACAGTACCCTTTGCTCTGGATCCTGGAGTCACCCCCATACCCAACCTGCTCATGGGACCCGTTCTGATGTCTCCACACAGTGCTGTACCAGTTTGTGCTGAGCTGCCACAGGTGTCTCCATGCTGAGAGCTGTGAAGGTTTGCTTGGATCTCTGCCCCTGACATTCATTGTTTGCTGGTTCTGAATATTCATCTGATGTTTGCTGTGATATTTGAACAGAGAATTACAGAATGGGTTGGGTTGGAGGGGACCTCAAAGATCACATAATTCCAACTGCCCTGCCATGGATACTTTTCACTAAAACCGGTTTTCTCAGAGCTCCATCCATCCAGCCTGGCCTTGAACCCTTCTGGGAATGGGGTGTCCACAACTTCTCTGGGCACCTTGTTCTGGTGCCTAACCACCCTCACAGTAAAGAATTTTTCCCTAATATCAAACTTAAATCTCCTCTCTTTCAGTTTGGAACATCCCACAGTATTATGACTTGTCAAACAGTTGTTTTGCTCCAGGGCCTACCTTACCTTGGGCAATGGATGCATTTCCTCATGAACGTGTAAGAAAATGAAAGAACAACCAGACAAACCCAACAACAGATTTTGGTCTCTGAAAATGACTGTTGATTAAAAAATCTGCCCAAACCAATGCAGGCTTTGAGCAGACATGCTCTTCTTAGTGCTTTATGTCACAGTCATTTGGGAATACCTTTATTGGATGATACTTATCACACAGTGAATAATGTTGGTTTGGAAAGTGACGGGAAAGATGAGCATCATTTGGAAAGCTGGGATCATGTCTCTTGGTGCTGCAGGGCATGGCTTTCCGGGTTCTTCCTTATGCAATGTGTCATGCTTCACAATAAGGGGCAGGAAAGATGAGGCAGAAACTGGCACAGAGAAGCACACAGCACCTGGGCTCATTAGAAATGACGTGTGCTCTGCACTCACAGGAGAAATCCTGCAACAGAAAAGAATGACTCGGATGGAGTGAGGTCACACATCTCAGCAACGGGATGCCAAAAATTGTAAGGAGGGTTCTGTCAGGTCCAGATCACTTTGACTTAAGAAAAATTGGTAAATGATGTTGTCTGAATGTTCAGACTTCAAAAACCTCCAGTATAAGCAGAACTGCTGTTCCTTTGTGATGGTTCAAATAAAAGGGCATATGGAAATACTTCCCACCACGGAGAAAGTTTGTAACCACAGCCTTAACTTCTGTCAGAAGCCTATTGGTAAATTTTTTTTTCTGATTTGGCTGCATCTTTCCATTTCCAGGGCAGGTCTTACTCAGCTCTAACTGCTACTATTCATAAAATCTTGTTTCCTGTTGGAGGGACTTGGTTAGTAATTGATTGAATGGGAAGAGAGGGTGAGAAAGTGATAAAGTGATATTTTTAAGAATAAATAAAGGGTAAAAATAAATGTCTTTAGCTATTACGCATCTCCTGTTTCCAAGGATACAGTCTGTTTTAGGGAAGCTTTCCATACTAGAGGTGTGCAGAGAGGAGCAGTGAATAGCCAGAGGGAAGGAGTGGGTGAGTAAAGGACTGAATGGATCTTTGTCCACTTAGCATCACCAGCTTGGCTTTGGATGACTCCTCTTTGTCCCAGCAAAATCAGGATTTTAAAAAGCTTTTAAAAGGAGTTTATAAAATCCCATCATGTTCATGAATTCCTTCACAAATTCCAGTGTCATGCAGAAGGCAACCACTTGTGCGTCCCAGGATATGTGACATTCATCATCAGCCTCAGGCTTCAGATATACGGGAGGGGAGGCATTTTTTACAGAAAGTGGGAAAAGATAAAGCCATTTAGAAGAGATAGAGGCTTTCATACACATTAAATCAAGTTGCCAGAAGCTTGAGGCCAGGCCACTTTTTAAAGGGACGAGAGAAAACAGAAATTTTTTGAAAGCCCAGTTACAAGTGATCCCTGAAACACTGAGTTTCTGTTCAATTTTGAGGATTCTAATCACTGCCACAGTCAATAAATCTAATGTGTGGATATTACCATTGTATTAAAAGACTTCACCTTTTATATTAATTGTTTTTTGACACCAGACCATGATGGCATTATGTTTGTCCTAATATACCAGCTAAAATTGGTGAACTGGTCTGCCTCAGCTGCCAACCTGGAATCATCTTAGTGAATGAGCTCTGCTCCTTCCAAAACCACATGTTGGAACAATTCATGGAAGAGGAGGTTGAAATATGAATGTCTAATAAGGGCTGTGAATATCTAATAAGGATGTACTTTCTATGTCATCTGCCAGTGGATCACATAGATGGTGTTTGTTGTCTCAAATGCTCGAGGTTTAACATTGGTGATCATTCATGCTGGAACAGGAGGTTTGTTGAACATGTTAATGTGCATGCAAATCTGTCTTTCAGGATGATTGAAAGGCAGCTGGGTTCCCTGCAGTTATTTCAATTGAAAAGGTAATTGCTGGCCAGGGTACCAACAATTCGTTAATGCTGATGTCATAAGCAGTACAGGATCAAAAGTAACATAAAATGTCCCTTGCACTCCTTTAAATGTCTTGATCTCTCAAAGAATGAAATTTCATTATTTGATTATATCAGTAATTTGATTTTGTGTATTTTCTCTAGAATGTTGCTGCACAGATGCAATAACATTAACTACCATTTTAAAAGCCACATTTAAGCAGCAGTTTTATGTTATTTAATTCATATGATTTCTAGCTTTCAAATTCCCTTCCCTAGATCCCAAATTCATTGCCAACAGGAACTCTCCCCTTAAGGGACAGACCTGTCCGGAAACCAAATGCTGAAGGTTGTTTTCAGGTAAGGCAGATCTGGCACTGGCTGGAGGCAGGAGGGAGCCCATGGCTGGGGACAGGAGGAAGGACAGGACTTAGGCAGCCACCTGGGAGCTGGCAGTGGCACCCTGCCATGGAGAGGCCACATGGGAAATCAATGTGTGAAAATTAGCACCCTGTTACTGGAATGCTGCTCTTCCAGGCACAGGGTAACTTCCTTGCTGACAAACCCTTGGTTCTGTGACCTCCCAGGTAGGCATCAGTGAAGCTTTTCTGCCTTGAACCATCTGGGTGCCACCAGCCCTCCCTTCCCAGCTCCCATTTCAAATGCTGCCCTCAAATCAGCAATAGGTGGGGAGAGTGAATAAACACCCTCCTCTCTGGCTTGGGGTTATTTGGTGAAGCACTGCGGGGAATACAGCTTAAAGGGGTGTCTTGGGAATCTCCTGATCAGGAGTGACAATTAATTCATACTGATTCACCCCCACCTGGCTGGTTTATTAGTTTGTGCGTTGACAGCTAAGACAAATGACTGTCAAATTGACCTGGTAGAGTGGAAGGTAACTCTGCCCATGGCATGTGATTGGAATTAGATGATCTTTAAAGTCCCTTCCAACCCAAATCATTCTGTGATTTTATGAAAGGTTCTTCAGCTATAGCCAGCATGAAAACGGTGAGACTCCTCCTGCTTCCACCCCTTGGACAGATGTCCTAATCCTTGCATGGGGTGGTTAGGGTTGCTGTCTTATATTTCCTTGTTTGGTTAACCAGATTGGCAGGTTTTGCCAATCTCTGTTCTGGAGAACAAGGAATCAGATCAGAAAATGGGTGGGTTTGATTCTTCTTCTACAGCTTTTTTATGGGCTGTGGATGACTTCACTGTTGAATTGTTCCAACATGTTGTGGGTCTGTCCTCTTGCATCAGGGGCAAAATGAGGTATGGGAGACATCTTTGTTCAATTGCTCTCACAGAAGCTGTGCCTGAGCTTTTGGGACACTGTTAGACTTGTTCTCTTACCTGTGGTGTTCAAGCTGTTTGGATGTACAAGGTCCTGCAGTCACAACCAGCCCCATGTTAGCATAGCTCAAAGCCCTTGGTGAGGCTTAAAAGTCAGGACTGTCCTCTAAACAGTAAAAAATGAAGAGGAACACTGGTTAAAAATTGCTGCTAGGGGTGTGATGGCCCCTCCAGTCTTTTTTTTGAGCTGTGTTATGGTTATGTGGGGACAGAGGAGACACTCTCCTGTGTGTCTCCTTGGACCCAGCTGAACTCACAAGTCTTGCAATGGCCTTGTGTACAAGGGTTCACTCCGGCGGCCAATTTCTCTGCCTTTGCAGAAAGGGCTTTGCTGGCTTCCCAGCAGCCCTGGCCACAGTGCTGCCATCCCTTGGAGCTGCACTGACTGTGAGGGATGAGGGCTGGCACCTGCACTGCACTTTCTCAGTTCCAGGGCTGTGTTGGATTCTCTCTTGACCCCGGCACACCCTGTCCTTTGGTTCCTTTTCAAGTGTTTCATCACAGGACAAGAGTGTTCATCTCAGCCTCAGTGGATCAGAAGGTTTTTCCATAGCTCTGAGCTCACTTCTTCCTTCTTGAAGCCATCACTGTCACTCTGCCTTAGGAACTTTCCATTTTGACCCCTGTTGGGACTGTCCAGGGCTTCTCCCCACCGTCTTCTGCACCAACTGTGCACTTTTAGTCCTTTCTACCTTTTACTGCCTTTGTCACAACTTTTCCAATTTTCCTACTTTTTCAGGGCTTTCTGTCCTATGATGTAAATATGATATATTATTTTCATGCTTTGACAACATACCATTGTATTTGGGCTCTTAGGATGAGAGGAAACAGCTTTAAGTTGTGCCATGGAAGATTTATAGTGGATATTAAGAAAATTCCTTCACAGAAAGGATTATCAGGTCCTAGAAGAGGCTGCCCAGGGAATTTGAGGTGTCATCATCCTTGGAAGTATCTAGAAGACATGTAGTTGTTCCACAGTTTAGGGGTGGGCTCAGCAGTGTTGTGTTAATGGCTGGACTCAATGATCTTAAGGCTCTTTAACCTAAACAACTCCCTGATTTTATGAAACATACTGGAATTTTCTTCTAGAAGCCTGCAGAACAAATTCACATGTATTTTTTCACATGCTCTGGCCTACATGAGCATATTTCTCCTGTTGAGTATAGAATAGTCTTCCTTTTGAACTTATCCCCTTCTTCCCTTCCTACCAATGATATTTGAAGTGCTGGATTTCCAACTTTTCTTGTCTCACATATTTTTCTGACCTCCCTAGACTCTGCCTCACCTCCCTGTAGCATGACTGTTGTATAATCATCCTCCTCTGCTTCTGGAAACACAGACATTCGGCACAACACAAGCACTTCCTGCACACCATGAAATTAAAATATAAGAAACAATTTAGAAAGAATCTTGAGAAGGAGCATCGAATCCATCTCTCAGCCCTGGAGCAGGATTCTATCAACTTAAATAATTCCCTAATAGGTATTTGTCTAGCCTGTTCTTCCAAGCCACCCAGGATGGAGAATCCACATCTTCCCAGGTTTCACTATTGTCACTGCTTGAAAATTTCCCCCAATGCCTAATGTAACCCCCCTATGATAGCTTTTCTTATCCAGCCCTTGTTTTTGTTGACATATATTATATGATTGGGTGTCCCTTAAGCACCTTCATTTTCCAGGTCTCTTACTTCTGCAGATTGTGTCTTCTCCTTGCTATGCTTGGTTTCATCTTTAAAAAAGCACATGAAAAGGCTGCAGCTTCGCACCCTCCCTCCATGAGAGGTGGGAAACTGGTGAGTTCTGTACAGTTCAGTGAGACTAGTGTAGTCATGTTGCTCAAGGAAAATCCCCCAGGCACTTCAGTAATCATCTTAAATGAAAGGGCATGAAATTAAAATCACCAGAGACAGTCACAGCCTCCCATCTTCGTATCTGTATCTGCAGTCCCACATGTAGTTAAATAGTAGGATCACCCCAAACTGAGTACCCCAGCCTGCCTGACGACAGAGTTTTATTCAGTCTGACGGTTAAGATGAGGAGTGAATTTTAATTGTGAACAGATGGCAGTCAGAAGTTTGATTTCATTTCTACTGATCTACTGTGACATGAGACCGTTTCTGAGCTGAAAAATAATTTCAAGGTGAAGATATAATTCTTCCGTTTCCTTGTGATACCAGTTTTGTGGGCAATGGGGTACCAAGTGTCTTATACAGTGTGGTTGCACTGATTTCCATTCTCATAGCACTGTGTGTGTTGCTAAGAAGAGGTCTCACTGGACTACTCAGTGTACTGGGAAATGTAACAGGACCACTGTCCTTGGAAGAAGTCAGTCTTGAATGGGAAAAGCATATAGTAAGGTGGGAGAGAGAGGCAGAAAAGAGCTCGGCTGCTGGCAGAAAGTCAAAGCAAAAGAGTGAGTGGATTTTTCTCCATGGATTTACAGGAAGTCTTTGGTAGATCTGGGAACAGCACTTAGCTGATTTGCACAACAGTAGGAGTCCTCGGCAGTGAAGCTCTCTCTGCTCTCCACCAAACATTTATTCCTGCCAGGTTAAAGGTGGAACCTCCTCCCAGCAGATGGGATTTCTCTGCTACCTTGCCAGAGGCAGTCCTTGTGCTGGGCTAGAGCTGTCCTGAACAGGAGGATGGACTGGGTGAGCCTTGGAAGGCCCTTGCACCTTTTATTTGTGATTCCTTTCCTTATGATTGCATATCCTTGCTGTGCAGGACTTGTTTGGTTTGCCCTTGTGTCTGGAGGCCACATGAGACCAGCACCCTCCTATGCAACACAGCAAAAAGTCCACTGGAGGAGTATCCCACCCAGTGGCCTGACACTGCAGTTCAGAAGGGGTTCAAGGGTGTTTCAGTTCTTCCTTGTTGTCAGTGCCAAAAGTCCCAGAGGACCATAAACTAACTGTCTGTGTCTGATCCTGTGCAGGACAAGAGGATATCTTCAGGGTGGGAAATGGTTTCAGTGAGGCAGAACATCCTGACAAAACCTGCACATATGTGCCAGAGGCAAGTTGGTCACTGCTCCTTATCATTGGTACACCATGAGAAGTCAGAGCATGGAAAACCTTTTGTGACATTACCCAAGCTGTGATCAGGCTGTTTCACAGACACATCAATGCTTTCTCCCTGCAGAATTGGTTTACTTTAAAGACTTCCTTATCAACTTCCAAGTGTTTTATATCAAAACCGAAACCATGGAGGACTGGCTTTGTAGCTCTAACATACTTAATCCCAGGAGCCCCTTGATTGAGCCTTTTCCAAGATGTGCATTGACAGTCATTTTGCAAATTGAAGATGCACACTAGCTTGGAGAGGAAGCTCACTGCTCTGACACTGCCTGCTTTGCCATTGTAATCAGGGCATAAGAGCTCCTGACTGTCCTATAGGAATGAGGAGATGGGAAACCAGCCAGAAAAACTCAGCCACAAGAACACTCCTGGTTGGTCCTTGCTATACTTTGCCTCTTCTGGCCTAAACAGCGAGAGCACAACAGAGCTGTTCAAATAATTTCTTCTCCATCATTCATATGTATGGCAGAAGTTGAATATTGTTCAAAGTCTGCACCAGAAACATACCTGGTATCACCAGGAACGCCAGTCTTTCCCTACAGGCTGCATACTCTGAACAGGGGAATGACAAACAGCATTACTCACATTAAGGAGGAAAAACTTGTGCTTTCAAAGAAAAAAAACCCCAAACTCTGGTGTTAGTGCTCAGCAATATCTGTGTTTTTCAGACCACTTCCCCAATCTCTGCTTCCCCAAAACACCCCTCATCCCTCCAGTTTATAAAGCCCCTGTGGCACACAGTGCTGTGTTCAACAAGATTTGGCAGCTCCCCGTGCTTGCATCCCCTCAATATGAAAGTATCCCTTGGACTCAGCTTCCTCCTGGCTTTTCTGGAACAAGGTGAGTTTTCTTCTGGGATCTGCTGGGTTGTGGGACATGTAAGAGACCTGGGAATGGGTGCTTCCTGTGGGAGTCTGTTCCTGCCATCTGATCATAGAAACACCTCATGTGGGGGGGATTTGCACGGTAAAGGGGTGACCAGTTTTGGGGGACTTTTGGTGTTGTGAGCCTATGTGGAGATGAGAGTGTTGGTGTTTACAATGTGACCCTGCAGTCTGACTTCCCATGGTGCTAACTGATGGTCCAGCCAGGACAGTTGTTGGAGTCATTCAGGTTCCTCTGAAGCAGACAGACCTTTGGTCAGCTGAATCAGTCTCAGACAATACTTCCCACAGGCTTAGGGGCTCATCTATTTCAGTCGTGTCCAGGGTTGTGTGACATTTTAGATGTTAAATGTCATCTCAGCTGTGTTTCAGCTCTGCTCCAGGAAAGCACAGGTGTCTTGGAGGTCCTGGGTCATGCTTGGCACTCCATGTAGATGTCACAGCCACTGCAAGGTGCCTTAGTTGGCACCTGGGTTTAGGGAAATGACACATGCCCTGGACCTGTTAATCTACATGCTGGACCATTGTGGGTGTGTGCCATGGAAGACACTCTGTTTTTCCTCTGTTGATAAAGACTTTATGCCTTTCTAAATGTTTCCTGCTGACAGTCTGATATTCCAGCATATTCTGATATTAAGGTGTTCAGGAGGTAGTTAGTAAAGTGGTTTCCCATAATGCCTACAAAAAGATATACAAAGAGACAATGCCTACGAAGAGACAATTCTCACAAAGAAATTGTCCAGTTTGTACAAAGCACTGTTAATACCCTCTGGCAGCTCTTGTTGCCCAGTCACTTGGTTGCCTATGCTGGATCCTGCACTTTAGCCACAACAACCCCACACAGCACTCCAGGCTGGGCACAGAGGATTGGATTGACTGGAAGCTCAACATGAGCCAACAGTGTGCCCAGGTGGCCAAGAGGGTCAGTGGGATCCTGGCCTATATCAAAAATAGCGTGGCNGCTTAAGCTCTGCTGGGGAGGTTCAGGTTGGATATCAGGAAGAAGTTCTTTCCAGAGAGAATGCTCAGGCATTGGAATGGCCTGTCCAGGGAGGTGGTGAATTCTCCAACCCTGGAGGTTTTTAAGGTGAGACTGGATGTGGCACTGAGTGCCATGATGTGGTAATCAAAATGGGATTGGATTAAGGGTTGGAGTTGATGATCTCGGAGGTCTCTTCTAACACAACTGATTCTATGATTCTACGATTCTATGCTCACTGCAAAGAGAGAACTTCAGGTTTGTGAATCCAGGGACACTTGAATGCCTGCCAGGATGAAGGGGTTTGGAGGGCTGCTTTCATCAGCAACTCCAGGAAAACTTGAGCACAAATGGCACAATGGAACAGGAAAAATAAAGGAAGAGGAACATGAAAAGTGCTGATCAAATGATGAAGTCAAACAGTAATGAAAAGGGAAGTGAGATCCATTATGACTGCTGCTCAGGAATATGTCCTTCTTTTCCAGGGACATGCCTTCAGTGTGAGGTTTGTCACAGCATAGGAAGAATCTGCTCTGGCATCAAGAAAACCTGCACTGGTGGTGAAGATACCTGCGGCATCATTCTGCACGAAGTCCTAATGGGTAGGTGAGACATCCACTATGTCTGTGTGCCAGTGTGGCTTTCAGAATGGGGCTGGGGCATGTGTCTCTCTCCCCAGTTTAGTCACTGGTATTGTGATCCACCCTTGAATAAGCTGTTGATTTTCCTTTTACTGCCAGAGGATCTGGAGTTCATGAGAGTCCAGGATGGGAAAAGCTCTCTATTCCTCTATTTCAAGAAGCAATTTCTTCCTGGGAGGTTTTGGTTCTTAGTTATGGAGAGGAGGTCCATGAGCAACACTAGGCTGCTGTCATCTAGCACTGAGGGAGAACTGATGATGTGTGGACAGGAAAGGTGGCCTGCACCTGACTCCCTTCCTCAAGCAGAGAAGGGGACACCAAGCAACCAGGTGGTACCACCAGGGCTGAGCTATCATCATATCATTGTAATCAGCATCATAAAATAGTTTAGACCTTAAAGATCATCTCACTGCAAATCCATGCCCTTGGCAGGGACACCTTTCACTATACCAGGTTGCTCAGAGCCCCATCCAGCCTGCTGTTGAACACTTCCAGGTATGGGTCATTCACAGCTTCTCTGGGCAACATATTCCAGTGTCTAATGACCCTCACAGCAAAGAATTTATTTGTAGTATCTAATCTAAATCTACCTTCTTTCTGTCTGAAACCATTCCATCTTGTATCACTACATGCTTCGGTCGAAAGTCCCACTCCAGCTCTCTTGTAGCCCTTTAAGTACTGGAAGGTGCTATAAGGCCACTCAGAAGCCCTCTCTTCTCCAGTCTGAACAACCCCAACTCTCTCAGCCTGTCCTTGCTGAAGCTGTCAACAATTAACCAGGTTCGCATGGTTGATAAGTCAAAACTGGTACTGAGTCCTGACACAGCTGTGGTGTGGTTTGTGTCAGTGGCATGGCCTTGGCCATCTCAACTTCACACTGTCGGCTTTTAGACTGGAGGCTGGCTCATAACCCACCAGCTTTGGGGCTGGCAGCTCCAGTGTATATCTTCCTTGTGCTTGCAAAAAGTCACCCTTCATCCTTGGAGCACCTCAGTAGGCTCAATTAAACTTTTCTGCTTCTCATTAAACCTTTTGGGCTTGGCTGCTTGGGTAGACCAGAGCTGCCCGTGTCAGGATGTTTGCAGCTGTGATGGACCATGTGCGTAAAGAAGCATGAACTATGTGTTAGAGGCACATGGTCACACCATAATCTCTGAATCTGAGGCATTCTGACTCACTGGTGATGCTTCTCAGGGGTCTCTGCTGTCCCCAGACCTGCTCAGGCATTAGGACAGCTCCTTAGAAGTTGGTGTAGGAATTAGTGGAATGTGAAGGGAGTTAGCTTGTGTTTAACAACTTGCCACTGCCTTCTGTTTTGTTACAGGGGGTGTGTTAATCCCTTCATCCATCAAGTCCTGCGTGCCATCCAGCATATGCCACCATGGCCCTGTCACAATGAACTATGGGACAGTAAAAGCAAAGGGCAACATAGCTTGCTGCACGGGTGATGACTGTCAGGCTACTTCTGTTTCATGTAAGCTCTTTTTTTATCCTTATAGCCCATTCCCTCTCTGCCTGGTCCACCCCAAGGTGAGGCCTTCCAGGCTAAATCATCACCTTGGTCATTCCTGTCATTCCCTCATTAACATAAATTTACAGCCCATCTCTTTCATTCCAGTGCCACCAGATGACAACGTGCCCAATGGATACCAGTGTCCTGCTTGCTACAGTTTGGAATCCTTTCAGTGCAGTAATGAAATTGTAAACTGCACTGGATCTGAAACCCAGTGTGTTGACCTTGCAGGGTTTATGAATTCTGGTAACTGCCTTTTATTTGGGGCTGTCTTTCATCTTTTTAGTAAAGTGGGTGAAACTAGACTAAGAGGAAGCATCACTGAGAAATACAAATGGGCAAAAAGTATGAAAAAAAGAGGAAGAGACAGGGAACTTAAAGCTGAAAACTGAAAGTTTAAAGCTGATCAAAGGGCAGGGGTGTTGTTTTCTTCCTTCTTCCCCATCATGCATGGATAACTGTTGAAATTCCTCATAGCATGGCATAACTGAGCTCAGGAGTAGAACTGGGTTCCTGAGACAATCTGATACAAGGGCACGTTACAAACCTCACTGAGGCCTTACACCTGCTGACTTTAGCTAAGATGTATGAGGATGAATGTGGATCTCAGATAGTTGCCAGCTCAGTGGAGTTTTAGGTGGAACTGTAGAGAACCATTGGCTTTCCTGAGAGCTGATGCTAGGAACAAGACGCTGTTGTAGTGGTACTTCTGCAGGACAGGTCCCTCCTCATGGACACTGCAGCTGAGCCTTTGGGGCACCCAAAGATCTTTCTTTGGAAGGAACTCCAGCCTTTGAATGGCTTCTTCAGAAGTATTTTCCCACCTTAAGACCTGTAATTAGAGAGGGGAAAATAGACAGCAAATTTCCTGGTCACTCTCCTTTCCAGCCCTGCTGCAGGTAAAAGACTCACTTTCATGGCAGTCCCACCTGTGCTCCAGTAGTCAGGAAAAATAACATGGAAATTAAGGGCAATGGCACTTGCTGTAGAAGCAGATTTAAAAAAATTAGTTGTGTATGGTTATAGATGAAGTTTCTCTGAGCTGATAATATTGCTAATAGGTGATAATATTGATAATAAGTGATGATGTGATGCCTGAAGGTCTTTGCCATAGACTTTATGTGTTGTCCAATCTCTGAATTAGATCATGTTTCACAGAGACAATATGAATGAAAACAAGAATTTTCCTGGTCACAACAGTGGAAACAGAGTGATGCAATTATTTCTGTGTATTACTGAAACAAAAGTGCTCCTGATTTGTCTTAATTTGATTGATCAGTGACTGCAAATAGAGGAGACCTATGTGGTGTGATGAGCTGATTAGCTATGCAGAGGAAGCAGTGGTGTGGGGGAGCACAGGAAGATGAGGAAGTAGTGAAGTGCCTTTATATGTTATTTATATTTGAGATAAAAATCCCCAACAACGTATTCCAGACCTCCATACCCTGTACAGCAGAGGAACTGAGCAGTGTCAGAAAAAGCAAGCAACAGGAGCAAGAACATCTGAACAGGGTGTTAGGCACCCAGCACCTGCCCAGGTCTTCTCAGGTAGTTGCTCCACAGTGGCAAGAGGACAAGTTCAGGTTTCAGTGGGTATGTCAGCAGGTTACTCTGTTGATATAGCTAAAATCTTGTAGAGGTTTCAAGAATTGATTAGTCTTAATGAATGGCTCAGGCTGTACTGTCTTTGAGACTTCTGAACCCATGTCACATCTGACTGAGAGATTGCCATCCAGTTTGAATGTCATGAGAGGTTCAGAGAGAGAGGGAGACAATAAATACCAGGAGTAGTGTCACACAACCCTGGCTTCTTTAGGAAGACAAACAGACTTTGACCAGAAGAATGTTTAAATGTGAGAAAGAGAACTATTTAAGACCTTTTCAACTTTTAAATTTAAAAGTTTAGAACTTTTAAAAATCATCTTTATTCAGCAGAAAGAAAGAAGAGAAACCCTAAACCCTTTTTATTTTAAGTCAGCCAAAATGACCTTCCTGTTTCTTCAAAATTGTTCAGAGGATGGGAACAGACAGGAATGGGTTGGTGGGCTTGGAGCCAACTGGATATAAGGGATTGGCAGTTCTTGGGTTGGAAATGGGGACTGCACTGGCCGGGGAGGGAATGACAAGGAGACTAGATCCTCTGACACATGGCATGTACTTCTTCTTCTGTGTAGGTGGAATGTCTGTGAAAGCTGCCATGAAGGGTTGCACCACAGTTTCCGAATGCAGTATTGTAGGAGACAGAAAGAACAGTCTGGGGATGATGGACGTAAAGTTGAAGCGGTTCCAATGCACACCAGCTTCTTATATGACCAAAGTGCTTTATGCTTTTGCTCCTCAACACACCATCTTCCTCCCTCTCCTATCAGGATTCATCTTGGAGAAGGTGCTTTTCTGACCACACTAGTACTGGGATGAACAAAAAACAAACTCCAGAGAGGTTTCTAACCAAGTCCTGTTTGCTGTAGCTTCTCCTGCATAGTGAGATTTTTTTCAGATTAGCTCTGCTTTTATATTTTCAAAGAATAAAGACAGTACTTGCACTTCTTCTGTTTTCTCATTGATTTAATCTGAATCAAAGCTCCATAGGTTCAATTTTAGTTAGTTTTGTGTTGCATTCTCTCTGTGCCTTGCCTACACTGGGACCCTGGGAGATTGCATGAGGTGCTCAAACACTGCACAGGCAATGGGAACTGTCAAAGCATCCCCAGAGTTTATGTCCACTATCTCAGGATAAGTAAGATAGTTTTCAAAGCCACTTTTACAGTCTCTGAAAAGGACTTGAGGTGAGGTTCCCTCTGATTAGACAGGACACTTGATGCTTTTTATTTCCTTGCATCCCATTTGTCCATGGTTAGAGGAGCCCCTCAACTCAAAAGGGCTGCTTGTGGCCCTGGGAGCCCTGAAATATTCTCTGCTTTGCTGATGAGTCAGCAAATTGTTCCTGGTAAGAGTTTTCTCCTCAGGGTTGTTCTTGCCTTATCAGACATTCTCCCATTCAATCTTATGTTCCATGATTATCTGTAAAAAATGTTTACCTTAAAAATAATTAATTTCATAAAGTAGGTAGTTTTCTATGTTCACAGACTGCTGGGAGTCCAATTAATGGGAAACTTTAGACCAATGACTCTCTCTTCTGTTGATTAAACTACACCCACATCTGGCATAGCCTCCCCTCTTCTATATTCAGCACCACCTGGCTATTCTGCTCCAGCCACCAGCTGCCAACCCAGTCCCTCAGGTCGGTCCCAGACAAAGGCATTGAAGAAAAACTGCATGTCAGGCAGCATCACCTTAGCTGGGAGGGAGCACAGACTGTGGGCTAAAGGATGCAGCAGTGGGAGCTCTGGGAAATGCTGGAGTGTAGAGTGAAGGAGGGGTGTTAGCAAACTTCAGTGGTTCCCTGTGCATCTGTACCCTTTTGGAATAGACTACAGGACTACTGAGCAAAATTCATGATTGTGTCTGTCCTGAACAGCCCTGGCTCACACTGGTTTGGGCATGGAGTTACAGGGATTAAGCAATGCAATTTTATTTCCCGGTTCCATGTATTTGGTAGAAAGCACTGCAGAAAGCCTTGGCTGCTGGAACCAGACCAGTGTGGCAGCAGTGAGATGACTACACCTACATGTGTATGCATGAATATATACATGATCAGTTTCTAACTTGCAGCACGTGGAATGAGTGTTCTTGTACTTTCTGCCTCCTCCAGACTTTCTCTTCTTCCCAAACAGGCTGAAACTCTTTTCTTCCTGGTATTCCCACCACATTATTTGGGATAAAAATTCACATTATCTATTATAATAAAGAGGTGTGGGTCCAAGAGTGAAAACTAATTTTTGAGGTGGGGAGTGAACTGATAATACAGATTTAATGTGGGGAAAAGAATCTTGCTAGACTCAGTTAATTATTTGCAGAAGCTGTACAACTACAGCATGGATGTTAGAAAAGGAATCCAGCTCCCTCTTCATCGTGTAGCAATAGACTGATACTGCAGGGACCCCCTCATTCAGCGTTTTTCCAGATCTGATAACATTCTGGAATTAAAAAAAATATTTCTATGTAAGTACATTATCCCTGAACTCAAGTCCTGCACGTTCATGCAGAACACTACATTATTGTCCATGGCACCCCCACAGCAGGTCTTGATCCGCTTCGACGGCTCAATCCTAAACTTTCTATTCATTCCACTCTGACCTGTGATGTTATCGGGATATAAAAGCTGAATGGGTCTGTTCAGCCTGGTCAAGACTTGGTGAGACACACTCAGAGAGCTATAGTTCTGGGGTGATATTTAGGGGAGGACAAGGAGGGCAATATTTCTGGCAGGAGTTTGTGGTGCAGAGAGGAGAAGCAGCTCAGTTTGACCTTTAAGGCAGTGTTGTGGCAAACTGTTGCAATCTGTGGCTGCATAAACGGTGGGGAGCGATAAGTGGAAACAATCCTGCAAATTTGTGACAGATACACCAGTGCTTGGTGCTGTTCCAACTTCCCCATTTTTAAATGCTGCTATAAAGGGGAAAACATGAAATAAAATGCTTTACAGTTAAAGTCTTCAGGAGTATAAGCCTGTGGTTTTACTGTAGCGAAGACAGAGACATGGCTTATTTACAGGCCATAAACACACTTAAATAGAAATGATAAGATCTTAAAGGGCTCTTTTATACATGAGAATGCAGCAGTAACATGACAAAACCAAAGGTAAAAAGTCCCACCATTGCTGTTCATAGACTGCAACCGTTGAGCAAAGGGATCACCAGCTTTTGATGTGTGAAATCCAGCATGAAGCCCTTTCAGAAATGGATGCTTCAGTTGCAAGTAGGTTAAAGGCAGCTCAGGCAGAGCTGGTAGAAATGTGATAGACGGTGAAGAAGGTGATGAGATGGTGAGATGTTCTGATCTCAAATCTGACTTCTGAGGAAGGAGCTGAAGTGTGTTCAGGTAAAAGCCACACAAAAGACAGAAAAAACCTCGGTGGTGCCAATTTACAAAACCAAATCAAACAAGAGGATCTCGTTATTGTGAGCAAGGAGTGATGAATGAGCAACATTTGTCTCTGAGTGTCTGCAGGGTGTGACACCAGAGAAGGGAACATTTCCAGGGATTCTTTGCTCAATAGCAACTCTGAAGTCCAGGGTTTAGTTGAGGATATGCAGCAAGGACCAGCCCCTGAGGTCACAGGTATGTTGGGCAGGGCCAAGGAGAGGTGTGGCCTGCACGGTCCCTGCACAATAAGTGGAATGACTCCTGCTGATTTTAATGGGCTTTGAACCAGGCCTTAGACAGAAAATGGGGCTGTTTCCATCTGCAGCTTCTCCTTATAACATATATAAACCCTACTCCCACACAGATGCACACACTGCAGACATGTAAATACCAGATACTCCCTTAGATCTTGCAGATACCTCAGCTACCAGTGAGACACAGACACTCACAGATCTGGATGGGGCTAGATGTTGTCCTCCACACCCACAATACCCACCATGTCAACAACAGCCTTGATCTCACCCTTTGAAAGGTGAACAGGGTTCAGACCATTGTCTTCTCTTCCCAGACAGTGGAAAATTTGCCATGCCCTGCCATTCCATCTGTCTCCTCTGAGGTTTCCATTCTTTCTCAAAATGCTGAGCCTGCCAGAAAGCCTGGCAGGCAAAAAACCTGTTGGTGACCTGAAACAGGGAATTTGGCTCAACAGGCTGGTGATTTTGTAGGGTGGAGGGAAGGTGAGGATTTGAGCTGTCATTTAGTGGACACAGCCCTGATCTTTGTGGGTGGACTGGGGAGCAGTGGGGCAGTAGAGGCTAGGGAGAACGGGTTGTGTGCAGTCATGCGCCATGCAAGACAGTCCTTATCGGATACTAAAAGCCCTTAGCCCCTTATTCACTGTATATTTGACTGGGAATGATTTTTCTTCCACTTTTTGGGAAGCATTACCATCCCTAGCTGTTTCACATCCAGAGCCCAGGACACCAGGACACAGTTTATCTGACCAGAGCTTGGCCTGGGGTTGTATTTGCAGAGGAATGTAAGTAGTTTCTTTTATATAATGACTATGCTTCCTATAAGGAAGTTTTTCCAGTACCCTGGGCCAGCAGGTTCAGTGGGTATTTTGGGGATTACATTTTTTCAAAGACAAAGTGAAGACAAACAGTGAGTGAACAAGCAGTCTTTATTGCAGACAGGAATATGTGTCCTGTTACATACTAGCAACTTGGCAATTTTTTCCACCTTTTTCAGGAGAGGACAGTGGGTCTTGGACAATCTGAGTAAAACAGGGCTACTGCAAAGGGAAGGTGTCTCCATCTGAGCATGTATTCAGCTTCCTGGAGTGGCCAAGTCAATACTGCTTTTGGAGATTAGGTTTCCATTTTTACTGGCAGACTCACCACTGACAGAGGCACCTTACTCTAGACATACAATTTTGAGTGGGAAGGATCCCAACCCAGGGTGCTGTCTTTTCCTTGAATGCATTTTACCTTAAAGCTGTGGAGCACAGAGAGTAAATGCTCCACAGGTCACTGAACTCAGGAACAGGCTCATCTTATGTCAAAGCCTGCATGGTCTCATCTCCTAATTCCTTGTACAGACACCTCTATGGGATGAAAACTGCTCTTCCTAGATTTTCACACATGTTTTCCTTTCTTTGGATTGCAGTTATAAAGAACAGCATTTGGTACCCATCTCTGTTTCTGACACATGAAAGAAGTACGTGTCCCTTCCTACACATACCCAAACTGTAGCAAACCATCTTAGGATCAAATAATCTTTTAGGTTAGAAAAGACCTCTATGATCATGGAGTCCTTTCATGCATATGAGTGAAAAAAAATAAAATTCACCCGTGCAACTAACTTGGAATCACCTAATAAATTGCTCCAAACGACCATACTTCTAAGTCTTCCAGTTATCAGGGCAAGACCTGGTGTGCAGATCAATATCCAGGGCTGGACACTTGGTTGCTGCCACTGCAGACACAGTTGTTCATTTTTTCAATGTCCCAGATCACAGGAAGGGAAAGTTTCTTTCCACAGTTAACTGCCTCCCATGGTCACATTTCATGTCTGATTTCATGCCCAGGCAATAAACTCCTGAGCCTCCTGCCCAAAAACCTGTGTTGTGCAGTGACACATTCAGACTTTATGTCCCTGAAGAACCTGGCAGGGAATATCAGACCCTATTACAAGTTTTCCAATCACGTTTCAACTGGACACCTCCTGTGATGGTGTGGCCTGCTGGAGAAAACATGAAAACTATTGGCAGATAACCTCCAGTGCAGGAGCTGGTTGTGGGCACTGTGCTCTGTGCAGACCAAAGGGAGCTGTGACATTACAACTCTAGGAAACTACAAAGCCTCTTGTGGTTCTTAGATGAGCACCCATTTCATAGTGCTTGTGTGATTCAAAGAGGTTGGTGCAATTTGGGAATTTGCTTGTAACAACCTGTGGGAAAAGTCTGGCTGGAAGGCTTGATTCAGTGGAGGAGCTTGTTCAAGCTGTAGGAGCTGATTTCTCTCTGTAAAAGAAGGAGTTTTAGCAGCTAGTGTTGCAGGATGCTGTCTATAGTATCAATGCAAGGCTTAGGGTGTGCTTAAGAAGTCAGGCTTTAAACATGTGATTAAGTACCCACACAATGCATCTGTAAAAGGGTGAGTTTAATATTTTTTAATTGGTTAATTCTCTACTCCTTTTTCTTTATTGTGTTGCTGAGTCCAAGACTGAGTACCCACATACAGTGATAGTGATCTGAAACATAGTTTTGCTGGTTAGAAGCTTTTGAGAAATGCAACTCAGTCTCCTTTGCCCTAAGACTGTAACTGTGACTTTATTTATCTGGTTCACATTTTCAAACCATTATGGTTCACTCTAGAAATTTGCAGATGCAAGCATGGGAAGCTCTTTTTTCCTAAAAAGGAAGCTGAAATCCCCAATATTTGCATGATGACAAGAGGGGTGCTGTAAGAAATTCATTATGGTGTTAAGAGATTCATCAGTTTACAGGAACTGATGGTCATAATGCCAATTATGCACTAGAGTTGCTATAAGCTGCTGAAATTCTTGACAAGTACCATGAGCCATGAATGGCTCCAGACTGAATGAACATGGTGTTTAGGGCACTAATGACCTGTGGGAAACATAAAAGTCATAGAGTCATAGAATCACAGATTCATTAAGGTTGGAAAAGACATTCAAGACCATCAAGTTCAACTTCTGACTGAACACCACCATGTCCACTAAACCATATCATGGAGTGCCATGTTTACTTCTACTGTACATGACAAGTAGACCTGGTCTTTAACCAACATCATTCAACTGTTATCAAGTAATTAATCAGCACCATTTCCCCTTTCTAGCTCTTCTTCCCTCTAGTTTTGAGCAGAAACCTCTGTCTGTGGGCTCTGTTCTCATTGCCTGGTGGGAGATGTTAGGGGGTAAGCTGTGGAAATTCAGGCTTGCATGTAGACAGCTGAAGTTCAGTCCCTACAGAAAACACAAACAGCCTGGACCAGGCCCAAACTGTGCATCTTCCATATGTCTCTCTCACTCATTTTTCATGAAGAATAATTTTGGTGTTTCACATGTGGTTAAACAATGCTGGTTAGGATAGTCCTCAGTAGGAGAAGGGGAAGAAATGATGGGGAATCAGAAGTTACTGAACTCTATGAAGTTCATTCACAGCACATATCTGTCTTCTCCCATGCCTCCATCCACACTGGCACCCTGGTTGTGGCAGTTCCTCTCTCCACAGCCCATCTGCAGTACACAAGGAACTGCCTAACCCCTCCCTTTCCTAGAATTTACAGGAAGATGGTGGTCTGTGGGACCTGCTGGAGCCCTGCAGCTATTTCTGGCACAGGCTCTTCCTTCTGCATCTAGAGATCTTGCTGCCACAGTTCCAGCTCTGAACCAAACCCTCCCCGGCTGAGCTGCACTTCCACAAAACCATCTCAGCTTTTCAGCTCTCTGATGCCTCAACACAACATAGAGGAAAGAGCCAGAGCAAGGAGGGATGGTTTAAAATCCAGGTGGTTATGCTGTCTTAGGCTTTCTGATTAAAATGAGAACTGGATGGCAGCTCAGCATGAGGAAACACTGAGCAGGATACTTCTGAAACAGGGAAGAGAAAAATGGAAATTTTTTTCCTGAAAAAAGATGCTTTTCTTTTGTTATTGTTGACAATTGTATGGGAAGGTTCATGTCACTATTTTCCATCCTGTAACAAGGAGTACATCTTTCTCAAGAGGATTCTCTAGGAATGCATAAGGTGGCACCAGATTCACCTTTTCCCTCTTCATTTTTTTTTTGTTTCATTAATGGCTAGACTTCTTCATCAACACAGGAGGTCCATAAGCAGTACCAAAGAAATAATAGAGCTTTGATGCCCCACGATAGACTCTTCATCTCTTTATGTAGGCAGGCTTCAATGACAGAAATGAAAATGAGTAAAATAGCCATAAAAAAAAAAATCACTGGCAGGGGCAAATGCATAGCAAAAAGCTGAAAAAATAATTTCAAACAAAAAAGTCAGCCTGGCAAGGAGAATACTTTGTGATGTGGACTTGGCAGATTACAGACCTTGATGCCACGTGCTAAGGGTGCCAGAAGTCCCTTCCCTATTCTTATTCTGCTTTTTCTGACTGTGTCTTGGTTCAGCATAAGAAAAGAAATGGCAAAAACTCATAACTGCAGCAGATGCAGAGGGTGGAGCTTTCTAACATAACTTTGGCAATCTCCTCTTCCAGCATTTCAGAGTTGTTTTTCAAAGACAAATGTTCACTGGTTTCAGGAGAAATCATGGTATCCAAGAAAAACAGAGATTGAGATTCTTAGGGTACCAGCTGGGCTCCTGGTGAGGCCACACAATAGCTCTGATGAGGATGCAACCCGTTAGTCCTTCATGCAGATAAATTCCCCAGCCCAGTTTCAACTCAGTCACTCATGAGCAAGACAATTTCTATTTCTCTTGGTCATGTCCTTTTCCGGCTTGGGAGCACCCACAGTTCAGCAGTTTGAGGCTAACTTTCAGCCTAGGTTTTATGACTGCATTTCTTTCTTTCTTTCGCTCTTACCCTCTTTGGTCTTTCTGATAATTACTCACACTTTCTCAAAATGAGCTTGAAAGAGACTTTAATGAGCTCAGAAGATCTTTTACAGGTTGCAGCAGGCATGGGGTTATCCTGTACTAAACTGGTGTGTAAAGTTCACATTAGAGTAATTTGTAAGTATTTTTAAATCTAATTACTCAGAGAAAGGAGGCTTTGTATTTGCTTTTCCTCCCTCTATGTGTTTCTTCCCCAAAAATATGATGTCTACCATACTTCTCATCTAGTAAGATGTGTCCAAGATTTGAATTGGCTCACCGTTTTGTGAAAACTGGCAGCTGAATAGACCAGAAAGATCCATGTTATTGCTGCTCCCTGCTCCTTCCCCACAAGCCAGAGCTCTGCACAGCACACATGCTGTGGACCAAGGAGCACTCATGCCCTGGGTAATGAAGCAATTCAGATACAGCTCTAAGTCAGCCAAGCACAGGACCCAAATCTTCAGCCAAACTGGTAGCAGACCCTGTAAGGAGCTACAAGTATCAGTGTGGAGGTGATTGGAAGGGAAACTTAGGGAAGAACAACCTATTAACTCCATTGGTCACACAACAACTTATTTTTAACAGTCTTTTCCTCACAAGAATAGTATTTTCACTGTCATTTCCAGACATAATTCCCATGGTTTTGGCATCTATATCAGCACTGGATTCTTGGATACTACACTCGCTGAGGGCAGCATTGTGCCAAAAGTGGTCACAGCCCACAGAGAAAAGCCATAAAAGTGGAGAAGCTGCTGCTGGCAGAAGCTAAAGTGAATTTATAAGAGTGGTGAAGGCAGGGGAGCAAGCAAGAGGTGCTGTAAATGCCCCCTGCACTACTGGAGCTGATCTCCCACTTCCTTTTGCTGTTGTCTCTGTCTCCCACTGGAATCTTACCCACATGCACTGCAAACTGGGAGATGAGTAGAAAACCAGAGCATTAGCAAGAGGACAGTGGACACCTTTTGAAAGGCCCTTCTTGTCCTGGAATATTGAGCTACTTTGCATATCTGATGACTTCTTTTGTGCCTGAATAGCACTTGATGAATTTGAGAAATATGTTTCAATTCTGAAAACGGGGCAGCTGCAAAATCATTTTCCTTTATTTGCTTCACTCGGGCCTGCCCAGACATTGCTTTGCACTCTTTGGAGGTTCCACTTGTTTCCTACAGAGGTGCAGTGTGCCAACAGAAGGTGTGTGGCCATATTTCCTGCACAGCAGGGGAATTTTCTTCTCAATCCTCTGGTCAATTTTATTCTCAGTCCTCAGGTCTGTCGGTTGCTGTGGATCAGACTGTGGGGACTCAAGAGCAGGATGTAAAGAGGACAGTACTAGGAGTACATCACGTGGGGAGGGGTCATACAATTCTCTCTGTTGTAGCCAGTAGAGCCTGAGCTCAGTCATCTGTTCCTGTAGAAAGTCTTGCTGTGTTTCTTGCTGCTTTGCACAACCTTCAGCTTAAGCAAATCACTTAAGCATGGATGCAGCTGCTGACCAAGAGAGTCTCTTTCTCTGGAACTGCTTGCTAAGATATGTGATAAGAATGAGGGGATATTCCCAGAAAACTTGTGCAGGGTAATCTCAAGCTGCAGTGTACTATTGTGACTGGGAGAGATCTTGGAAACTGTCAAAGCTGGATTCATCTCTTGGGAGTGGGGTATTTTTTGACTTAATCTCACAATTTTATTACAAGTTCAGTTTTTTAAAATCTTGGGGTTTAAATCTGTTGTGTGGAAACAGGTAGAAACATGTGAGTATTTGCAGCTTTCTTCACTTTAAATGCTGGCTCCATAGAAAATGAGTCTGAAATGAGCAGGATGCCTCCATTTCCTTGCAGTCTGTCTGTGGCTGGCCTCCAACAAGGACAACTCTCCCATTTTTCCTTCCCAATATTCCCATTCTTCTTGTTCCATTTTGGAAAGAAGAGGCTGGAACTGTTTTCTCTTTGTCCCTGGGAAATCAGTACTCGTCTTTGGAGGCTGTGACCTATGGTAAAGACGACTGAAAGCCATGTGAAGAAAAGCCCCACAAAATCCAAACCAATAAACTCCAACCCAGAAGACACTTTCCATTCTGGAATAATATCTTCCAAGTAAGCACTCCATTGGCTGCTGAGATCTCATCTCAGTGAAGAACACTGTGCTCTGCAGTGAGGAGCCACTCAGGAAAGGTGGAGGAGAAGGCTGACAATTCAGTTTTTAAAGCCAGATAGATTAAAGACTTTTGAATCCCCACACTACACTTTCCTGTTAGAAAGTGAAATACTCTCAGAATGAACATTCTTCTTGGGTAAAAAATTATTTAAGTCAAAGTTTGACATAAGAAAATATAAACTATATAAATTTTCTGGGTCAGCTTGATAGTAAAATCCACATCCATTCAAGCCTCCACAGCTTCTAATTAGCATCATTTTGGGCTGTTCTTGTCTCTGTTGCTACTTATCAGCTGGGTTTCTTGCACAGGTGATGTGTCATTGTGGTCTCTGCCTACATGGTAGCAACTAGTTTTGGGAGTTTTGGAGGTTTCTGTGACAGTTTTTGAGCTTTTCAACTGCTTTAAATGATGCTCACTCTGCCCCTTGCACAGACAGGAAGGGTGCTGAGTTAGAGCAGAGACTGGTTGGGAAACACCTGAGGACAGCATGGCAGTGAGAAACATGTTTCTCTCTTTCTGTCCAAGCTGTGGCTCTTGTTGGAAATGTGTCTCCAGCTGCAGCTGCAATTTTTTGGTTAGAATTACCTTGTCAGAGAACTCTAAACCAGAACCAATTGTAGGTGGGCCCAAGACAGTGAGTCTGTGTGCTGGCCTGGGTGTAAGTGATCCCTCCCTCACTGGTTATTTCAGCTCATAGCAATGTGAAAGGTGTATGAGTTTGTGAGAAAGATCAGTTTGGATACATGAAGGGCTGAACTGACAATCAAAGAAGTGATGGGTGTAGGCTATATTTGTGAGCACAAGCTGGGAGTAAGTGAAATATTTGTCTAAGGTGATTCCTGGAAAAGTCCCAGCAGGAACACCTTGAATAGCTGCAACTATTGTGAGAGTAACAGCTGTCCTGTGCGTCCTCAAACAGTTAAACCAGGCAGAATAGGCTTCGAGGAAAAGGATTTGTATAGGGTTCACTCATGTCTTTGAAGTCACTGTCTGGAGAGGCTTTCTTAGCTCTGCTAGTGGCTGGCAAAGACTCTTGAGTATCTGACAGCTTCTCTCATGCTACACTTAAAATACTGCTACATGCCAAGATGAACACATTGCATTCATACAGAGCCAAAACTTCTATTAAAATCTTAACCTAATCAGAGCACAATAAATTTATGATTAGTCCAGTTGTAATAATACTAACACAATCCAGGTTAATACAGAAAAGCCTCTTTAGTAATAATGCTCTTAAAGATGTTATGAAAGAAAACTTACTATATCTAATCCTCCTCTCCAATGCTATCCTCACCTTCTGAAGTCCATGAGACTTGTGGTTGGTGGCACCAGCCTCCTCAAGCAGGGAGGTGATGGGCTGTGTCTGTGAGTCATCAGTGCCCTGAGCTGTCACTGGGAGAAACACAAAGTTCCTCCTCAGACCTGCAGTCTGCTTGCGGCTATTTTTATGCTTTTTTCTCCACATAATGTCTTTCCTTCTCAGCAGTTTCCAAGTAAAGTTTAAAAGTTGCACAACAGCTTTCCTCAGCCTCAGTTAATGCAAAAGCCTATTTCTTGTTACGCAGTGACGACCTATGCTTGTCATTTTACCGTATATGGTACCACAGAGATAAAGCTGGAACAGGTTATACAGAAGTTATTTGACCAGTAGCAATTGTTAAGGTAAACTAACACCAGTGCAGGTCAAGATAGGCCTGGAGACATCCTGAGATGCCAAAGCTTGTGTCTTTCAACAATTTCAAGAATTGTATTTACTGAGCTACATCAGTGCTTAGACAACTACAGACCTACAAACATTTCTTCATCCTGTGGCTGCAAGAGGAGACCCCTAAGCCTAAGAAGCCACAGGGGCCACAGGGCGCTGTTCTGTGAGTCTGTGAGTTTTGTGTTCACAAACAGTTGCATTAGTTCTGCTCCTCTTCATCCCCCCCAGCAGTGCAATGGTCATACATGTCATGCATGAATACAGTGTCATGCATGAAGTACACATCATTGCCGATGTGCTCAGGTGAAATTCTTACCCCTGCAGGGCTGTACTGAGAACTGGGGGGCATATTTTTTTGTCCCAGGATGAAAGGATCTTCTGTCTATCCTTGGCTTTCTCCATTCTTTTTCCCATTTTATATTGGTTCTGTTGAGGTTCTACTGCCTCTGAGACAAGGATCATATTTGTTTCTCTTATCTTTCTTCTTTCTCTGACATTTGTCTTCAACTTTTAGTCTCTGAGGTTGCTGGAAAGAATCAGTGCAGCTGATATTTCTGTAAAGGTTTTTGTAATGAGCAATCAAATAATGATCTGTCAGGCTTCCCTTGAGAATTATGAGCAGACACTCAGAGTTCTTTTCAACCCTAGAAAGAGTTTTTCTCCACTCCATTAACATAAAAAATGAGCCAGATACAGGTATTTTGGTTTTTTTAAATATACCTTCCTGTGGCTTATATTATGCTTGTGAACAGTGCTAGGCCTCCTGCAACTGCTGGTCAGTTTAGAGATGCAGATTGTGTCTGAGTGTGTGGTTGTGCACTTGCTGTTCCCCATGCCATCACTCCTTCTGTCCGAAGGAAAGGGTAGTATGTCAGTCCCACACAGAGCTGGCTTCTTGAATGCAGGGGTGGTGCTGCCACCTCTTGGAACTGGGAATAAGGGATGAGCCCAGCATTGGAAGTGCTGTCATGGTACATTGGAAGAGGCTGGCATGTGGTAAGCATGAGGTGGTCACCTCTTCATTTCATGCCTTTCACATGGTAAGCTGTGCTCTGGTGAAGGCCAAAGATCTGAAAGAAGTGTGAATTCTAGTCTCGTCAAGCAGTGTCATGATGCCTGATCTCGACAAACCAGCACAAGATATATATTAACATTTGATTTCCAAAGGTTATTTTTTCACTTAGGGGTTTAAAAGGTGTATAATGTGGGCCTCTGCAGGTTCCAGGGGCAGCCTTGCAATGAATATCACCTTTCTGAAGCTTTTACTGCCTCCAAAATGCTATCAAAATGCTTCACTGATGTATGCTTTATGGTAGATGTGATAAATGGAGGGATGGAAACCAGGCTGTGTTAAAGTCAGCCTGAGATCTGACCTGCTCTCTGTGTAACAACAATCTCTACTTCTGTTCTTCTCCTTTGCTATCTTGGTTCTTAAGTGGCGTTTATCAGCATAGTATCTGTGTGCTATCTAGGAATGCATTAAGCAACAGATGTTACATACTTAGTTCTCATCCTGCTCATGGGAGAAAAATATGTGTAATTATATTTTGTTTGAAATCCTCACTGCACTGAGACAGTCTCTCCCTTGGTTTTTCAGAGAAGTGCACATGTGGACACACACGTAGAGATCTGTTTTTAAGCTTGTGGAGGTACACCAGGAGGTGAGGAGGTTTATTCTGGCTTTTAGCTCTGGGGAAGTTTTGGTCCACAGCGTGTGGCTGCCCCCACATACACTTTTCCTCCTACAAAAGATAGAGTTCATTATTGCTCAGAGGAGCCAAAGAAGAGACAGCAAGGGCAGACTTGACCCTGAAGCCACAGGCTTTTTAAGATAGCTTGGTTTCCTCCTACCAAGACCTTTGTAAACAGTGAGTGAAGGAGATTTGCTGCTCTCTGGGAATGCAATGGCAGCTCATAGCTGCCCTGGATTCAGAGGGAGCTGACCATGGTCAGACCTGTCCAGGCCCATCTCAGCATTGAGTTACTTTAAGAGTGTTGGCTCACAGTTGCAAGCGGAAGACTCTTCCCTTGCTATATATTGCCTGCTCCAGGTGGGAGCAGCAGTGAATGGTAGTGGCATTTTCTGAATTGGGAAGAGCAAAAGTCAGATTTGAAGGTGTTGGGCTCAGACTATGCAGCGAGTGTGGGTGACTTCACTGCTTGAATTAATCCTTGATTCTCTGTGACTTGTTCAGCAACAGGTTGTAATGGTTCATTACAGTATGTAGCAGCTCATAATAGAGTCTGACAACACCAGGACCAACAAAGCCAGCGAGCCCCTCTGGAGAGCTCCTGAAGACAGCTCAAGGATGCACATGAGCATGTCCAGTAGGCAAGAAGAATTCTCCAGAATGATCTACTCTCCTGATCATCAAGAGGTTTGCCTGAGGGACACAAATTGAATTCAGGAGCTGGTGTCCAAACCTCCCTCCAGTACCCACTGTACTGTGGTTCTTCCTTGCTCAGCCAGAGGAGGCTGCTGATCTCTCCTGTTAGGTCACCTCAATCTGTGAAAGTCATCAGCCTGCCCATAAGCCTTTTGGTCCACCTTCTATTTAATCCCATTCCAATCAGATTAATCTGGTGAACTCAGGAACATCTCATGGTTCTCAGAAAAGGCCTGAAAACATGCACAGCTGTGATGCTTATTTAGGGTTGATCTGCCTTTCCCAGTCAGAAGTAGAAGCTAGTGCAAACACAAAGCAAGGTGAGTGGCACTGCTCATTGGCTGGTGCAAGGCTTGGAGCTGGAAATGGACATGGCATTCCTGCACTGACAAATCACAGAATCACAGAATATTCTGAGTTGGAAGGGACCTACAAGCATTATCGAGTCCAACCCTTAAGCGAATGGCCCATACAAAGGATCATACCCGTGACCTTGGTGTTATTAACGCCAAGTTTTAACCCACTGATCTGCCCAAAGATGACCTGAGCAGGGCTTACTGAGAACTCAGCAGGTACTTAGTTGGACATTGGACACTGCTTTTGGTGGGAGTCACCCTATGGAATCACAAAATATCATTTTGAGGGTCTATAAGATGCCAGTAGGGTGAGACACATGAAGGGGACCTTCTCTTTCTCCAGCATCCAAAGCCACAACAATACAACATATTTCCTGGAGTAAATCAGGGCTCTTCCAGAGTGTTAACACACAGAACTCATGGGATGTATGCTCATCCACTTGTAGCAGTTGCAAAAATCTCTCCATACACCTTCCTTGCTGCAATTCAGGTTGGCACAGATGGTTATTGCAGCAGTATTTCTATGCTCTGCCCGACTGTCCCAGGCCTACACAAGTGTGCCAGGAGAGTCAGTCCCTGTTCCAGAGAGCTTATTATAACCAATTGGATGATATGGACACAGAGGACAAATCTTCTGTCCAGATATGGATTCTCCATCAACTATCTTTAGTCTACTGAGGTAACGACAGTAAGTGGGGTAGAGATATCTAACTGTCTTTACAGGAAGTTAAGGTGTTTAGTCTGAAGAAAAGAAGGCTGAGGGGAGAACTTAGTGCTTTCTACAGCTACCTGAAAGGAGGTTTTATCCAGGAGGGTGTTGGTCTCTTGTCCCAGGTAACAAGTGACAGGAGGAGAGGAAATGGCCTCATGCTGCAGCAGTGCCGGTTTAGATTGGGTAGGAAAAATTTCTTCATGGGAAGGATGGTCAGGCATTGGAACAGACTGCCCAGGGAAGTGGAGGAGTCACTGTCTCTGGACCTGTTCAAAAATGTGTAGATGTGGCACGTGGGGACATGGTTTAGTAGTGAGCATGGCAGTGCTGGGTTAGTACTTGGACACAATGATCTCAGAGGTCTTCTCCAGCCTAAATGTTTCTGTGATTCTACAGCAGCAAAGAGAACAAAGGATGTATTTATTATTCAGGCAGGTAAAAGTATCTCAGCCATAGAGTGGTTGCTCTTTTTACTGCACTGTTTTGGGTGTGTAAACCCATCTACTTCGTGTGTTTGTTTAAGTGGATCAGAGTCAAATGTAAAATACTCAAGAACTCCATGTGAATAACACCAAGGCACTTCCAGCCCAACTTGTTTACATGTTTTCTAGTGCCAGTAGTCCAGTTCTGCTTTGCAAACAATGAAGTGGTGTTTGCAGCCAACCTGAGTACAGGAATATTGCACCCATCTTTGCTTCTGGACACGGTCTGGATTTTTAGTCAGTGTCAGATGGACATGAAGCAGGTCCTGGGCTGTGACCTGACCTGACATGGCATGACATGACACAAGACTAAGGAGGTGTGATCTGTCCTGGTGAACACCAAGGTATGGATGGTCAGGGTGAGTGAGGGACTAGCCAAGTCTCCATGGCACCAGGGTTAGGGCTAGACAGGTTAGCATTCCCCATGCCCACATTTGCGTGGAAGACTGCATGTCACACAGTCCTTTAAAGCCATTCAAGCAGCCTCCTGGTAAAAAAAGAATGTGAAGGTATGGTGATGCCAAACACTCCTCTCTGGAATCATGAAGAGGGTCTTGGACCCAGTGACTTCACCAGGAGCCGTTCTTCCCATTAACACTGTCCAGAAGAGCTTGTGTATTGATGGAGAAGTGTACCTACAGCCTTGTGAGATGTTATTGTTTGCAGCATGGGACACCAGCCCAGGCCTTTCTGCCTCTCCCAGAGTAGAACTCAGGCCTGTGCAGGACTGTCTGTGCCCAGCACCTCTGGAAGGATGGGGTCTGTCCTGGACCCTCCCAAATACAAGCTGTAATAGTGAAAAGAGTAAGTCTGGGCTCTGAGAGGCAGCAAAATCTGCATCACCTGACTTCTATGACTCAAACTGGGAGCACCTCTCCTTGCTTATCCTTCCCATTCCTCCTGCCATGATAAGCAAAGCAGAAGCAGTCTGGTGTGACCTACAATTCCCAGCAAAGAGCAGAGGGTCTGGGAGTCACCACGTGTGCTCCTGGGCTTTCGTCTCCTGTAGCGCTGCTGCACAGGAGGTACCACAGTGATTCTGGGCACAGGCACCCCCTGCTTTCTGGTGTTTCCTCAGACAGTCCCCTGATTCCCCTTTTTTCTTCTTCCAGATTCCTCTGATTTAACCCCTGCCCATTTGGGGTGATTGAAATGGGAGCTAAGTGAAAAGCTGCCCTACTATAAAGGTCCTGCCTGTCTGAGGCCAGCCGAGGGCAGAGCTCAGGGTAGGGATCCATCTGCATTGAGCTGTTGCACCTTTAATGTATCATAGAATCATAGAGTCAATTGGGTTGGAAAAGACCCCAGAGATCATCAAGTCCAACCCTTGGTCCAACTCCAGTCCCTTTACCAGATCATCGCACTCAGTGCCACTGCAAATCTCACTTTAAAAACCTCCAGGAATGGGGAATTCACCATCTCTCTGGGTAGGCCATTCCAATTCCTGATTACTTTCTCTGGAAAGAATTTTTTTCTGCTCTCCAACTTCAATTTCCCCTGTCAGAGCTTGAGCCCATGCCCTCTTGTCCTATTGCTGAGTGCCTGGGAGAAGAGACCAACCCCCACCTGGCTAGAACTTCCCTTCAGATAGTACTGTGGGATCTCTGCAGTTTGGCTGTTGGCTTCTAGCTGGGTCTGAAGGCATCATCTCTGATTTACAAGCCCTCTGTGCCCCATGATGTGTTGCTGGCAGCAGGACTCCAGTTTTGATCTTTGTATCTCCAGCTTTTGAGTTTTGCAAGTGCTAAAAGCTGGGGAGCCAAGGTACTCCACTGCAGGTCCTGGAGGAATGGGGCATACATACACCTGCTGGATTAGTCACATTTGGTGTCCCTCCTTGGTATCAAGCTACAACAGAGCCATGCTGTCAGGTTGGTTGGAGAAAACTGTGGCAGGAATACGCAAAATCTTTTCAAAGGGCCTTTGTTTGCTCTCCAGTGATGATCTGAAAAAGATATTTTATTAAAATATGTTTTCCTAAAAGGGAGGAGGGATTGGAGTGGAGTAGGGTAGTGGGGCAGATAACTATAATGCAGGAGAGTGGCCCATGGCACATTTTAGTCAATCATTTATGGAAACCATGAAATGAAACTGTATGAATACTGGAGAGGGACTACAACAGCCAATTTAGTGGCATTTTCTGTACATAGCCATCAACTGATGCTCCAGTGACTCACTCACATGGCATGTTTCCAGATCTGATAATATCCTGGGCTGTGAGCAACTCTCCTATCTATGCAGATTTTTTTTTCTCTCAAACATATTTCACGCACCTGTGTGCATAACATAACATCGTTATATGTGTAATTGCGTATTCTAGATCTCTATCCACTGTTTCTCTCCTTTGCTTACGTTTGCCTTAGCTTATGATCCTATCATGTGCTGAAAGCTGAGCAGGACTGATCCAGCAGGACAGGCTAGCACTTGAAAGGGAAACCTCTGATTAAAGCTCGGTGCTGCAGCACCTGGTGACACCATCCATGAGGGATGCACTCCTTTCAGACGGGTAGCTGGTTGGGTGGGACACTGGGCAGGGAAGCTTCATTTTTCTTACATATTTGCAGTTATACAAGTGAATCAGCAGCTGATACTGCAGGACTTTTCCATGGAATTTTCTGTTCTATGCCTGGTTGTGGGCTGTCAGCAGGCAGGAAGAAATTCAGAGGTGGCACGACTGCTTTAATTCACTGAAGGATCTATCTTCATTTCAAGAAGTAGATGGTATTGAGTTAGCTAATATAAAAGTATAAACATCATAATGTAGGCTTTGACTTTGGGTTAAAAATTAGGATCCGTTTATTGAGAACTTAAAGGTGATCATGATTTACTAATATCAGTTTCTCTGTATTGATCAATCTTGTTATCCTGTTAGCAAGTGTGAATCAACAAATGCAAATTATGAACATGTTTTTAACCTCAGTGCTGACAACCTAGAACATAACATGTTTATGTCACTGCTGGATCATATCTTGCTCTATGCAGATGCTGATCAGGGCATGATGTCTTCCATCAGGCCATTGCCTATGGGTACAAGGTGTTTGTGATGGATTATTCTGGCAGTGCTTCCAAACGTCAGAGTCCAAAAACACGTGGGGCAATTGTATGACAGAAATAACAACTAATGAGAACTTATCCAAAGCTTCAGAACAAACACATGCTTGCAGAGTCCATCTGCAGCCCAAGCAGATTGTTATGAAGCCAGTCATGTCTGTTACCCCATACCACCCTGTGGCTACAACAAATTTGCTGTTGTGAGATTTCCCCTTTGCTGCTTCTAAGGTGGTTGCCAAAATATGCTTAAAAGAGGTCTTGAGAGTTCAGAGGTTTTTGTTTACATCCTAAGTTTCCAGGATGGCATGTGGCAAAACCCATGGTACTTGCTGGGGAGTGAGACCCTGCTCTAAGACTCCTTTTTCCTACTCCACTGCAGCTCCCATGCAGATCAGGGACCAGATCAATCAGGAGGGAGGAAGGGGCAAGCCTTACCCTGGGTACAGAGGAGAGAGCCTGGCAGGGGGTCCTGCAATTCTCCAATGGCTATGGCAGTGTTTTTCTCCACCAAGCTCTTGCTGACAGTGCTGTGTGACTGTGGAGTAGTGGTGTGGCATCCAAAGGATGCTATGCCATGGAGCTGTGCAGGAGGGGAGATGGGCTTGGCAAGGGGAGGTGAGCAGTGAGCAGGCTCTGCTTCATTAGCTCTCTTTCTCCTGGGAAGCACTGTACAAACAACAAAGGCAATAAAACACGAGATGAACAAGACAAAACCAGTTATTTACTTCCTTAAACTTGGCATGGTTTTTCCCCATGGTGTGTTTTCAAGTGCCTTTTGCTTCAAGTCGACTTTTAAATGACGCACATGATGTGGTTTCCACCAGGTCCTGGGGGAAGGGAGAAGAGAGGCTTTACCACAATGCAATAGATATTCCTCATGTAAAGCTTTTACTGTATCTAAAATGCCATTGAATTGCTGCTCTGCTGTAGGCATTAGAGTAAGTGCTCTGGTGAGCTCAGGAGCTGTTCTGCCGGCTTGACCTGTTGTGTGGATGAAGGACTCTCTTACTTGATCCTCTGACCACTGGCCTCACCAGTGGTGAAGGGGAGGCTGATATACGTGTGTCCTTGGATGTCCTGGGATGCAGAGAGGTCACTATCAGCCCTGCACAATGGAGGAAACAGCAATGAGGAGGGGACTAACTCAGGATGACCCAGGAGCTGAGGGCACTTCCAGCACTCAGTTGGGCCACAGATTTTTGCACAGATGACAAAACTTGCTGTGTGCAGTTGCTAATGTCTCCTCTGCCCACCACAAGCTGCTTCTGAACGAGGTGTCTTGGTCAGCCCTGGGAATGGGGAACTGGGAAGGGAGGAAGAGTGTTGCTCAGATTGAACAGTAGAGCCAGAATAAATCTTTAGTATTGTCATGTCATCTCAGGACTGAGCTATTCAAGAACAGCTGCTAGAAAAGCCCACTAATCTTTTGCTGCACCCTAAGTACAAAGTGGTGGACATCCTATCCACTGGACAGCACAGTCCATCACACAGTGGTCACTGAGATGGGTTGGACCCATGAAGGATATCCATGAGAGACTGATGTAAGAAGAGTGTGCCAACACAAAAAGTTATTTCCCCAGAATCGTTTTACAATCCCCAACACTTGTTCAGGGACCTCTTGTGATAGAGGGGTGTCCATGTTTAACAGTCACTGGTGGGGTTTTACCTTCATGAGTTTGTCTACCCATCTTTAGATGCCTTTTTAGCACCCACAGCATCCTGTATCAAGGACTTCTGGAGATGCACTACATACACCAGTGCATGAAAAGCAGTTTGATCTTACTCTGAGCAAAGTTATTGCAGTAAAGTCACGTGTTTCTCAGCGAATTCTGTGCTGGTTGCTCCTGCATGTGAGAGGTGCAGGTACTTGCTATGCCTAATGCTGCAATTTGGAACATGTATGAACATTTTAGGTGAAATAATTGCCATCCATACCTTCACAAACCTGTTGTGATATGCGTCTTATGGCAGAGCCTGGGGGCTGTGTTGTGGTCAGAGTCCCATCACATCAGGTCTTGTGCAAATACACCCTGAGGTGCTTCCTGGTAGCTCTAACTGGTTCATGCTGGGAGTGAGGGACAGACCCTCTACCATTCTCGTAAGATTATAAATTCAAAATTTGACCCCAAGGAGGTTCATATGAAGTCAAAAGTCAGAAGGTGGTGTACGACAGTCACTTCTTCACTAGGATGTGGCTGATGTGGATGTGTACATTTGAATGTCTGTGTGAAAACTAACAGAAACAATGTCAACATTTAATAATTGTCATGGGTTAGGGACATCTGCACTGTCAGTAATGATGGATATATGGGTACCCTGTGCTTAGAGAAATAGACTGCATCTTGGTGCTCTGCTTAATTTGGGACAATTTGTGAAGCTGCCACTTGTGTCGGCAGGGACTTTCTCTGGAAAACTAGATGAGCTGGGAAAATTCTTGTTCAGGGTAGATCAGTGGATGTATCTTCAGCTCCTGTGAGTTCCTCAGGGTCAATGGCTTTACACAGAGGAACTGATAAGATGGGAATGACCAGGGAGCCACCTAGATCCACACTTGGCCCCTCTTTGCTGTGTCTCTAAACAGAACAAGAGGCAGGAGGGGCTGATGGACCATGAGGGTGATGGGGTCTGGCTGATGGTGGGGGAAACCTCCACCCCCACTGAAATGCCTGTGGGGGTCCCTGGAGCTCCAGGAGAGGCTGGACAATGTCCAAGGGGATTTGTATGCACGTCTGAAAGGAATCTGTGGCATCTCCTCCGAGATGTGATAGTGGGAGCTTATTGGGAGGTTCCTTTGGATGCCATCATGTCCATGTCAGCAGCAGCCCTCTGGGCTGGGGTGGGCTGGCATGGGAAAGCTGACCCAGCAGCCTACATCCTGTCCTTTTCCTGCTCTGTGGAGAGGCAAATCTCATGTGGCAGGCACTGCTCCACACCTTGGACCAGTAGCTGTAGGGTCTTCAGACACCCCATGGCAGGTGTGATAAGGTGGAACTCAGCTGTGTAGCTGAGATCTGGAGGGTGGGGAATTCAGTGATTAGTGTCACCAGCTGGTTCCTCACCCCACAAAACATCTGCATCACAGGTAGCAGCAGAAATGGATTTTTTACAAGGGCCTGATAGAAGTAGAGGAATGGCTTTAAACTGAAGGAGGGCAGGTTTAGATTAGATGTTACAAAGGAATTCTGTGGGAGTGGTGAGGCTCTGTCACAGGTTGCCCAGAGAAGCTGCTGATGCCCCATCCCTGGAACTGTTCAAGGCCAGATTGGATGGGGCTTTGAGCAACCTGGTCTACTGGAAGGCAGCCCTGCTTATGTCAGGGTGGTTGAAACGAGATGACCTTTAAGGTCTGTTTAACCCCCAAAACTCTACGATTCTGTGATTCTATGGTGTGCCTACGGGTTTAGCATCATCTCCAGAAGAGTTTACAGCTGTAGCTTATATGAGTAGAATGTATGAATGCAGTACAGCCTTAAAAACCTGGTGGCTTTGAAGGACTGTGTGAAGTACCACTGGTTCAGTCTTGCTCTGCTTGCTCAGCAGCAGAGGGAGCAGGCATGCCTGTGAGCCTCTCCTCAGGCTCTGCTCTGGTTTTACTCTTCGTGACACTCAAGACAATGTCATGCCTTTTTGGTGCTGCAGATCATCCTGGACCTGAGGAGGAGACAGTATGAGATGAAGACAAGGGGTTTGTTTGAGGCACTGTTTGTAAGACCAAACTTGTTGCATCCTAAGGGTGGGACACAGCCACACTGTGCTGTCTCTGGGGTACAGTTTAGATCAGTGTGCTGGCTCCACCATGCTCTGCAATTTCAAGATCTCATTCCCCTGACCCAGTGTCTCCTCCTCCAGACTGCAGCCTTTCCCCTTTAATCTCTCCTTTCAGAGTGTGGGTGTCTGTCGTCTTTTAGGAGAAAGTCTGGCTCCTCTTATCTCTGAGGTGATGATGCTCTGTGAGTGCTGTGGTTTTGCTATCTTTCCCTTTATCTGTGGATTGAAAGCAGGCCGGATCAGGCGCCTCAAAGCTCAGTGAGAGCATTTGCACCCACAGGACCTGCTGCCCTCTGTTTGGGACTGGAGACTCCCATTGCGGGGTCCCAGTACACACAGGTTAATGCTCCCACACACAGGGCTATGGTGGGAGCATGGCCCTGAGCAGGTCAGGAGAACAAGGTTCTCATGGAAGTGAAGGATGATGGCAAATGAGAAGCTGACATGACCTTGTTGGAAATCCCACAGGCACCCTGTGGGACCTTTACTGCATAGAGTTCTGGTGCCCTAAACAAAAAAAGGACATGGAACTGTTGGAGCAAGACCAGAGGAGGGCCAGGAAGTGGAGTGGAGCACCCACCTTAAGAAGCCAGGCTTAGAAAGTTGGGGATGTTCAGCCTGGAGAAGAGAAATTTGTGTGGATACCTCAGACCAACCTTCCCGTATGTGAAGGAGGCCCACCAGGAAGCTGATGAGGGAGTCTTTGTCAGGAATTCTAGTTACAGGACAAAGAGTAATGGGTACAAACTAAAAGAAGGAAAATTTAGGCTAGATATTAGGAAGAAATACTTTACTGTGAGGGTGGTGAAGTACTGGAACATGTTGTTTGAGGAGGCTGGGGATATCCCAACCCTGGCAGTGTTCAAAACAAGCCTTGAACAACCTGGTGTAGTGGGTGATGTCCCTACCCATGGCCAGGCAGGGTTAGGACTAGACGATCTTTATGTTCCCTTCCAAACCTTAACACTCTATGATTCTATGATTCTATGTCCTGAGCTACTCCTGTGCTTCCATTTCACTGTCTGTTAAATATTTGTGGATAGGGGACACTTTCCAGGGCTTTTCACAGATTTAAGTTAGTGAGGTGCTTCAAAAACCATCATGCTTTGCTGCATGCAGTAATGAGTTGATTCCATCTGAGAAGTCAAAGAGGGGCAGGAGGAGAGTGTGGCCCAATGTGGGATGGGTGGGTCCTCAGTGACCAGGAGGGTTCTGCTCTGTTGCCCAACAATGGGGCCAGTGCCACTCCTGGCAACCCCTTCGTGTAGAACCCTGCTCTCCTCATAAAGACAAACAAAGCCAAGTAATTCTGCTCCTGCTGACACTATCACCTCATGGATTATCTCAGTCTGAGTGAGCTGTAGCAGCTCAGGGCAGGGCAGCACTGTGCCAGAAGCAGGATCCCACCATTGAACCACCATATCCTGCTGTTTGCCCCTCCATCTCCCACTTCTGTCCAGCACGGTAAGAGCAGCTCACTATCATGGATGAGTGTATGCAGGTGATGAACCTTCGGTCACCTTCAGGTCAAGGGACAATGGTGTATGGGGTGAGCTGAAAGGCTGTGGAGGGAGGTATCCTGGGAATTGAGAGCAGGATAACAGTACAGAGAGCAAAGCCTTCTGCTGGGAGACAAAGGTGTCTGCAACTTGTCTGGTGCCTGCCATCAGTAGAAAATGACCATGAGTGTTAAATATGAGACTATAGGGAGCAGGTGCTCTAGGGCATGTCAGTTGGCATCTGTATTGGACAGCTAAGACCATACCAGTGCTGTAATGATCTCTCTGACTGGATCTTGCTTCCTAAAGGTCACTGGAAATATCCAGGTGCCCTGTCCATTTGATCTGACTGAGGAGAAAGCTGTTGTTGTTCTCTGCTGTGCTGTCTGCTCATGCTCCTCCCGGCCTCTGGGGAGAACAAGTTGCACCAGCAGGGCTGCAGCAAATGGAGTGGCAATATTCCACCTGCTGATTAGCCCAATTAAGAGATAAATGAGCTCCTGGGTGCAGAGGAAGCATGTGCACTGTCACACTGAGTCAGATAAGTTATTCCTTACGGAATGCCCTGGAGTTCTGGGGTTGTCATTCTTCCTGAGGATGCTCTAGCAGGACTCAGGGACATTGCCCCCATGGTTCTTCAGTACCGTCTGGATCAACACCCCAGCATACTTAGGGGGCTTTGACTTTGCCAAATCTCTTCTCTCCAAACTGAGACTGTAATTACTAGTGCTGAAAGCACACCTCCCTTACATAAGAAAATGGGTTTGGTTTAGCATGGGACTTCTTAATGTGGAAGGCAAAACATGGTAACTTCATTGTAAGGCCAACATTGAGTGAAGTTTCAGCCTGTGAGGAAATCAGGGTAAACATCAGGAGGCAGTGTGGAGCTAAGCGCGAGCAGCTAATGCTCTGCTAACAACCTTATAGGAACACCTCAAGGGATACCACGTTTGAGAAATAAATTAACTCATGACTGTGATGAGCTAATGCTGGCACATGGACAAACAGATTTGAGAATTTGGCTGAAAATTAGAGGAAAGCGTCTAACCTCCAAAGCAGCAAGTTCTGTTAGCAGGGTCCAATAGAAGGAGTTGGGCAAAAAGCACTTGCCCCTAAAATGGAGACTGGCCAGGTCACCAAAGGGTCAGTGTGATGTGGCTGCCTGTGTCAGTAGGAACTGAATTTAGTGACCCCAGAGATGTTCATCAGCCCTGCAGGCAAGTGAAACTGAACAAGTATGAGCAGGTCACGTTGGGCAACCAGCAGATATTTGCAATCCAGCCCTTGGCTGACTCACATGGCTTGTGCTTGCTCAAGATCACCCAATCTGGATGCAGGGAGCAGGGCAGTTCAGCTCAGTGGGTGGTGGATACTTCCATGTGGGTGTGCACATTGGAGCCCAACATCCCATGTCCCTGTGCAGACACTGGAGTGAAAGTGCCAGTATCTAGTGTGACTCATAAGTTTGGCCTCACATGCTTATTTTAGGTGGGAAAGAACTGCCCTTTGGAACTGCCTGTTTTTCTCTGCTGATTGTAAAGCGGAAGGTGTCAGGTGCAGGATCATACACTTTGTGTTTGTTTCCTGTCAGTACAGAGGTATTCCGATCTATGTGCCCTACGGAAAGGTGTAGGTTTTGTTATTGTTACACTCCTTGAACACCTTGATCACGTTAATGTCTAAAATTGCTGAGAGGAACCCTAAAATTAAACAGTTCTCACATTTTCAGCAGCCATCAGAGGAACCCTTTGGAAAACTTTTAAGGGAGAAATTAATATTTCAGTGCCATCTTGTGGAATGACCTGAACAAAAGGAAAAGCAGTGGCAAGAGACATATTTAGTGATTCATAATGCCATCCTAGACGTGGACTGGAGCTTTAGGGCATTTGGTGGTAATATTGGGAATTATACTTCAAATATTATCACCAAAACAAAGATTTCTACTGTGAACTGAGATTGCCTTTTTCCCTGAGAAGACTGCAAGTCCATGGGAACCCAGTGTTCCCAGGAAGTACCTGTCCATTTTTCAGTCCAAATCAGAATATGGAGACGCCTATAGCTAATACCTGAATGTAGGTTTCATTGTCCACAGGGAAAGATTCCACTTGGAAGGCTCCTGAGATCTAGTGGTGAAAAAGAAAATTGTAGGTCCAGTTGTGGGTAATATTGACCCACTTACACCTTGTTCATCTGAGAAAGACTGTGAGATCTCCAATACATGCAGATCTCAGGTGACACATAAAGTCACCTGGAAACCACCATGGTGCAAAAGAAACTTGATGCTCTTGTCACTACCCCGACCTGGTGCTCCAGGGCCCAGGTTTGTGCTCCACCAATAAACACTTGCATGGCAGACAATGAAGTGACCTAGAAAGATTTATCTGGCACTTGTTCTGTGCCACAGCACAGCTCACAGATTCATAGGACAAAAACCTTCCCAAATAGAAATATGCTGTAGGAACACCCTTCCAAGTAACATGATCATCATCCATCATAATTAAATGATCCTTAGAATCAGAGACAGACTAGTAATTTACTGCACATTTATCCAGGCATCCACTGGGGTCAATAGCTAATCCCTCACTGGAGGAGGGATTACCCCATTGCATAAAACTCTCCCTGCCAGAAGACAGGCAATCAACTGTGGAGCAGAGAGGAGAATCAGCTTCCCAGGTTCTTCCATACAGCTGCTGAGAGTCCTGTGGGTGAAAGAAAACTCATGAACTTTTGCCCACCCAGCAGAGCAGAAGGAGGCAATGCCAGGGGCAGCATGACCACAGCACTGTGTCCCCACTGGGGCAGCTGCTGGTAACCTCTACAGAGCTGCTCCCTCCAGCGCCACGCTGAGAAGCTGCAGCAGGCTTAGAGGAAGGTGAAGAAAACCAGCAAAGAACCAGAAAAGGCTCACAAGAAAAGGTCTTGAATGTTCAGTGGATGTAAGTTTTACCATGATTAAAAAAATATATTAAGATGTTCTCACTGTGGAGAGGTAAGAGCATCTGGTGAGGAGGGAGATAAGCAGAGGGAGTCAGGAGATGGAGGAGGAAGCAGGACAGCAACAGTTCTGCTGAGGCAGCCAGGTGACATTGAAGGTCTCTGGAGACCATTGCTGAGCTGGGTTTCTCCCTGCCCCACACAAGAGGACAGACAGGGGTGGCTGGTGGCAAGCCTCTCTGCTAGTGTGATGGCAGCTGCACACACAGGTGCATTCAACAAGAGCAAATATTCAACCTAAAGCAATGCACTGTGCTCTTCCCGGCTGTAGACAGCAGTGCACAGTGGCTCCAGGCAGAGCACCCTCGGTGCAGAACGGGCATCCAAATAGTATTGAACAGGCAAATGCTCCTAATCCCATTTGCTTTACAAAATTGGCACCAAACCACCAGTGGGTGGGTTACCATGCAGAGCAGAGCCAAAATTCCTGTTGAGCTCCTGTTGAAAAGGTTACTGAGAAAGACAGGTATAAGAGCACACCAAGGCTATTTACAGCTCCACCTTTCTGCGTATAGACTTCTCTTGGGCAGATACAGAAGGCCTGTGATGCCCCAGTAACAGAAATATTGCATCCATATAATACAGCTTTTAAAGGATGGCATGTGTGTGGAAGCAGACTTTGAAGCCAGCTGCTGCTTTATTGGCTTGTTCATTGTTAACCAAATGAATGAACGTGTCTGGGGGTGAATAGAGGGTGCCAAGTTTCAAAGGGTAACTTGGCTCAGTGCAATGAAGTGTGTTGTCACAACAGGAGCACCGTGTCCACCGTCCATGATAGGAGAGGAAAATGCTGAAGAAGATTGGCAAGGCACTCAGAGTTCGTAGCAACACTGGGAGAGTGCTGCTGGCAGAAGCACTGGGGACGTTCATCCTCATGGTAAGAGGAGATGGATCCAGATGAGTTGTGTGTGTGTGTGTGCACATGCGTTTAATAGAGCAATTTCTACGGTCAGTGGTTTCCTACCACATCCTCAGGGTTGCTCAGTGGCTGGTTGCTATTGCTTAACCCTCTGCTTTAGAGAGGTGGCAGTTTCCCATCAGGTAGACCATTTTCCAAAAGCCTTCTGGAGCTAAAAAGTAATGCAGGGAGTGGGAGGTGGGTGCTGGGAGACAGTGAAGCTGGTGAGATAGAATTATAGTATCACAGAATCATTTAGGTTGGGAAAGACCTTTAAGAGTTCAACCATTAACCCAGTACTGCCAAGCCCATCACTAAACTATGTCCCTAAACACTACATCTACATGTATTTTAAATGCCTCTATAGTATTACATATACTATAATATCCATATAAAATATAGATATATTATAATATGTATGTGATATACCTCCATTAATTCCCTGGACAGGCTGTTCAAATGTTTGACAACCCTGCTGGAGAAATTTTTTCCTAATATCCAATCTCAATCCCCTCTGATACAACTTGAGGCTGTTTCCTCTTCTGTCACTTGTTACTCAGGAGAAGAAACTGACCTCCACCTGGCTACACCCTCCTTTCAGGTCGTTGTAGAGAGTAATAAGGTCATGCCTGAGCCTCCTTTTCTCCCAGTTGAACACCCCCAGCTCCCTCAGCCACCCTTATCAGACCTGTACTCCCGACCCCTCCCCAGCTCCACTGCCCTTCTCTGGACATGTCATTGTTTCAGTTCTATTCTAGGAGAAAACTGAGGAAGAGTTTGGGAATGAAATCAAAGAGTAGTGTCTTTGCACCAAACACCCTGAAAGATCCCATACAGTGAATTGAGGCTTTCCCTCCTGCTGTGCCAGAGGCAATGGTGTGGTTGGTGGGTCCTGAACAGGTTTGGGGAGCAGACCCCGACTCCTCTCTCACTGACAGCTGCTGTGAAATGAAAACAGCATCCATGCATCTTCCTCTCTCGGTGTTGTCAGGATAATGAACTTTCAGGAGAAATTCTCCTCAGCTACAACTCACCAGTAGGAAACATAATTACCAGGTGTGAAATGTGCCAGGATTTCACTTTTGGTTTTCTTGCTGCCAATTGAATAGTGGTTAAGCAAATAATACATAAACTGGCCCCTTGCCTGAGGGATCTGTTTCACAAAGTTAAGTGAGTTTGAGATCCTGGGTTACTTCAGAAATATCTGGGGAGAGGGCAAGGAAGGCTTTGCAGTCAGAATTGATCCCTGGAAGGGATGAAGTACTCACTGGGACCAGACTGGGTTGGACCAACAGCAGAATGAGATTCTCCCTCTGAAAAGGTCCAGTGTCTGTCTGTGCCAGCTTACGACACCTGGACTTAGGCTGGGCTGAGATGCTTTGGACTGGACAGAGGCTGGCATGGAAAGGCTGGGCATAACCCAAGTAACTTGTACTAGGAGATTTGCACGGGAGCAAGATAAGATTTGTGTAAGCGTAAGGACCTTTTGACAGAGCTGTCTGTACAAGTAAAGATGCTCGTTTTCAGGGGCAACAACTGACTGTGCAGAGGATGGTAGCTTTTTATCACATCACATTGCACCCCCAGCTCCTGGAATTTCACTCCTAGGTAGTTTTCCACCCAGAGTAAGTCAGGGTACAGACATCTGTGAAGCCTCAGAAGCAGCATAGCAAACTTTGCCAAAAGGAAATGGGTTTCCATTCGCTCTGCTACTTGGTGGTAGAAATTCCCAGGTGATAAAGAACAATTCAAGGTTGTTCTGCCATGGTTGTCTCTGGGAAGTTGTATGAGGTTGAGTTTTCTCAGCACTTTGACAGTCCAAGGCCGATTTTGTGGCCTGTAGCTCACATTGCCTCTTCCCTCACTGATCCATGTGAGGGAGTAAAGTAAAAGGAATGCATTGCACATGGATGCCCAACAAGGGCTAATGACAATCACCCAACTCTTCAGCAGCATCCTGGCCCCCAGTGCAACTGGAAGTGTGCTGGATGCATCTCCAGGATGCCTGGATGGCTGTTATTTGGGCAATAGCACTCACCCCCTGGGCTTCTCACTTTAATAGACAGGCAGCAGGACTAAACAGCACAAGGACTAGGGAAGAAGGCCAAAAAGAAGGATATTTTGGGACTGTGAGGATACGGGAAGAGAACAGAGGTTTGGATCTGTGCTGAAAACCAGATTCTGTGGTCTGTCTTGTGTTTTTTTCAGGACAGTGCTGTTCATGCAGAGTCAAGTCTCCTGCCTTGTCTCTCTCTCTCTGCACCTGCGTGCTCTCCTGCAAAACCTGTGCCTTAGGCACTTGTCCTTCCCTTGGATCTGGCTTTAGAAAATTCAGAGATGAATATGCAGAATTTGTATAAGGGCTTTGCAGATGCTGAGGGACATGATTATTGGAGTAATGTAGATTAGCTTAGCGGTGGTCAGAGGAGGCAGAGACAACTCAGGCTGCAGTGTGATCAGAAGGCTTCACCAAAGACAAAGGACTTTATTTTTAGTAACAGCTTCACTTTTATCTACTCCGGTATATAACATGCCAGTACACTATTGGTCAGTAGTTCACCTAACATACATGGAAAGATTCTACTGGCTACAAGGCATCCATGTTCTACAGATGGTTCTCTGGTCCTTAAGGATGCATTCATCAATCCCCTCAGACCTTAGGAGAACACACACACTGTCACCCCCACACATGATAAACTGCTTTTTGGGGCTTTTGCTAAGGCAGATTGAAAAGGGCTCACATTGTGCAGGCTGTCCTCTGTGCAAAGCACAGACTGTGGTCTATGTATATGAGAGACATAAGAAGAGTATTCCTGGGGAACAGGGGATTTGGGTGATGTCTGAAAGCATTGAGAGGAACCAGATGTATGAGGTAAAATCTGGATCCAAGCAGAGCACCCAGAAAAGATCACAGTTAAAACAGTACAGGCCAGAGCACAAGTCTAGATGCTGGAGAACATAGCGACTTTCTTGTTTTTGAAAGACATGTCATCCTGCTTAAACATTGGTGAAGTCCAAGGAACAGGGTGTACTTTCCAAACCCTAAGTGGTTTGTAAGGCAGAAACCTTACAAGAAGCCTCGTCGTTCTCCAGATTTCAGTGTAAGAGCATTCAAAGAACTGATTTTTCCAATGTCTTACCATATTAAAAAAGTGACAGAACTTATGTTCAGGACAGAGCAATTTCTTGAATATGTCTTTTCTTGCTGGAGAGTGTTTGCTTTTAATTTTTTAACTGTTTCTCCTTTACTCACTAAAAAAATATTGAAACTTTGGCAGTTTTCAAACTGAAAGACTATGTGCTGAATGGAAAAGTCAAACCAGAATTTCCTTTCTTGTCTTTGGCTGGAATGTTACCATAATTACGTCAAGTTTGGCAAATAGCTGTATGCTGCCCAAACTACATTTTTAGTCAATAAATTGCACACAAGGAAAAGAAAGCCAGTAGGAACTTGCTCATTTTCCTTTAATCCATCTTGGTTATTGTCTTCCAGTGGTCCCCTGTTGGTGCTCCTATCTTATATCCCTGGTTTCAGGCCCAGCCATCTGTGCTGTGGCTGTGTGAATGGTCCTCATCAAGCCCCAGCTCTTGGTGTGTGTCTTTGGGGTTTGTCTTCCCATACCCAACCATAACAAGAGTGGCTGATTTGATGGGTACCAATGTGCAATATTCCAGGTATCACTTCAGTTTTTGCAGGGTAAGGTCGTTCTTTGTCCTCTGATCATGGGCACCACAGAAACTTCCTGTCATTGGGAATTTATTACTATTTCAGAAAAAATAGCAAAGAAGCTCAGTCTACCACAGCAACAACAATACTTCTAAACACTCCTTTCTCTCTTTCTTTTTACACAGGTTTTTGGTTTATCTGCTGTGGCACAAGTGGTATTGGGAAGAGGACTCACTGGTCACTATCTGAGTATCAATATGGCATTTGGCATTGGTGTTACTTTGGGCATCCATGCCGCTGGAGGAGTATCTGGTGAGCAGGACACTCGAGCATGGGACATACCCATGTCCCATAAAGGCCACATGCACTGGGGACAGCAGCAGTGGGCTGTAGAGGGACAGATGACAGCATGGCAAGGTGGAGCAATGCCCTCACTCAAAAGAAGGCAGTCCTAGCATCCTCAAGCAAGAAGAGCAGAGCAGGTCTGGTGACTATGATCAGGGTCAGCTTTGTGACCTCAAGAACACAGCCCAGACTGAGGAAAGGGGAAGGTCAGAGGCCAAGCCAAGGAGTCACAGTGGCATGGCACAGTCAGAAGCAAAGGACACGGCAGGCACAGCACACCTACAGTATGCTGACCCCAAACTTGTGTTCTCAGCTGTGATGGGACAAGTGTGACAGGGAGAGTGGCAGAGGTTTGCCCTTCCCTCCTGTTGCAGAGCCGGGTTTCAGCAGTTCACCCATTAGGCAGGTGGGATATGCCATCATGGCCCAAGGAGACAAACAGGGAGCTCCCAAAACACACTGCTGATATCAACCATGGGGAAGTAAATAATTAACTGGGAAGGAGAGCTTATCGCTGGTGTCACAATAAAGAATAGTATGCAAATTTTCTCCTTCTCATCCACACCCATGTCCACATGCCCTGCTTGAACTCAGGAGGCAGTGTTTCAGGGCCATGGTGTGGCATCCCTCACATGACAGAGCACTACCTTTGCCTTGTGCTATTTTTGTGTTCATTTGCATGAAGAGATGAGATTAAGGGCTCTAATGGGCAGAAAATTAAAACAACTCTTTGCTCCTTAACTGTTAGAGCAGAGAGATGTCCAAGTGTGAGGCTATTTTGGAAAGCAAAAATTTTCCATGAGAGCAGTGAGCTCCTGGTTTCCTTGTCAAGTAAGATGATCCACTCTCTGGAGGCAGATTGTGGTGTACAGAAGTTTTAGAGGACTAAAGCTAGGAGCTCTTTGACCTGCACTATTCAGCTGTCCAGGGAGAATGGGTCAGTTTTACGTCTGTGCAGGAGTAAGACCCTGTCCTGAGGGAGTCTTGGTGTTCTGGAACAAGGTTGGGGTGACTACTGTGGGGCATGTGGCATAGAACCATAGAATAGTTTAGGTTGGGAGAGACCTCTAAAGCTCTCTAGTCCAACTGCCCAGCAGTGAGCAGGGACAACTTCAACCAGAGAAGGTTGCTCAGAACCCTGTCCAACCTGGCCTTGAATGTTTCCAGGAACGGCTCATCTAAACCAGTTGCATCAGGGCTGAGGCCACTTTCTTTTTCTGTGATTTTGCAGGAGGTCACTTGAATGCTGCCATCACCGTCATGGAGTGGATTTTAGGAAACGTTAACTGGAGACAGCTCATAGCTTACCTGATCGGCCAGTTCCTGGGCTCCTTTATGGCAGCAGCCACCGTCTTTGGGCTCTACTATGGTACTGTTTTGTCTTATATCCGAAGAGTGGCTGTAGACATCATTTCATTCAACTCACATTGTTAAAATATGTCTTTTTACAGTACCCAGCATGATTTCTGGGTGAGGAGGGCAAGGCTTGTGAGACAGACTTCACAGCTCAAGGTCTGGGGATGATATGCAGTTCCTGGATAACACAGCTCCTTTTGCTCAGGGCATTCCCATTTTTAAATCCTGTCCTCAACTGAAGGGCAGTAGCTGCATGCTGTCAGCATTTTGTTTCTAGGTCTGCAGCTGCTTAAGTTGTATGAACTATCATGTATCAGGTACAGTTGGAACTTCTGGGGACTCTGCTGGTCTGTGGAAAACAGGATCACAGAGACAAAAGGAGTTTTGAATTGTAAGCAGAGGAACCACAAACTGCTGTTTCCAGCATGTCTCAAGTCTCTGAGGGGCAGAGGGTTGGAGGCCTTCCGTGCATCCAGATTACCCTATGCTGCTGGAGCAGGGACTGCTAGTAAGCACAAAGAAAAAATTGCAGGCCAAAGTCTGTAGGTAACAGATATCAGTGAGATTATGCCCTGCGAGGAGTGTGCAACCTCCATCGTATCTTCCATTGCCTCTCTTCTCCTTGGTGTTTGTGCTGGCTGCATTGTGTGGACTTGTGTATGTGCCTTGTGGGATGAGCGCTCTGCTAAGTTCCGTAACTTCCACTTCTCTTAGATGCTCTGTACTTCTACACCAAGGGGAACTTCACAGTGACAGGACCAACTGCCACAGCTTTGATCTTCGCCACTTATCCGTCCCCCAATGTATCCTTGCTGGGGGCCTTCTTTACAGAGGTCAGTAGGAATGACTGCGGGGTGCCTGGAGAAGGTGGGAAGTAATTGGTGCTACTGCAGGTCTGCTACAGGGTACCCACAGGGCAATGTCTGCAGGAGGCTCTGCAGCTTGGCCCAAGTACCCTCTGGCTGCCTTCCCTGCATGCAGCACCAGCCATGGGAATTGAGAAGCTGAGCTGTATCAGCAACCATCTCCTATGGGTTCTGGGCAGTTTCCTGAACTGTTCTTTCCCTTTTTGATGCTACACCCACTCCATGCCCCTGGACAGCTGTGCTGACTGCCCAGCAGAGAGAGCCTGGGACTGTCTTCACATGAGCATAGTGTGGATTGAACCTCTACAGTTTGAATAGTCCAAGCTGGGACTGTGTACAACTGATTCCCAGCACATTGTCCAGGTGCCCCAAAACAGGAAAGCAGTGTGTGAAGCACTGAGACAGTGGAGAGTCAAGATTCACTTCCAGTGCAAATCTTAGGAAGCCTGGGATTTTGTCTCTGAGCTGACAAAACTCTTGCCTGAGCATGGTGAAGACTGAGAGTTGGAAGAGCCTACAGGTGGGCAGCTATCACTCAGCCTCCCATGGATCAGGCAGTGTCCTTGCTGCACAAGAAAGCAAACCACAGTCACAGTACATTGCCAAGAGCTGCAGAGTTCCTGCTTTTGCTGGCATCTCAGCAAGCAGCTCAAGGCTCCTCAGCTGTATTTCCTGAAGCAGAGACAGGAGTCATCACCTCTCTACAAACTATGGTTTCTGATGTCCTGGGCACTGCAGACCCACAAATGCCAGCTATGCATTGATGAGAGATTCAGTCTCCCAGATGAAAATCTGGTATCTGCATTTATTTCCAGGAAGGGCTAATGCAACAGGCTGTATAAAAAAAGTCCCTCCCTCTAGGGAGGATCAGATTTGTCTTGTTAGCAGTTTGGTATGGCTCTGCTTCTGTTAAGACAAAATGTACTTGAAATAATCCAGTTCCCTGACTTGAAAGGTGGAGGGGGACGACTTTGCTGAGAAGTTTGTATCAGTCTTAGAGCACCTTAGGCAATGAGGTGAACACATTTTTGCTGAGAAATGAGTCAAGAATTTTCTTCAGTCCACTTGTGAGGCAGGAGTAACATTTGGGTCCTCCCTGCCTCAACCAGACCATGATTCTCATCTCTTGTGTTTTCAGAAGTCTCTTCCCATCTGCTGAGCAGCATCCTTCTACCTTCCCCATTCTCTCTTCTGACCTCTTCTCCCTTTTCTGCTTCTGCAGTTCATGGCTACAGTTATGCTGGTCCTGGGCATTCAGGTCATCCATGATGAGAAAAACTATGCAGCCGTGAAAGGCATTCAGCCCCTGCTCACTGGTTTCCTGGTCCTGGGCATTGGCCTGGGAATGGGGCTGAACACCGGCTATGCCATAAACCCCTCCCGGGACCTGCCCCCCAGGATCTTCACAGCAATCGCTGGCTGGGGAACAGAAGTCTTCACGTGAGTGACCTGTTCTACTTTTACACTGTCCAGCTTGCAAGGAGAGGAGATAATCCCAAGACAAAATGGTCCTGAAGCATTTTTCTTTGGGCCAAGTGATGTTATCACTGCAGAGTATTATCTCCATTCTCAGAGTGCAAGGGCTGTGTCTAGAGGAGCCCTGGGCATTACATACACAAAATTTGGGGTACACCAATTCCCCTGCACATGGGATTCACCTTGACAATCTGATACCTCAGTTTGGGCACCAAATTGTTGACCTGTTCACTGGAGATCCAGCTGGTTATTGTAGTGACCAGAGTCAGAACTCATTCAGCTCACTTGAAAGCAGGTACTTACATCTGGATTGCTGAATAGCTCTCCTAAATTTAGAAGTCTGAATCTGGGGATGAAAATCTGCTTTCCTCTGCCTAGTAAGATGGTGTCATGCTATGGCTTTTCCTAAGGTCTGGTCATTAGTGGAGTCTCCTATTATGAATGCCCATTTTCCTTAAATTCCCTGAAAATATATTTGAGAGGTTGGTAAAGGAGATGCAGATATTATTGGAAAAGGGGAGGGGAAATGTGGATGCTTATCTGAGTCACACTCATTAAGATCACGCAGACTATTTATTTTGGAGAACAAGAAACCTGAAGACAGTGTAGAACGACCTTTTTATGCTTATGGGGAAAATGACCTTCCTTTCAACAATTATGTGGTGGAGAGAGAAGATGTCTAAGCCAGTTGTAGGCCCAGCACACGCAGTGGGACAGGCACCTTTGCTCACACAGCTCACTCCTGCCCCAGCAGACACAGCTCACTCACCCTGCACAAAGTGGTGGCAGGGTAGCAATTCCAGCCTGGCTCACTAGCTGCCTCTTCTGTGTTTCATTTCAGGGCTGCACAACACTGGTGGTGGATTCCAGTTACAGCTCCAGTTCTGGGATGTCTTACTGGTGCTTTAATCTACAGACTCTTCATTGATTTTCACAACCAACCTGATGAGGAAACTGGAAATAAGAAAGAACCGAGAGGTGTGGAGACTTCCACGCTGTGACAGCCACGTGCTTCGATGACACATACGAAGAGCACACAGTTTGTCCAACATACAAGTGGACAGACTGGGGACTTGTCTTCAGTAAACCCACTCTGCTTAACCAGACAAACTTGGTCTCTGAGATATCGGGTACACCTGGGTAGGGTTAGACTTGACTGTGACCTGAAGAAATTATCCCATCTCCCTGTAAAAATCTACCAAAAAAAGACTAACCCAAAACTAACCATCACATTCTGAAGAACAGCAAAGCAGAGCTATAAGACTCCAGATACCTATATATTCATACAGATCAAAATACAGAAGTCAATCAGAAAAAATGTGATTAAGTTAATTAACCTAGAAATTTGATCTGCAATATTCTTTGCTAAAAGGTAGCTGCCACTCTACCAAACACCTAGTTTGGAAGAGCACAGAAAAGAGAAGTGCAAGGACAATCTAAAATAGAAACATGAACTTGTTTTGGGGATTTTTTTCCATGTTTGTTTTTTTGTTCTTTGATCTGAACATTCAGGAAGCTTCAAAAAAAAAGTAGTAAACTAAACTACAAGGTCACTTGTATCCTTCCACAGCTCTGCTGGAACATGCTGGCATCACAGAACCATACGTGTTACTGACAGGTTAGACTTGAACTACGACCAAGTACCACCATAGGAAAGAATTCAGATTCCTTCTGTGACAGCATCCCCAGAAACTCAAACAAAAAAACCTCCCACAAACACATCCTTTTTCCACTCTGAACGCATGAGAAATATGAGAAGAGGTTGCCCTGCTGCTGCAGGAATTCTGCCACCTCCATCTGAATGAGGAAGTGGGCCTGCAACAGCCTTACCACCAGTTTTGAGATGTCGTTGGATTAAAAGTAAAACACTGTCAGAAGCTGCCTGTTCCCAGGAGGGGTGAAAACAGTCTTAACTTTTCTAGAAAGTGCTTAAGCAAGTATGGGGTATAGATGTCAAGCATATATCTGCAGTTCCAGGGCTGAGTGCCATGAATAAAAAACACAGAGGTCTCCAAGAGTAGGAAGTGACAAAACATCACTACTACACAGAATTTTAGAAAATTACATTTACTGGCTTTAATGATCATTCCTATTTAAAAGGATAACTAATGGATTACTGTGGCATGGGGTGGGGTTGGGTGGCAGGTGCTTCCTCATGAGAGCTGACTTCATACTAGTAGAGCAGCTACAGCAGATCTTTACCTGTCACAAGACCCCAGTTGACTTGAGAAGGTGCATCAGAGGATTTTTGGTCATTTGAGGGTGGCAGAGGGTGATTGCCAGACAACGCAGCAACTGCATTTGAGACTGGGCCCTGGGCAGTGCTGGAAGCCAGCAAAACATGCACGAGCTGGGGCAGAGACTTTATACAGTGACCACGGGACAGAAAGGGAACAGCTGTCACACAGCTGAGTCTTTTGGTCTGCGTGAACTAAACTGGGAACTTCACAGTAGCTCAAGATGGATTAGCTAAAAGCACTGTAATTAGTGAGATTCTTTACTGCATTAAAAAATCCTCAAACAATCCAGCCTGCACCTTGCTCTTGCCATACATTCTTGTGCATGTGCTCCCCAAAGCATCTTCAAATACCCAAACACTCTGGACAAAAATATTTAAGTATTTATTAAAATAGTATTAAGCCATTACAGGATGGCTTCAGTTTCTGAAGACCATACAAATACTCAGAAAGCCTCACAACATCCCTGTGAGGTAGGTTTGTCTTCTGTAATTCTGTGACGTTTTCATAAATTAAACATGATGCTGCTTAAATAATCAATGCTGATTTGAAGACAGTGACTTTGATTTCCCTGTTTAGGCACAAAATGTGTTGGGTGCTACCATGCATTTCCAGCACATCTAGGAAGACAGAACAGCATACAAAAGTAATAAAAAACAATCAGGTGTACTGAAAACCAACAGTGAATGGGTTAAAGTGCAGTTCTAACCTGAAACTTACAGTTCAGAAAACAGCATCAGGGGCTTCTAAGGCTGTAGGATCTCAGTGCCCTCTGGTAAGAACCTGCCCAGCTGAAAAGGCAAAGGCTGTTTCAATGATCAGCTTTGCAAATGAAAGTGTGACAAATCAAGGGGTCCTCCTGGCTGGTGGGACTCAACACCATTGACTCACCACAACAGGGAGGTAATGAGGGATCTCACAGCTTCTGGCTGTCTTCAGGCTTATTTGGAATCATGTCACCATGTGAAAAGATACAGCATGAAGGCCAAAAAGTGGTCTGGGCTGCAGAGCAAGCAGCTAGGCCAATGGAGAGACATGGAAGTCCTAGGTCCCCTTGAACCATGAATCTTGGAGCAGAAGTTGGAAGGAGCAGAGGGAAGTGCAGAGTTTGATTCTGCCTGAAGTGAAAGTTATTTCTTTGTTTAGTGGGTTTCAGCCTGCTCCCACAGCATGCAAGGTCAGGACAGGTTTCTTTCAGAGGAGGTGGCAGAAATATCTTCATATCCCCTATTTCAGCATGATCTGTTTAAGTAATGGTGACTTATATTTGCTTTCATTTCACTGCTGTAGTTTCAGAGGAACAAAAGTGTCCCTATAAAGCAGTGATAACAAGGGTTTGTTCATGCCCTCTGAAAAATACATGCTGCAGATAGCAGAAGAGAATAAAATCAATGTCTCAAGTTTTCTTCCTAAGAGTCTCCAAGAACTACATCCACATTGTGGTTATATTTCATGCAAACGCTGCAATGTGTTTTCCATGGGCACATCTATTCATGCACAAGGAACTTGGTCTGAACCACTGAGACTCTGCAGCAGGGAACATCAAAGCTTATTGCAAACACTGTCCGGGGTCAGATTTGGGGGTCTCATTTCTTTGAAGAATTCCCAGCTAGTGAGGATGTCTTGGCAGAGGTCATGCTCGTGTGAGTCTTTTGGGCCCCTGCTGGCTGAGAGGGAGGTTTCTTTTTGAGCACTGGAGTTTTGTTCTTGCTTTTGAATATCTTATTTGGGTCCAGCTTGTTCACAAAGGAATCAGCTTCTTCAGACAGGAGCGCTGTGTTGATGGTTATAGGCTTATACATGTTAAACCATTGCTGAAAGGCAGGATTGTGGGAAAGGAAGAGGTTAAATTCAAACTGCAAACAGACAATTTCACCTTGTTCCCCCTCTTCCCTGGGACATGATTTTAATGTTACACCACTTACCAGTCTGTAATTTACAGAACTTTGAAGAGTGGTCACGATAAGGATACACAAGGCATTGCTACAGCTACAGTCCTGGAACTGCATTCCAGACAGGGAAGAGGAGAACCAGATGCAAACCTAACACTACTTTTCCTGCAGTGTAACTTCAGTTGGGAGCAACTCCCAAATTAAATCACAGGAGGGAAAGCAAAGAGAGGGGATGAAACTAACCTTCTTTTATCTAGGTTCAGATAAGCAGAAATTAAAAACCCTTGGAATTTCAATGTGCTTATAAAATGGAAACCAATTAGTTGAACTTCTCAAAATGTAGCTTTCCTCCCCTCTCTTCACACATAAAATAAGACAGGTTTCTTTAACTCTTTACTCAAAGGATTTTGTGTTTGTTTCTCTTAATCTCTTTCAACTTCTGACTCTCCTATCTAGAAATAACTACAATGATTTAGTGTTTTGGTTCCCAGAGGTCACCACAATGTTATGCCCTACAGTTTCCAACTCTTAAGTGTTTTTCTCATTGCTTTGCCATTAACAAAGTCAGGAAATAAAACTATAGGAGTTATGAAATTACAAATCACACTGAAACCATCAGTAAAGTGTTGAGCAAGATAAACAGAAGATCAATAACAAAATGCAGATAGCAATCTATTCAGGTACTGCTTAGTGGAAAACAGCTTTAATATACTCCCTTAAAAACCTTTAAAAATCATAGTGGTTAAGGCATTAGGAGGATTTTAACTTGCAGGGGCTGTAAATGATTAGGGAATATATGAATGATTTCACTTAAGGTTTGTGAATATACTGAACATAATAAAATATTTATAGCAGGAAAGTTAGAGAAAGGCAGAGAACAAGCACACGCTACAGTACCATGTACACAGCCTGGGCTGATGAACTACAGCACAGTACAACAGGGAGGACATCAGAAATGAAAAGAACCAAATTCTACAGCGCAGATTGATGGGAAGTTGGCAGTGATTTTAGTGAGTAATTCCGATGTACACACAGGACCAAGGAGTGCCACACCGGTAAGACAGCTGTCATGTCTGGGTGAAGTGCAGGACACTCACTGAGACATTGCCAATATGCACAGACACTGTCCTGGTTTGTGTGCTGTGTTCAGCAGGGTTGTCAGCTCCAGGATGGAAGCAGGGTTAGGGCTGAAGGCCCAGTCAAACACAGAGGAAAAGCAGAAGCCTCTAACAGCAGGATTTTGGCATAGCAGGATAGCAATGTTAATAGGGGGCTGGGATGGTCACAAGGCTTTACCTAGAGCTTTCCTATAACAGCTTCTAGGATTGCTGTCATTTAAATTGTCCCTTTTTGGGCATAATTTTTATGAAGGCATCTTTTCATGCCTAAGGAGCATGAAAAGGAATTAATATTCTTGGCAAGGCTCAAGCTCATAGTCTTCATCTGGCCTTCTGTCTAATGTGTACCTGGACTATCCTCTCGACCCAGGACGCATGAGGCTTTTGTTTGGTACTATGCCCAGAAAACTGATCTAGGCAAATCTTATGAAGCTGTGGAGATGAACAGCTCTCCTCAGTTGCCAGCAGTCATGAAGGGGAGGTCTGCTTCAGAGTCAAGAAAGTAAAGAAATAATCAGGGTTCTATCACTTGCTATTAGAGGTCAAAGGCAGAGCCCAACTTAGGAGAGAAAAGCAGGGTTAACACAATATTATTGAATTCAAATTACTGTGAAACAAATCACTATTAACATGCTATAGAGAAAAGACTTGTGGTCCCTTCCATGGCTCTCCAGGGAGGCCCCTTTGAATGTATAGACTGCTTGTCAAAAGGTGGGAAGATGTTTTTCCAGTCTGTACTTAGGAAAAATACTGAGAGTCTGGACTGTGATGTCCTACCTTGGCCTGGGGGCTGACCCCGTAGCTGGTGAAGGCGTACTGCCACTGCGGGAGACCCAGGTGGGTGATGAGCAGGCGGTAGTAGGCTGTGAAGGTTTTGGTGAGGAAATGCCAATACAGAGCTCTGTCCAGGAACCATATCTCTGTGTCTGGGGACACAACTAGAATAAGACAAGCACAGGTCACACTGTTGCTCTGCAGTGACAAGATTAACCCCTGGCCATTGTCAAGTGGGAGAAAAAACACACTCATCATAAAGGTTGTTTTATGTACATCCAGGTGCAGAGTTCAGCATTTGCCCTTGTTAAACTTTGTATGGTTGGTAATTGCACAGTCCTCTAAGTTGTTAAGGCCTCTGCAGGCCCTCCCTGCCTTCAAGGGAGACATCAGCTCCCCCCAGTTTAGTCTCATGGCAAACTTAATTTGCATATCTTCGAGTCCTGTGTCCAAGCTGTTTATGAAGACACTGAAGAGCACAGGGCCTAAGATGGAGCCCCACAGAACTCATCACCAGCCTGAGGGACCCCATTTGCTACAACCTTTTTTGCCTGACCTGTGAGCCAGTTGCTCACCTGTTGCAGGATGTATTTGTGTGGCTGTGTCCTGGACAATGAATGCAATGACATTCCTTCCCAGCCTGGGACTGATACGCTACATGAAACGTTCCTGGACACCAGCAAGTTTGCAGTATATGTTCAAAGTACAGTTATGGCAAACATTTATCTGCCCTACAAAGTAAAAAGCAGCTAACTCAATTGTCTGTCATCTGGATTACTGAATAGAGTCCAGAGTCTGGAAGTCATGGGAATGTGTGTTGCCAACAAAAACACATTTTGCAAAATCCTTCCACAGTGATCAAATATTTCTCTAGTGGCAACATCCTTTGTGGCATAAAAATAAGTTACTTTCCTGGGAAATTGAGATTCTGAACATTGCCAGCTAAACAGACTGTTCCCTGTGCCAACTTTGACACCTGTAATCAGTGTTCCCTGCCCTTGCACAGGTCACGCACTGCATGTGCTGAAATCACTAACAGTGGAAGGCAAGGGGACAAGTAAGAACTTACTGCCTTGGGAACTGTAGTCACACCCAATGAAAGAGACAAGATAACAACTAAGGATTTTTCTTAGGAAGGTGTATATTGCAATTGCACTGTCCCATACAGTAAACACACATCCACTGAGTGACTTGTGCACTGTCAGATGCCAATTACTTCACAAGTGTTTTGGGCGTTTCACTATTCGCTCACTGATAAGTTATCTGTGTATTTGTCAGAAGAAAGAGCTCAGCTCCCATCTCTTACCCTCCTCTTCACCCCTTTCTGCCACATTTTGACCCAGTTAGCACCTGGAGCCTCTGCATTCATGCACAAGGTGGAAGAACCAGTTTAAGTCTGTCTCAGCCAGCTAATGCCTTTTTTACCATCTACCCTTTGTTTCTAAGCAGAGCCAATATGTTCGCATCAATATGTAAGAGTTTTGTTCCAAGACATGCAGGTAACCAGAGAGAGATGCATGACTTCAACATGATTGTTATGTAGGTTACATGTGAATGCTTCCCTGTTTCTATGCATGCAGAAATTGTAACTCAGCATCCAGCATCCTGTAACTCAGCATCCTGTAACTCAGACTCCATCACTAAAAGGAGTGAAAATTTTAACTCTAGTTAAGACTCTGTAAGGTTCAGCCTCTGACTTCAGTGGAGACAGGACATCCCAGTAGAAGTTTCATCTACAAATTTATGATGAAGGAAGATAGAAACCTAAGGAATCTAACACAATTCTTCAAGTGTGGCCTCCAGATACAATCCACAACGAGAGACATAACCTTTCTCTCTTCAGTCTTACCTGGTTCAGCATGTTTATAAACAAGACAGACTTTCCCATTCCCATTGCATGGGTCTAGTTCAAAGATAAGACTACGAGAATCAAAGTGCGGCTTCTCTGGTTTGTCTCCATTACCTGCAACCAAGAAAAAAAATCATGAAATGTGCTTGGAAAATTGACTGTGACTCAGTTGCAAATCTATTTCATACTTATTAATAAATCAGCTGAGGAAGAACGAAAGCAAACCACTATATTTATACTTCTTGGAAATTATTAAGTTCCCTATGTATAAAACGAAAAAAAAAGTGAGAAAAATTTTAATCTCTGCTAGGAAAACAAATCAAAGAGTCAAAATCAGATGGTTGAAAACAGACAACAAGCTGACTTCTAGTCCTGCCTCACAGATATCACAGGTTTGTCTAATCTGTTCTTAAAGTTCTCCAGTGTTGGAGACCGCACAGACTCCAGATAGTCAACTCAAATCCATCACTTAGAAGTTTTCCTCATGGATCCTGAATCTTCCCTGCTGCACTTGAAGCCCATTACTTCTGTTTGTATCTACTATTCCTTTTTCCCCCTGTTTTTTTAAGGGGGATAGGGAGAACAATTTATTCTTTTCTCTTGACAGAAGACTTCAATGAACTTGTAGACATATATAATTCTCCATACATTCCAGTGTGACATCACCATCCCTCTCAACAACCGTGTCTGACTTATATTCAACTTAGAAGACCCAACCACCACACAGCATTTCTACAGTCCCATTTTGGGACTGTGCAGTTTCAAGCTCCTGCAGAATGCAATTCCGAAACCTAAACCTGATGGGAAAGAAGTGGGACATGAGAGCTGTACTCTCCAGGAGAATTTTCCATGAAAGTCATGATGAAAACTTCTGTGGGGATGTAATTTTTTCTCAGAGTACCTTATAAGTGCATCACTGGAAGTTTGGGTCACTGACAGGAATAGAATTTGCTGCATTTCATTACAATGGCTAGAAGATCAGCACAGCAGCCAGGCTGGAATGTGCAAAACAAAACTTTCAGCCACATTTAGAAGCTAGATGATCTACAGAGATGCAGAGGTAAGACTGAAATCCAACAGCACTTTTTAAAATAAATTGGCATGACACTTGGTTCTGTTCTTATCCTCTTAATTTTTCCAGTCTCGTTAGACTTTAATAGCTTTGAAAAAAGTGAGTGGGCTTTTTAATTCTTTGTTATTCTCTCCAAATAGCAGCATTCCCAGCATTTTCAGACAGTCTGGAAGCACACATTTTCTAGTGCAACCTCACACTTACATATATTTACCAGTTACTTTTCCCACTCCAGCTGTACTTTCATTACCAAGACAAAACCTGATACCTTTTGTTTATGTTACACCATAAGCATACAAAGACTTTGGAAGCTGAATCACTGGAGGAAGGTTCACATAAAAGTTTAAAGAGAGATAAGGCAGAACAAGAATGCTGACAGGCTTTTAAAGAGGATGCAAGTAACACTAACAACTGGCAGCATTAACAAACCCAATGACATTCACAGCATACAGATCTACCTATCAAAGCTGTAAGGGACTAATAAGACACGTAATAGATCCATCAAAGGAGACAAAAAAATCACAGAAACACAGAATAGTCTGGGCTGGAAGGGACCTTAAAGATCCTCTCCTTCCAATGCCCTCCTATGGGCAGGGACACCTTTCATCAGACCAGGTTGCTAGACCAAGAAAACCTCATCTACCTAGAGAGACCTTTTCTGTTGCTCTGTCATAGAATGGAAGGGAACTTAAAGATCACCTCATTGCAACCCCACTGCCATGGGGATTAGCTGACATTCTAAGAGAATTGGGAATGTTGAGCCTGGAAAAGAGAAGGCTTTGGGGTAACCTAATTGCAGCCTTCCAGTACCTGGAGGGAGCCCTCAAGGAAGATGGGGGATTTTTCACAGGAGCATGTAGAGATCGGACATAGGGAAATGGCTTCAAACTGACCAAGAGGAGGTTTAGCTTAGACATTAGGAAAAAATTCTTTACTGTGATGGTGGTGAGGCAATGAAACAGGTTGCCTGAAGAAGCTGTGGCTGTCCCATCCCTGGAAGGCCAGGTTGTATGGTGCTCGGAGCAACCTGGTTGAGTGCAAGCGGTCACTATAACCATGTGCTATATCCTAACAATACCCTGATAGAACAAAAGGGATGAGACAGGGAACGTTTTCCAGCCTTACCTTCCTCATCTGTGTCATCTTCCAGGTCAGCGAGGGTTGGAGCATTGGGCAGAGTGTACATGGAGGAGCCCCCGAGCCGACAGAGCTGCGAGATGCTGTTAATCACCATAGAGCCCAGGGGCATTGGAGTATCTGCAATAAGACTCATTGTAATTCACATCCAGGGTCAGGAAAGCATAGGAGGCATTTTTTTCCTCCACACATCAACCCAATCTTTTCTACCACACCAAGGGGGTGAAGAGATGGGTATACCCAGCAGGCCTGGACACTTCACTAAGGCTCTACAGGACTGAAAATGAGGCTTTTTGAAACAAAGATCACTTACAGGTGATGCAACACCACCTCAGAGCTGGAAAGGTATGAGAATCACACTGCTGGCAAAGCCTGTGCTGTTATTTCTGTCTCATTAAACTGACTCCTAAAAATCCTGGCTAGCCACCTCCTCAAAGTTCTTCTCCCTACTGCTGTCATTCCTACCAGAAACCATCCCACACATTCATAGCTTGTCCTCTTGTACCTGCTCTGGGTGCATCCTCTTGGTTCCCACTTCCACAGAGGATTTTAGCAGGGCATCAACACATGCCTGTTCCTGACTGAATGCTTGAGGGTTGTCACGTGTCTTTCCTTCTGGGAACTCATACCCGGCATGTTACCAGATGATGTTACCACATCAAGTCAAGAAGCCTCCTGTTCAGCCACGTGCCAGTGTGACGGGTCTCAGAAGGCACTTTTGGATGTTGTTCAAATGAGATAGTTACATCGCTGCCTTGGTCTTTGGCACTTGTGAGCCCTGAAAACAAGTCTCTTCAGAGGTCACAACACAGCAAGTCCCACTTGAAACATGGTGGGAATCACTGCAGATGCTAAAGCCCTGGTATCAACTGTCTCTGAAATGAAATTTCACTTCCTGAGGAAGACCCTGTATTTGACATCCATCTCCAAAAGTGACCAGTGTTCACAGCCCCACCTGACAACCTTGCTTGAGGGCAATGAGAGCCAGGATAGTAACTGCAGAATGAACAATATGGCTGATTCTTGCCAAACAAGGATAGTGAAGCTCTGACTTTAGCTGATGGAAAGCTGAATCAGGCTCCAGCAGGTATATATACTTTTTAATGAGAAAGAGGAATTATCAGAGGGTGACTCCTACTGCTTTATGATGGGATAATGAGCTACAGCTGCTTCTCTCTCCATGATCCACAGAGGGAGTTAAGGTATGAGATTTAAATTACATACCTAAATCTGTGTGTCACCAGATGGCCAATGTATGACAGAACAGTATTTACGTCATGAGTAATTGTTTGGTTTCTTGCCAGTGTTCAGTGTCTGCACCTCTCCTGTGAAGGTCCAGAACATGTAAGCAATAGATTTTGTCCTGTTGCATCAAGAAGGGACCTCTGATGTGCAGTCACACACTTTCCCTCACCAGGACATCTCTAAAATAGTCTGCAATCCCATGCAGAACTGCATTTTATAGCTACTAACTCTTAATTCAGAGGTCAGATTTCTGTAGTCACTGATCAAGCTGCCTAGTAGAGATAAACTACTTTGTTTTTTTGCAAGTTAAGAAATGGTGCTAATTTTTAATTTAAAATAATTTTGCACCTGCATTTTTGCTCAGACTAATGCAGGACACAAAGAGATGTATATTCACTGTGCAGAAAGTAAGTTTGAAATTGAAGAGGTTCTGCAAAGGCAAGACTGGCTGCAATGAAATGAGGGTATCAGTGGACAGGAACACATGGACTCACCATCAGTCTTCACACTCCAGGTCATCTCAAAGCCATCGGTCATCAGATAGAAGTTCTTTAAATCCTCTGGCAATATGCAGGAGTTTTTCTGCAAATCATAATCAAAGTGTTATGGGAAAACACAGATCATGCCTCAAACACAAAGTACAACTGAAAACTGGTACAGAAATATTTGCCACAAAATCTTTTGCTTAACTCCAAGATGCCCCAAATACCTCATTCTAAAACTTTGGAGAAAAATACTTTTGTGTATTTCTTGGTCTCTGCTATTGTATTAACAAAAGTGACTTGGGAAAATTTCACAATGAGCAGTTAGTCATCACAAGAATATTACACCAGTGTTCCTCAGCTGAGACAACATATCATTTTTGGCACTAGCAGCCACTCCAAGCTCACATATATAATAACAATTGGCTTTTCCATCTCTACGGCTTATGAGAGCAGGGTTTTCCTTTAAGAAGGAAATCAGACTAAACTCACCTGTTCCACTAGAGCATGTACAATATTGGCACAAGGACTCTCTTCTCCTGAGGGATTTCAGTTCCAAGTTGGTGAGAGAAGCACAGACTCAAAAGCTGCATGTAATCAAGTGGATTCTATGTTTCACTCAACAAAAAGTATGTGTGCAAACACACACAAAGCCAGACTCAGAAGCCTGCGAGTTTAGCTTCGTCCCTCCAAACTTCCTCCCTCTCCTTGGCTGGGGCTCCTAAGCCTGCTTTCTTCTAAGTCAACAATAAAAGAAGCAACTCCTGTGAGCTGCAGTTCCTGGGAACTGCAACCACTGTCCTGTACTTGCCCTGGTTGTGGAAGGAGTATTTCTTAACTCAGCCTTTTCAGTTAAGCAGCAAATATGAGGAAGAATAAAGGCTCAATGTGGAACAAAGAGAATACCAAAGAGCTATAGGCAATTGCAGGCCCTGCTCCTGGTGACGGGACTGGCTGTAGACCAGTGACCCTCTGTCCCTGTTGATGTGTTAAGACCACAAAATACAACAGAACAGAAGCCTGCCAGTTTTAAGAAGACTTCTTTTAGTATGACTAAAAGAGTTACCTGTTGGTTTGTTTGTAATTGTTTCAGAGAAAAAAAAACGACTGAGAATGATTCAAGTGACTTCACATTTAAAATATCATCACAATCAAGACTCCAAAAAAATTAAACCCCAAAACTCAGAATAGTCTCCAGTGGATGCAGTTCCACAATTCCTGCATTGATTTGTCCATGGGCTGCATCACTCTCCTGCATTAAATAAAGACAGAATATTCTGGTAACCAGTATCTAAGGAAAAGAAAGATGCACAAGCAGTTCATGTAGCTCTGCTTCACTTGGGGCATGAACTTGTAACATCTCAAGAGAAGCTGACCAGATTCTCCCCCTCATCTGCAACTTGTATGTATCCAGTTATCTATCCTGTTGTTGCCTCAATGCAGCTCTTCAGGAAGAGCTACCTGCCAGCTGTGCATCCAGCTGCAGTGCTGGCCTCTGGTTGTCAGTGGCTGGCATGAGCAAGGGAAGGTGCTGGCCTCTGCCTGCCCACTTCCCTCCCTGCCCTGGGACCAGGGCAGCCTTTCTGTCTGTTAAAGCCTCATTGACAGCCATTTTCTTTGGGTTGTTACAGTCCCTGTCCCCTCCACAGGGATGTACACACTGTGCAGCACCTCCTACCCTGCCCACAACCTTTACTCCTGCCTGTTAACTTACTTTCTAAGCATATCTAGTTAGGCTGACTGACTACTACTGACAAGTCCCAGACACTAATGGATTTGCAGCTTGAAATAGGGCAGGCCACTTCAGCTGCCTCATCAAGCAGCCTGGTCACTAGCACAGTGCTTTTCTAACCCAGATAGGGAAAATCTTCAGGGTCCACAGGTATTAAAGCAGATAGACTGATACTGTAGAGCCTTTGTTTTGAGAAGAATTTATTGTCCTTTGATAAGAGCCTGCTGATGGCTGAGGCCCTGGTGGTAAGTTTAAGGAGATTACTAAACCACATGGACATACCTGAAGTTCTTCAAATGCCTTTCACAAACACACCTTCCTCTGTGGGTTCTCCTGAGTTCTAAATATTTTTAATTTCATGCTCTGCTTTCATCAATTCCAATTTCAAGCCATAGCTGTAAGCCCAGTGACTAGTGCTAAAACTATGAAGAAACATAGAGACCCTATGACAGACCTACAAGGCCTCAGAAGAGTACAAAAGTTTACACAGAACTTTCAATCCATTTCAAGTCCCACAATTTTAACTGATCTACCCCAGCAGTAAAAATATGTGTGGAAAGAGCTCACCTGACTTCAGTGAGTCTTACTCTCCAAGCAGGAGAACCAGATTCATTGAGATGACAAGATCTTTGATTTTAAAACTTCCACTGTAGTACCCAGATAAATACTGCTACAACTCAACCACAGACCAATTTAGCAGATATAGCTGATTAAGGCAAGGGAAAAATCACATCTGAACAGGCCTTCTGTTCCAAATCGTCTTTTTCTGAATAGAAAGATCAACATGTGCATGTTTTTCCAGATGACTGCCCTCCCAACTTGTTTCAGGATCTTCTAACCGTGTTCCTTTGCATGAGTTTTCAAATGATGGTGCAAAGTATACAGATGGGAAATGCTGTACCAGAGCTGATAAGGGGTCTATAGGAAATGACCAGTAAATAGAAAGCTTCACAAATACCCATATCTCTCATCTGATAGAAAGCACTGATTGATCTGTGAGACTATAGTCACATGACCATAGGACATCAGAACAGCAATGACCTGACAGCAGTCAGAGAAACATGGCACTATATATTAAAAATGGCTTATCGAACTCTGTGTTTCTCCTGCTCAACTGGTAGTTTTCAGGGTTGTGATCTCCAGCCCCATAAAATACACTGTTCCCAGTAACGTGCCAGAAGTGGCTTAACCACAGCCCTGGCAAGCAGCTGTTTTCAATCCAGTCATCTCGTTGCACTCATCAGCTCATAAAAGGAAATATCCCAAGTGCCTAATATGCTGTGTGAGGTCTATTCCTTTTGTTTGTTCTCCATAATACCCCCAAATAGTCTCCCAAGAAAGCACAGTCCATTGAGGATAGAGACAAATATTAGAACTAGGCTAGTTTTGCTGCCAAGATCTGACCAGCACTGGATCCAAAGCTAAAACCCTGACATATAGCAATTCACTTAAAGCTCTGTTGGAACAATACCTCTCAAGCAAATATACTGAAGAAATGGAAAACAATCAAAACATACAGCTCTGGAAAGACTTTTCTAAAAAAATGAATGAGTTTTGCCAACTTCTGTGGAGAGAAGGAAGGCATTTATGTCACTTTTTATCCAACTTTTGGGGAGTGAAAAAAGGCATTTATGTCACTTCTCAGGACTTCCAAGCAGCAGAGCACACCAGCAGTCACCTTTCTCTCTCCGTAATTTCCTTCAGTTTCATGACTGGTCTATCCTAGCTGCCAGTGAATGCAAATGTTAATTTCTGTAACATACTGAGATGTCCTTGTTTCACCTTTTATAAATCTGACCTGGTGGGCTCCCAGGAGATCACGTTGCTTTATTTTTCTGGGGCTGTGGTAGACCTGATCCGCTGCTGCAGAGAAGAGGATTTAACACTCCTTGTGAGGATGCTGTTGTATAGTCAAGTCTTTTAATCAGAATATTGTAAGGCTCAACAGGAGGGGAAACACTGTGTAAGAAACATTATCTACCTCCCCAGAGCTCTCCAGCCTCTGCCCTGTTACGCAACTTGAAGAAAATACAGCTGTCCTTATGCATTGGATCTGCTGGACCCACTTCCCTGCCTCTCCCACAGTCAGGATCACAAAGCAGGCTCAAGAGGGAGGACATAACAAGTGGAATGCCAAGAAGGACTCTTGAAGATGCACATGCCTGCAATGCATACCTTTTAGTAAAAAAGATATAGCAGAAGCAGTGAGGATGACTTTCCAGATGCCTGCTGGAAACACAACATACTGGAGACAGAACAGCCTATGAGATTCCTGCATTGGGTGTAAGAAAGGTTCAAATGAGCATCTAGGGAACTACAGGCCTGACAGTTTGACCTCAGGTCATCCTGTGCCATCACACGGCATGTACAGGAGAACCGAGGGATCAGGCCCAGCCAGTGGGGGTTTAGGAAGGATAGGTCCTGCTTGACCAACTCAATCTCCTTCTATGACAAGGTGACCTGCTTAGTGAATCAGGGAAAGGTTGTGGATGTTGACTTCCTGGACTTACAATAAAGCTTTGTACACACTGCTCTATTCCCATCTTTTTCTAGGTAAAAAAGTGTCTGATGGCCATGCCCAGAGTGCTGGTGAATGGAATTCCATCCAGCCGGGACTGGTCCCTAGTGGTGTTCCCCAGGGATAAGTACTGCAGCTCTCTCTGTTTAAAGACTTTATGGATGGTCCCAATGAGGGCTCAAGAGCAGCCTTGGTCAGTTTGAGGACAACATCAAGCTGGGTAAGAGTGTTGGTCTGCTGGAGGGTAGCAGGGCTCTGCAGAGGGATCTGGACAGTCTAGATCAGTGATCTGAGGCCAGTTGTGTGAGGTTCTGCCAAGCCAAGTGCTGAGTCCTGCCCTTGGGTCACAACAATCCCNTTACCACTCTCTACAACTCCCTGAAACGTACTGAAAACACCTGAAAGCCAAGTGGTAGTCGGGCTCTTCTCCCAAGTAATAAGTGAGAATGACAAGAGTAAATGGTCTCAGGTTGTGCCAGGAAAGGCTGGTCAGGCTTTGGAAAAGGCTGCCCAGGAACTGTGGAAACACTGTCTCTAGAAGTGGTCAGAAGGTGTGTAGATGTGGCACTAGCAGGTAGTCATAAACACGATGGTGCTACATTAACAGTTTGATGCCATGAGTGAACCCAAAAACAGGACTCTGAGCCAAGTTAATGTGGGATAAGACAAAACGTAAAGGTCCTTTAATATCAGGCCTATGGCCCACAGGCATACATGATGACATGCA
>VWZD01009392.1:0-15433 GCA_013396695.1 Sakesphorus luctuosus
CCGCTGGTCTGCCCACGGCCACGGCCATCGCGGTGCTGTGCGCTGTGCTCTGCGCTGCCGTCCCGCCGCTCTGCGCCGCCTGCTAGCACTGCAACATGGCCACCCGGCGGGGAGGGCCCATGCGCAATGCAAAGGGGCCGGGCGGCGAGGCGGGACCCCCCCGGCCCTGCCCCGGCGCCGCCCCGCCGCTCGGGGAGCCCCGCGGGGCTGCGGGCGAGCCCCGGCCGCTCTGCGCTGATCCCGCCAAGCCGGGCCGCGGGTATCATCCCCTTCACCCGAAGGAGTCGCTCCCTCCCACCCTGGCAGCCCCACAGCTGCTGAAAGCACAGACCCCTCTGCTCCTGGGACCTTGGCAAGGCGTGGCTGTGACAATGAGATACTTAAAACAGGGAGGCACACAGGAGCCCCTGACTCACTGGTGTAACAACACAGAGCAAAACCTGACACCTCGATCCTCTCGTTTCTACGAGCTCTTCTCTCCTGTCAAAACACACACTCCATTTTTCAGCAAACTGAGTGTACCAAACAACAGCCATGGTGGCCAGTCACTCTCCCACTTCACAAGTGATTGCCGGGGCAAAGTGAAGCACAGCACCCCCGGCTCCTTGCCGCTCCAACAGACAAAACACTTAACATCCCGGTGATAAGCATGACATCCCTTTACCTGCAAAGGTGGCAGTCTTAAGGCTAAACTCAGCACGTCTGCTTGCAAATCTTCAACTAAGATAGCGATGAAGCCCTGCAGTGCTTTGTGAGGCATAAAACCACACAAGGCTACAGAAGACAGACACACAATTTGCTGCATGCATGAAGGATACACTGAATTACACACAAATCAGAGCTACCCCCATTTGTGAACATCCACAGAATCGAAACAAAGAAATCACCAGGATAAAACCAAAGAGCACCTCCTACAAGCAAGCAACCCAAAGTAGTGGTAGAGCAAATAGACCTCAGCAATGCACTTACCATTTGTACGCTCTTTGATATCAAGCTCACACCTTTTCTCTCCAAACCCCATTTTTGTACAGCTATGAAGAAGCACAAGTCTGTTTGCAAAGGGCTACAGAGTCCATGTATGTCCCTCCTGCAGCTTTTTTGGTCATATTTCAAAGAACTCGGGAGCTGATCTTTCAGAATGGTCACCCACACCAAGCCCCTGAGCCCCCAAACTGAGCCAGAGCCAATGGAAGTGCAGGAGCAGTCCAGGCCCTGCTGCCCATCAGGGATGAGGATCTGCACCTGGACAGTGCACTGAACCAGGCACAGCTGCTACACCAACAGACACTGGACACTGGGAGGTTTCTATCAGGAACACCTTGCAAGCACAGTTGATGCAGTGCTTTTACGACACAAACATCTTAGGTGTTAATGCTAAAATGTGAGGGAGGCTTCGATATTAAACTCATTATTGCTCCTGTGGCCAATTCCTCCTGCACACACGGCTCCAGGTGAGGAGGTGCTGAGCGTGCCTGCACTGGGAAATGCGCCCGGACCAGTGCAGCCTCTAGTGGAAACCTGACGATCGTATCTAAAGAGTTGCCCTCGTTGCACCTGTGGGTGAGGCAGACTCTGCTTCCCCTCCTCTGAATTAGAGGCATGCATGATACTCCTGCATCAGCATAACTTAACAAACATGAAAATCTTCCGCGCTCGCAAAACCTTCATGTGACTCACCGTGTCCTTCCTTGGCCCGGAGCTGGGAGAGCTGTGGCCGAGGTGTCTCCACGATACTCATGCATACACACACCTTCCTGGGCATGGCTGTTCATGCTGAAAGAGCAGAGCGGGAAAACATCAACACCAAGAAATGTTCTGCAATCTTCTCAGATCTCAGCTAGTGCAGGTCCTTGCATTCCTAGTGCTCAGTGGGAAGAAGCTGACCCCCAGCTACTGAAAGTTTCGTAACTGCTGCTAACAAATGTGTACCTGAGCAAAGGGAATTGCCTGTCCCTCATCCTAGACACTCTGTGGGAGTCGTTTCCATGTTTCCAAAGCTGGTTGACATCATTTTACAGACACAGAGGGTCAACGCTTTAATGCCCCTTTGTGTCAGTTGCAGGCCATTTGTCAGCTAAAGGGGATGGGAAGGTACACAGCAGAGACAGAAGTTTGGTAACTCCCCCCTGTTTGTAAACAAACAAGGGTACACAGCTCTCTAAAGGCAACATCTTATCGAACAACAACACAAAGCTGCCAGACTATGTTGATGGGCTTTTTTTTTTCTTTCATGTTGAAGGAAGGCTTGGTCCTGCCTCCCTTTTGTGATTAGCACTGCTCAGAGCTCACTCCAATTTCACCCAAAGAATCAAGAGATCTGCTGCGTCCATAACCCCAAAGAGGGTGAGACAGGGGTGAAAACCCCAGCTGAAATCAGGGCAATGTGGTATCATGGAAAGCCTCCTGCTTATGCCTCAGTTCATGAAGCCAAAGCAACACTTTCATAGTTGCATTGTCATGTGCCACTGTTTTATCTTCACAATTTATTCTGCTTTCTTATTTGTGATCACAACCACACCACTATGCTCCATTCATTTCATCCCAGACACTTCCACTGAGAGCATGCTGCTAACAAATGATGTTTTGACTGCAATCCAGGGCTCATCAGAAGAGCAGGGAGAAACATATTCATGATTGGAAGAACTGCACCAAAACACGTACAAAATGATAAAATATGAACATGAGCCTTTATCCTCTTCCCAGCACCTGTGGCCTCCCCACTGATGGGATGTAGCTTGCACACATCATCTATTGCAATCTCTGCCCGTGGTTTGTGAGGGTTGCACACCTTTCTGGGTTTGCAGCAGGCTGGAGGATATTCCAGCTGCTTACATGACAGGCAGCTAAAAATATTTATGGATAGCCGGGAGCCTGCAGCAGAGATGGTTTCTGGAGCGTGACTTAGGGCCTGATCCAGACCTCTTTAAAGCCAGTGAGCCTACACTGAGCTCAGTCCCTCCAAGCCTGTGTTCCCTGATTGTAAGAAGGAAAATCCAGCACAGCCCCTCTTCCCACACTGTCCACCCACTCCCACTCCCCAAACTCCTCGGGGCAGGGACTGTCAGTTGTTCAGAGCTTACAGGGCACATTGTCCAATGGGTGCTCTGATCTTGCCCATCGCTCTCAGCTGTTACAGACACATTCTGATAACAGACTTAGCAATACCTGAGATCCCCTCGCTAATAAAATGTGTGTCCAACCTATCTCAGCCACACAGCAAATAGAGGGATGAGATGAGATGAGATGAGATACGGTCTGACTACAGGCACTCTTGGTATTTGTGTGTGGTTGTCGCACATGGGTACAACCCCACACACTTGTAATATGAACTAACTCCAACCACAGCACATTCGTGAATCTTTATTGCCAGTTTTCCTAAGGAGCTGAATCACAGGGCAGTTCAGGTTGGAATGCACCTCTGGACATGGCCTCTGGCACAGCTGGAAGGCACCTTTGGCATAGCCCCTGCTCAGGTGTCCCACGGAGCACCTCCTGAGGATGGAGACCACAACCTCTCTGCGCAAACTGTTCCAGTACTTGACCACCCTTATTGTAAAACACTTTTTCCTCACCCCAAACCAGGATTTCTTGCATTTCAATTTGCGTGTATCCTCTCCTGTCCGTTCACTGCCATGACTGATAAACCACTGTCTCCTCGCTGCCAGCCAGCACATGACCCTCGCACTTCTCAACTCCTCCAGCCTCCGTATCCTGCTTTCCTCCTTCGCTGTCACCCCGGCTCGCCGCCCCACGGGCCACCACCCCGGGCAAAGGCGACCGGGCGGTGGCGGCCCAGTTGCGGAGGAGGAGGCGGAGAGGCCGGCGCGGCAGGAGGCGGGTTTCGCCGTCGCACCTGGATTGAGCACGGAGGCACCGCACGGAGCACTGAGAGCCGGCCGGCCCGGAGCATGGCGCGGGAGCTGAGCCAGGAGGCTGTGCTGGACTTTCTCTGGGCTGCCGGGGGGCGAGCCCCCAACACGGCGCTGCTCCGCCACTTCCAGCGCTTCCTCCGCGACCCGGCGCTGACGGAGCAGCAGCGGCGGGAGCGCCGCGAGTACTTTAAGAGTCTTGTCAACTCCCTGGCCACCGTCCACCCCGCCGCCGCCCCCGGCGCCTCCAAGGACATCGTACTCCGCCGCAGGTACCGCGACCTCCTCGATGAGGAGCTGTCGCCGCCAGAGGAACAACGGGAGGAGGAAAAGAAGGAGCCGGACGCTCCACCGCTGCCCCGACGCGACCCCGCCGGGCGGCGCGGCCCCCGCGGGGAGGCGGCGGGGCAGGNGGCCCGGGCCGCTTCCCCCCGGCGGCACACGGCTCTCACGGCCCCCGGTGCTGCCCCCGGGTCCTGGCGCGCTGGCCCCCGCTGTGCCGCCCCGGTCCCTATCGCCGCCGCTGCCTGCCGCCGGGCCGCCCTCTGTCAGGCCGTCCCGGTCCCCACCGCTGCCATCGGGCCCGGAGCTGCTGCCCCGCGACAGGCCGCCTCAGCCCCCGACCGGGATGCCCCTACTGAAGGCTCCATCGCCCTCAGCAAGCCCGAGGGCGCGACCAGCTGCCGGACCCTCCCAGTCCCCGCTGCTGTCATCGGGCCCCAGAGCGCTGTCCCCCACCGAGCTGCCCCCATCCCGGTCCCTGCCGTTGCTGTCTGCCCCCGTGGAGCTGCCTCCATCCCAGTCCCTACCGTTGCTCTCCGCCCCGGGGGTGCTGCCCCTGTCCCGGTCCCTGCAGACACTCCCTGCCAGCCCTTCCTCATCCCCACGGCTTTTACCAGGCCCAGAGGTGCTCCCCTCCACCAGGCTGCCCCCATCACAGTCCAGGTCCCTGCAGCAGCTCCCCACCAGGCCATCGCCAGCCCTGCCGAGGGGACCCAGGGGGTTGACTTCCAATGGACCAACCCATCCTCAAGTCCTGCTGCTGTACCCATGCCAAACCTTCACACTGCCGGCAGGTCCAGGGGTCCCGCCCCGCACCAGGCCACCCCAATCCCTGCCACAGTCCCCGACTCAGCCAGCCCCATCCCGCTCCTTGCAGCCACGCCCTGCCGGGCCACCTCCATCGAAGTCCCTGCCGCCAGCCCAGGGCGCCGCAGAGCCCCAAGCCCCAGAGAGCTGTCCCCCAGCACCGCTGCCTGTCTTCAGGAGCATCAGGTGCCAGCTTGCTCTGTTAGAGGCGCAGGACACGCCCGCACCGCCGCCCGAGGACTGTGAGCGGCAGCCCCGCACCACGCTCACCAAGGGCTCCCCTAGGAAAGCCCTAAGCCGGGGGCCAGCGGTGCCCCTGGGCCAGCGGGAGCACGCCTGGCTAGTGGCGATGTCAGCGGGCTGCTGGGCACGGGTGCGGGGGCTGTTCCTGGAAGAGCCGGAGCTGGCCCTGCAGCGGGACTTCATGTCGGGCTTCACGGTGCTGCACTGGCTGGCCAAGCACGGCGACGGGCCCGGCCTGCAGGAGCTGGCGGCGGCGGCGCGGCGAATCGGGCTGGCCCTGGACGTGGACGCCCGTTCGGGCTGCGGGTACACGCCGCTGCACCTGGCTGCCATACACGGCCACCAGTTTGTCATCAAGGTGCTGGTGCTGCAGCTGGGCTGCCAGGTGCAGGTGCGGGACAGCAGCGGGCGCCGGCCCTGGGAATACCTGCGCGGCTCCACCTCGGGGGAGATCTGGCAGCTCCTGGAGGCACCCCGGGGCACAATTATGTTCCCCACGCAGCCCTTGGCCCGCAGCGTGTCCTCTGCCAGCAAGGACTCGCTGTCCACTGGCAGGGCAGCACTGCCGTCCTGCCTCAGGGTGCAGCACGGCCGTGGGACAGCATCCCGCCGACCCAGCAGTGAGAGTGACTGAGGGACAGCTCCCTGGCATCCCCTGCCAGCGGAGATGGGACCTTGGTGGCCATCCTGCGACAGGAAGCCGTGCAGGCAGAACAAAGCTGTGAAACAGACTGAACCTATTCCAGAATGTACTTTTAAATTATTCTAATGAACTGTTGTCCAAGCCTCTCTGCCCTCTCTCCTATGTCTTGCTTTTCCACCAGTGAGAGGATGGAAGCTGGCAGAACCCTTGGGAGTCAAGCCCTCTGCAGCCCACAGGGTTGGCACCAGCTGCTGGGTGCAGCCATGATCCCCAGCATTACTGGGACCGTGGGTCTGGGGTGAAGCTCAAGGCTGGCCCCAAGCAGGGTGGAGTGCTTGCTTTTGCTGACGGTGACAGATTGTTGCTGGTCCTGGTGTTTGCAAAACACTTGTTTACACCACCTAAATTCTGGGGAGTAGTAAAACTTCATCCCTTTTTAATCCCAACAGATTAAGGATGAGTCCTGCTTTTAAAAATGCAGCTGATCAAGATCCAGCCTTCCAGCAAGAGTCCTCAGAGAGCCACTGGCTGGGGCAGAGGGCGGCAGCGAGAGAGCCAGGAGTAGGGAAGGGTGTTTCCCAGGCCTCCTTGCCCACCAGCCCATGCCCAGAGGAATGCAGGGCAGCACCACAGCCCTGCTCCCTTTCTCACCTGCCTGGGGCTGCCCAGCAGCATCGATGCCACTCCCTCATTCCTGCATCTCCAGCTGCTCTCCTCACAGCACAGGACTAGGAAGTGGTACCCATGTTGTGGCTAGAGCCCCATTCCCACGCCTGGGGATGGAAAGCCTTGCAGCAGGAGTCTGTGTTGGGCACAGAAGGAGCTGTGCTGTGGTATGGGTTCCAAGCCTGCAGGGGGAAGGCAGCGACCCCAGCCCTAAATTGCCTATTAGGTGTTCATGTGATGGGAGTGGGCGGGATTGAGGGGCCAAGTGAAGAGATGTCCAGTGCAGTCATTCCTCAGAGCTTACAAATAATGAGCTGTCTTTAGGAATTACATGGGTCCTGTAACGTACTCTGCTCTCTGATTTAGCCTAAAGGAGCTTCTAAAGCATCAAAAATGCAGGAAGTTAACCTTGCACCTACTCTGGCTATCCTATAGATCCTTTTTGAAGGCAGGAAGAGAGCTAAGATACATGAGGCAGAGGTCCATCACTGCCTGGGTGATGCTCCTGCTGCTGGGTCTCCCCAGCCATAGGACCAGTGAAACTGGGGCTGCTGGCTCTGTCTCAGCAGGAGGTTCTGGGGCAGACCACAGCAGTAGGTGGGACTGCTCCTGGATTCGAGGCATGTGCCTAAATGGCTGCAGTTTCGGGGAGGAACGGGAATGAGGGCAGCAGAACCTGACCCTTGCATAACACGCGTGCCAGGGAATGCCTCGAGTCCTTGCTCAAGCACTAATTGAGGTCTCTGCTTTGCTCTGGGTTTATTTGAGGGAGGAACTCTTTCCTGCAGAAGGGAAGCTACTCTGCCTGATTCTGTGACCACAAAAGGTTGGAGCCTTTTCCTGGCTTGGTTTTCTGTTTTAACAGGGGAAAGAGCTCACTAAACCAAGGCAGAGTCCTGTCAATGATCATTCCTCTCTGAGAGGACAACACAAACTTGAACTCATACAAGAAATTCAACTCTGAAGTGCCCTCTGAGCCATCGGCATGGGCACCTCCAGGACTACCCCACAGCAGGAGGAATCCTGTGTATCTTCTTTCCTCTTACAGAGCCTTCCTGTGCAGGAGCTTCACGGGAGGAACCCCAAATGAAAGCAGTGAGCTGACTGAAGCTGTCTGGTGGGAGCATATCTTCTCTCCACACACACCTACAGCTTCCAAAGGGAGGGTTTTCCCCTTCTGTGCTGCTAAGGCAGCACTACCTTGGGATTCTCATTTTACAGCCTTTCCATGACCTTTCTCTGTGACGCAAACCCAAGTGGCACTTTGTTTTCCTGCACACTGTTGCAGACCTCACCTGTCATCTTTTCCAGAGCCCTTCTCTCTCCCTAGCAGTGTTGTTAGACTGCTGAACTAAATAAGTTGTGACCTAATTTCGTGACCACTCATTGCTTGCCTGTTGAGATGACACAGATAAGCTGCTTTCTCCAATTTTTAAATTATAAGGCAGGAGGTTTGAAACTGAGAAAAACGTTTCCATGCTGGATTCAGCGTGCATTCACTCTGGTTTGTCACCTTAGTGATATTAGGAGTGTTAATACTGGTAATACTGCACAGCTCCTACACCACTCTTTAAAAACAGTCAATCACTGCCTGTGTGAATCACCATTCTTTTAACCCACAGAAAGCCTCATGCTCCAAGTTTTCTGCTCATGAAATAAGCAGTGGACAGGAGGAAACCCATCTCCAGCACATTGTGGAAGGCAGGACCAGATCTTTTATCAGCCATGCCTGGAGGAATCACATAGATCCAAACAGTCAGGAATAATCCACCACTGGATATACACAGACGCAGTCCGAGCATCTCAGTTTCAAAGCTCTCCTGACCTCCTTCCTACTTACTTGTCAGCCTGCCTGGCCCCTTCCACACCTGTGCACTTTGCTGTTTCCTCCTTTCAGCTGGACGTGGCTCCTGGCTCCACACCCAGTCCAGGCATCTGATTTTGCACCACCCTGAAACACAGGACATGTCATAGATTAATGCACAGCAGGACTCTGCCCTCTCCTCTCATTGCTTTTGAAAACACACCTCCCACTTGACAGCTGCTGATGATAAAGTCCATCCCTCTGCTCTCTAATGCTTATCTCTGCCCAACTGCTTTGTACTCCCCAAACCATGTCCTGCAGAGGACAGGGGGTGGTTTTTCTCACAGTGGCCTTTGCCCATCACATCCTGTCAAGCCTGAGCACTCAGAGCCTTACAAAATTATGGTGAAGGTAACCCTGAGGTGACAGTACCCCCTGTCACCACCTCCCTGCTCCTGAGGCACACACTTTTGCACACACTCATCAGATTGCTGAGGGCAGACAGCACAGCAGAGCTGGGTGTGCATCTTGTGAAGGTCTCAATTATGTTCCCAGACTGTGGTTCTGGTGAGACTCATGCCACAGCCTTCCCTCAGGAGCTGCCCAGGTGAGCTGGCAGCCACAGCTCCCAATGAAGTCTGTTTGTTCCTTGCCAGCTGGCCTGTGCCTGTAGGGTCCTTGTCACTCAAGCCCACCAGAATGGCTTCTTAAACCCTGAGAGCTGGAAAGCAGTGCTGAACCCAGCACTCAGCAGTGCTGAATGGGGTAACCCAGCACAGAACAGGGAGCCCCTCAGCTCGAGTCCCAGTTTGGGGCAGGGATATTTAATGGAGATACAAAGCTCCTCCCACTCAGCAAATCGAGCGGAGCTTCCCATCTGCAAACACACCAAATGGACACTGAACTTCCCACTCTGAGAGCAGAAAGCTGGAAACAACTTGCTGTGCTTCGGTTCTGGCTTTTCTACAAGCCTCTGGAGGAGGCCCAAAGGCTGGAGCAGTGGTGGGAGCCCAGCTCAAAGAACCCCAGAGGCCTTCATGCAACTGCAGAAGTGTTCCTGGGCAGAGCAGGTGAGCAGTAGCACAGAACACTGATAACCCAAGCTAAAGGCCAGGGCACCCTTTGTGTCACTGCACTTTATGAAGCAAAGAGAAAGAGAACTTACAGAATGGGAAAAAAACACATTGAAAAGTGCATCATACAAAAGGCACTTTTTTTTTCTCTTGTGACAAACACCATTTGAATGAAAGACTTTGTATACAAGTCCAGGGTGGGAAGAAAGTCTTGCACACTTTTAGGAAGTAAGGAGACAACCCCAATTGCCACCCAATACTGCTAAAGTTAGACTTTCTCATGACTACATTTCCTGCAAGTAGCACCAGATGGCAGCTTAGCAGAGTGGGATTTACAATAACCACCCTCTCCCCAGTTAACAGCACAGTTTTCTCCAACCCAACTTTCCCCATCAAATGAGAATTGTTAGCCTTTCACTGAAAACCGAATTTTGTCTTTGGAAACTGAGTCTCACTGGAAAGCACTAAAAGTAGGATTCTTAGTTTAGTTAAATTGACACCCCTCATCCCCAGCATGAGGCTATTTAAGCCAAGAAAATGTGTTTTCCCCATTAATTTAAAGGAATATATTTTCAGATACCAAGAAGGGCTTGGTGGTGAGGCAGCATACTTAACTGAGCACATGGTTAAATACTTAACTCAGCCTGTCTGTGAAGCACAGATGGGTGATCTTGTTTGGTTATAGTTTTTCATTAGAGCCATTACTTTGATCTGGTAGAGCAAACTTCTTTCTGGATGGTTTAAAGAAGACTAAGGCTCATGGTACTTTAAATCTGGATTCGATTTTGGCAAAGGCATTTTAGCTCCTGATGTCTATCAGGGCTTTCTTACTGTGCAGTCTGTCCATAAAATATAAGCAAACTGTTTAAGAAGCAAATTGTGTAAGAAGTCAGAGTTTCTGTTGTGAAGGGAACACCCACCAAAACCACTGGCAAGGTCCTCCACACATCATGCCAGTCAGTGTGGACTGGCCTCAGCTGGCATTTCTGAAGCTGCCATGGGAAGCAAGGACTAAAATCCTTTGGGCTTCCCCCTTGCTGCAGAGCCTCTGTGAGAAGAGATCCTGGTCTAAATATTTCCTTTTGGCTTTCCTGCAACACACCTCTAGAGTGAAGGAATGTTCTGATAAATTTGATACAAGAGGAGGTGTTTTATGGCCTTTAGTGCAGCTTGGAATACTCCAGAGAAAGTGGGAATTGGAAGAATTTGAATTGGGTGTCTCTGGAGTGCCACAGTAACTGCAGGGAACAAATAGCTTTGCACAGCCAAGCACAGGGCAGGCCTTGGCTCGGGTTGTCCAAAGTCCTCGAGGGAGCTGCATGTCCCTGGGAAATACAAGAGAATGTTTAAGGGCAATGGGAAGGTCTCACAGAGAGGACAAGAAGTACCTCTCAGGCCTTACTGGGGAGTGGTGTTGCCACAGGGATGCAGAGCTGTGCTCCCCCAACAACCAGCACTGCACCCTCCTTATCTCCCCGTGGTTCTCACACTGCCTGCTGATGGTATCTAAAGTGGCCCTAGAACCAAATGGGGAGCTGATAAGGATGAGGGCAGGGTTTGTCCCCAGTGCCAGGCTGTTTGCAAGGACAGTGCCACTCACCTGCAGCCTGCTGGCCTTGGGTAGAGGCTGTGCAGAGTTTGGGGGCACTGCCGGTCCCTGCCCTGCACCATCCCTGGCTCCCACTCCTGCAGCTTTGCTCTCCCTGCCTTTACCCAAGGGAAAGCCTGCCTGTCACTGTGGGTTGCTGTGCCAGTGCCTCTGGGGCAGCCCCTGCATCCACGTGCACAGGGGTGGGACCAAGGGGGCACCCTGTCACCCCAAAGCTGCGCTCCATCCTGGGTCTCAGTGGGTCCCTTGCCAGTGTCTGTGCTCGTGCCGAGTGGCATCAAGTCACCCCAAAGGCAGGAATACCTTTGCTGAATATTATTGAAGAGTGTAAAATGCAAACACTGGGAGAGGATTAAGTCTTACATAAGAAAACCTGTATAGAATTGCATTAGGAGATAATCTCGCTCTTTTCCTTCCTTGTACTAAAATACTTAAGCTGAGTGTACAACTCTGTTTGAGTGATAACACCACTGACAAAGGTAAAGCCTGAGTCTGGTTTTCAGGTATTTTTTTGCTACAAGTTTATAAGCCACAAGCCTGTTAACTTGTGTTGGTTCTCCCCATCGGAGTCCTGGTCACTGCAGTCCACAGGCAAAGGCAAGGAATGTCCCACAGCACCACAAGCTGACAAAACCCACCAGAAGTCGCCAGGTGTAAAGCCTCGTTTCTGGAGAGGGGGCTGAGCAACGTTGTTTCACAACACAGAGTATGTGTACGTATCCAAACACATCTGTTTCCAGCAGAAGAGGAGCCACAGCCTGGCACGAAAGAAAGTTGTACATCTCATGGACTAGATGTGTTTGAAGTGTTTTAGAGGGTCAAAAAGAAGGAATGCAATGCTCTTGCCAAGGCAGGGGCTGTAATGAATCCCATCTCCAGGGGGTCAGTGAGCCTGGCAGCCTGGCCTCCAGGTCAAGACACACGGGTGGGCACCGTCAAGGGAAGTTACACATTCTTCTTTGCATAAACACTAGAGCTGGGTTAGTCATCTGCTGCATAGCAGGCTCAAGGGAGATGCAGATGCTTGAGTTGAGCAGTTATTTGCATCTGATTCGGTATTTCATCTCTTTGCTTTATAAATACTGAACAAATGATTTAAGCAAAGATCTTGCAACTCTGCCCTCTCCTTGCTTTCTTGTTGCTGCCTCACAACAAGCCCAGGGTTGCTGTTCCTCATAGTGGTTGCCTGTTGATCTACTGTTAGGTGACTCTTTAGCTGCTGGGAGGCCTGTGCTGGAGAGGAGCAGGACTCAGCCATGGATCTGTGTGTCCATGCACTCAGACAGGGCCTGTGGAAAGCCCTGCCCCTCGTGCCTGTGGTCAGAAGGGAGGGCGGATGCAGCGGTGCTCCCCTTGGACTTTGGGATCTGGCAGCCTTTGGCAGCCCTGCTCCTGAGTCACAGCTGAGGCCTTGGCCATGAGTCACACTCCCAATTCTTCCTGCCAGTGTGAGAAATCCCTCCCTTTCCCCTGCACCCTGCAGTGCCCAGGGCTCCCTACCACTGCCTCATTTCATCATGCTGTGGCCAGAATGCTTTCATGGACCCAGCCAAGAGCACCACAGCCCTCAGGGGGTTTAGGAGCAGGGGTTCTGATCTGCCCACAGTGCTTGGGAATGAGGCTCTTGCTTCCAAGCACAACTTAGTGCACTGCCACTTGTATTTCCAAATATGCGTGTCATGTGCATGTGTGTAACTGGCTCTTCCTTCTTTATCTACCAGGTAAGATGCTACCCTGTGAAATGGCCTGTCATGAATAATGGGAGGCAATCCAGTGATCTGCCTCCATTTGATACTGAGTGACCTCTGCTGTGCCAAAGACATCCAGCAACCTTAGTCTCAGACCTCAGTGTATCTTTGTTGCTTGCACTTCGACAGCCAGAGAAGTTCAGAGCTGTTCTCTCCCTCCTGACCCACGACTCATTTCAGCTAAACCCCAAATCCGGCTGAACAAACACTGGGGGAGAAGATGGCAGGAAGGGGAAGGCACTTCACCCAAAGCAGTGTCATTCTGATGGCCCTTCAGTGTCTTGGGGCTCAGAAGGGACAGTGTTAATGTTTCTTCAAAGACTGTTACATTTTTGTCAGCTTGTTCCTTCCAAGGCATTTTCCAAATACTTGCTGACAATTTTCTTTTGCCTGAAATTGAATTTAAGAAACTTAAACCAGCTCTAATACAATCCCTTCTCACTGTGGGTGGCTCAGAGGAGACCAATTCTGGCACACACATGTTTTTGTGGGAAAGAACTCCAGATGGCTTGAGTTTCTAAACCATCCTGGCATGCTGTATGTGCTCTATGTCAGGAGAGAAGAAAGCTCTTCTAAATCAGTCCAGCCTAAGGTTGCTGGAATGTTTTTGTGGACACTGGTCACACCCTGTCCAAAGTCACTGTGATGAGTTTCCCCCCATTGATTAGAGCACACCATGTGAACGACTTCAAGGCCTGTACAGGTTTTATTCAGCAGGTCAGGGATAGGAAAAGGCACAATTCCCCATCTTCAACCCCCACACAAGTCTCCTTGCAGCTGGTCATGGGTTACAAATCAAACCCAGCTTGCCTGGGGCTGGACCACAGGAATATGAGAGGCTTGGAAAGTGCTGCTATCCTACTGCAATATCCCAATGAAAAGCATTCCAGGGTCTGTTCCCTGTCACAGAAGTTTGCAATGTGGTCATAGATGTAAAGGAAACAACTATGTTGTTAAGAAAAATAAGTACTTCAACCTGCCAGAGCTGACAGACCTCTAGAAAACACGCACTGGAAGGGTCAGTAACACGTGGGCTCTGCTGGGAGTTCACTTTGCTACAGCTGCTTGACTAAGATCTCTGGTGAACAGCAAAGAGGGGGAAAAGATGAAGCTGGATCCCTAATTTGAGACTAGCGGGGACCTCCAGTGAGGAACAAATGCAAACAGAGATGAGGCAATAAACTGAGGGGAGTTTGCCACTTGCAAACATAAAAGGTACAGAGGGAGGTGCTAAAGTGAAATGAGTCCAACATAACAAAGGCCCAGTTCTTCCAAGTAGTTAACAATTTGCTCTAGTTAAATGTAACCCACTGAGAGATGAGAGAAACACAGGGATTATCAGCTTGGGTCACAGTGTTAATGAGGGAAATAAAATGAGGAGACACACTTTACATTCCAGTGACACGATCAGCAAACTCCTTTCATCACTTTGAGATAGTGCAAGAAGTTCTTTATAATTAATTTATAATTTACCTGGAATTGAGGTGCTTCCCTTTTAATGCAGGGAAAGCTGACGTCAGGAAGCCCTCGGGGATAAGAACGCCGCAGTGCCATGTGGCCATGCAATCCCAGCTGGAATGCAGGGCGGACTGGACCTTCAGCCCTTCCTCCTGCACACACTCCCCTGTGAGGCAGAGCTTTGGGAGGCCCTCCCAGCCTCCTGCCACGCTGGGCTGGGGCTCCTCAGTCATCTTGGTCTTTCAAGAGCAGGCCAGGCATTTTTCTGGGGAGCAGGGCTCGATTCCCCCATGGTCTCCAGCCTCGCCCTGAAGTTTCCCCCAGGGATAGCACAGGGCTGGAAGGCACCACAGTGGTGAGAGCATTGTTTTAGCCAGCTGAGCAGAAGGGCCCAGAGCAACTGTGTGCACCCAAACTCTTCAGGGGGTCAAGACTATTCAAGCAAAAAGGAGAAACTTCTCAGAAGAGACAAACTAATGTGCTGTGGGACAATCAGTGAGAATCAGACACTTCAACAGCAGAAGCAGAGGACTGGTTAAAGTCTCCAGATATTCCAAGAGATAGAAAACAGCCTGTGTGTGTATACAGAAATATCATGTAGATATCTGTTATGCTGTAACAGCATAACATTTGGGTTGCAAGAGGAACCAGAGGCTATTGCTGAGACCAGGATTCCACCCAGACTGTACTGACATGAATATTCCCTACAGACAGTGTGAGAGAAAGATGTGCCTTTGCTGGCAAAATGCCAACTGCCCAATAGAACTGAGAACAAACCTACAGAGACAAGAACAAACATTCCCCAAAGAAGATGAACAAAAACCCTAACATAAAGCAAACTGTAAGCTTTCTCTCACACTAGGAAGGGGTGAGGAGTTTTTCTTGTCATTACTTTCTCAGTATAATCCCTGTATTGGAGCAGTTCTCCTTCCCGGCCAGCCTAAGTGGTTCAGGGGCAGTGGCTGCACCAGTGGTGCTGTCCCAGGGGGGCACAGGTACAGGATGCTGTGCTGGACCTCAGGCCAAAGGAGGAGAGAGGCACTACCTGCTCTTTCAGCAAGAAGTGGGGCCTCTTTCTCAGCCACAGCAATGAGTAACTCGGATATGGAGCATCCAACCCCACCAGTGTGTGTGGGTTCAGTGCAAGAGAAGCCAGGCAGGCACTGAGGAGCCAGCGGGCTCTGTGTCACACAGGGCAGAGTATGTATATACCTGTATATATATATATATA
>VWZD01009392.1:24693-63876 GCA_013396695.1 Sakesphorus luctuosus
AGGCAGGGTGCCCTGCTGTGGGTTTGGGGCACATTTGGTGTGGTTTGGAGGTGCTGGTGAGGGCTGGGTGCCCACTCAGGAGTCCCTCTTGTGCCCGGCTGCCCTCACAGCCCCCCAAGATGGCGCCGCTCCCGCCCTTCGTGAGGCAAAATGGCGCCCAAGGCCCCTCAGGGCGGGCCCGGACCCTTCCCCACAGAGCCCCTTTTGTACCCCAAAATCTGCCTGAAACTCTTCCCCACAGAGCCCCTTTTGTACCCCAAAATCTGCCTGAAACCCTTCCCCACAGAGCCCCTTTTGTACCCCAAAACCTGCCCCAGACCCTTCCCCACAGAGCCCCTTTTGTACCCCAAAACCTCCCCCCCAGAGCCCCTTTTCTCCCCCCAAACCTGCCCCTGTGGCCACTCATCTTCCAATTTCATCCTCCCCGCCCTGCCCTGGGCACTTTTCTTTTTAGTGACTTTATAGTCATTTTCCATCAGTGGAGTCCCACCAAGGCAGTGCAGGAGCAGGTCCCTCACCAGCAGTTTGCTCACTATTTGGTCATGCTTTGTGGTAGTTCTGACCTAACTAAACCCATCCCAATCTCCCACAACCTCTTGCCCTGCCCAGCTCAGTTATGTGCTTGCATTTTGTTGTTGGTTTGGGTTTGTTCTTCTTTTGCACTTCAGATCTAAAAACCCATCTTGAGAGGGGCACCAAAAATCAGATTTTGGCAGAGATTTTTGGCCCTGGCACACACCAGAAGCTGCCCTGTAAAAACCCATTTAGCTGCACAGCACAAAGGAGGATTGTTTAGCAGCACTTTGCTGGAAAACAGGCAGTGCCACAGGAGCTCAGCAGGGATATAAAGCAATAAACACTCCCATGTGGACACTGTCCTGGTGGAGGGTGTTGAGGAAGGTCTGGAGAAACCCGGGGTGGGGTCTCTGGGTTTGCTCACACTGATGTAAAGCACCTTTTAATGCTCAGGATTTGTGTGGAAAGCCACCCAGTTTGCTTTAATTGCTTTTTATTAACTACCAGCCTGAACTATCCCAACAGATGATGGATGGGGACTGACACATCATCTGTTGTGTGCTCTGCCTTTGACCCATTTTACAGGTGACCTTCACAAAAGGTGTGGGGTGTTAACCCAGAACCTGGGATGGGACAGCCCTTCCCACCCTGGGATGGGACAGCCCTTCCTACTCTGAGTCTTGGGGAAAAAGCATCTGATGGGAATTCCCTGTGATTTCCCAAGGGCTCTGATTAAAGTAAAGCCTGTTTGGATTTGGATGACTCTGTTTTCTCAGCACTCACATCATGTTCCTGGGAGCATGTGAGGGTTGAGAGCTGAGTTTACAAGACCTGCTTTGACTGAAGGGAATAATTTAAGGAATGTCATCTCAGGAAAAGGGCTGTGCTCCAACTGAGGTGCCCAGTTGGTTTTGCACAAGATTTAAATTGGAATGGGCAATGTATGCCAGGGGAAATTGACGTTGGAGAGCAGAAAGAAATTCTTTGCAGAGAGAGTGCTCAGGGATTGGAATGGGCTGCCCAGAGAGGGGGTGGATTCCCCATCCCTGGAGGTTTTTCAGCTGAGCTTGGCCGTGGCACTGAGTGCCATGATCTGGTAAAGGGCCTGGAGTTGGCCCAAGGGTTGGACTTGATGATCTGGGAGGGCTTTTCCAACCCAATCCATTCTGTGATTCTGTGATTCTGTGGATGTGGCACTGAGTGAGAATCCACCATGTCTTGATCCAACCCCACTGTGATCACCAGCCCAGGGCACGGCTGATGATCACAGTGGGGTTGGATCAAGGGTTGGACTTGATGATCTCGGAGGTCTTTTCCAACCCAACCCATTCTATGATTCTATTCTATGATTCTTTGTGCTTCCCAGGGTTTTGCTCGAGCTGCTGAAGGCAGACTGCACATTCTCACTGTGCCAGGCACCACCAGGAGCCAGCAGCATCCTCCAGCACTCCATGGCCCCCCTGGAGATGCTTTGGACAAGGAGCTGCCCTCAGGTACCCTGAGCTGACCTGGGAGGGAGTGCCACCCACTGTCACCTCCTGCAGACAGAGGCCACCCTGGCAGGTCCCACAGCAGGGTGGGAAGGGGGGCATTCCTCTCCAATGTGCCAAGTGGGTGTTTTCAGATCAAAATAAGGCTCATTTTTAGCAGGAAAAGGCCAACTGTTTGGGAACAGTGCTCGTTGTATCTGGAGTACTGACCTTCTCCTCTGCAGCCACTGAGATGCAGGTTCAGGTCTAAAAACCTCATGCAGGCAGACCCAAAATGCAGATTTGTGTCAGGGAGTGACAGAGTAAAATTCTGTCCCTGGTGTCTGTGTCCCATGAAATCATTTCCTCACTCTGGGAAGTGATTTCCATTATCCTGTAGTTTCATAACCAAAAGAAAAGCAAGATGGGCTAAAGAGCAATGAATATGCTCCCATTTTTGCCAGGAGTACTGAGAAGTGAATCTTCAGGCTTGGCCAATGCTTAATTACCTTTAAATACATGCCAAGATGTGCTGCTGCCAACCTCAGCAAACCCTGCAGCTGGGAGAGTGATTTTGGAACAAAACTGTGGCAGGACAGTTTCTAGCCCTTAGAACAGAAATTTGGGCTTTTACTCAGTTTTCACCTGAAAATAAAAGCTGTTACAAAAATGTGACTATCACTTGCCTCATTAGCTGATGCTTCTGTGTGCAATGGGAGCACAGTGTGGGATGGAAGGGTGGCTGCAAAAAAAAGAATCTGAATTAAGACAGCTTTTAAATTTAAAAAAACTAAGCTGCAGTAGAGGGTAGGATTTTATTTTAGGGCAAATTAAATGTGTTGATTGGATTGAAACAGCTCCCCCCCGTTTCCCTGCAACTCCACTCAATGATTCTTGAGTGACCCTATTTTTCCCTCTAGTTTTACTTTGATTTGGCTATTAAGGCATAAAAATGAGTTGTGCTGCTTCAGGTTGTCCTGCAATGCTGTGTCAGCCTGGGCAGTGTGCACACTCAGAAGGAATGTGCTTTACAGCAAGTGTTGGGTGCTCAGGGTTACCATTCCATGTGTCTCCTTTCTGTGGGGAGAAGAGAATATTGCATTTCAAGTCAGTGCTTCTTGGAGCTTGTGAAATAATTCCTGGTGAAGCAGATTCAGACAAAGCAGGTATTGCTGTATTGGAACAAGTCCTACTGTACATCATCCCCTGACAGAGCCAGGCCTGTAAATCCTGTCAGCAGAGACTCCTGACACATCTCAGGGAGATCCTTCCGGCTGCAAATGAAGCACAGATCAGTCATGAGGAGTCAAGCAAAGACAGAGTTTTGCCCTCCCTGTTCCTGCAGTGAATTCCTTACTTCCAGCTAACCTGGACTCTGAGATGCACATTCCCATGGCATGTGTTGAAACTCCAGATTCCAAGGATCACAAGATCCAGAAGAGGCAGGATGGCATTTTCCTGGCCAAAGTCTCCTTATGGGGTGTCTCCTTAATGGCATGTGTTGAAACAGGGTGAAGCTGCTGCTGGTAGCCCTTTATTATATTAAAAAAACAACCACAACAACAAAACCACGACAAGATGTTGCAATCTACTGCATCACTATCTTTGGGGTTCCCTCTTTTTGTTAAGGTCTTCACAAAATACAAAATTAAATGTCTTTTTCTACATACAGAACAAAGTAGAATCAAGTAACTGATTAGAGTATGTACAAAAACTTACACATTCTGTCTTGTTCTTTAAAAAATATAAATATCAATAATGTTCAGTAAAATGGGTTGGTTTTATTTTTAAGGCTTCATTCTTTTAGATCCTTCATTATTTAATGAGGTGCCAGGTAAGCAGGAAAGGGCAGGAAGAGAGGAGGTCATGTGTTTGATTAGAGGTTTAATTCTTGTGGGACTCTTCCTCATCTCTGGCAGGAGGAGATTTCCCTCCACATTGATTTCAGTTTCCAGGAAGCAGAGGTGGAAGGAAAGGAAAACAAAACCTTTATTATTGCTATTTTTTCCTTCATTAAAATCTTGTTTTAAACCTGTCTCCTTTCATTGTCTTTGCAGAGAACCATCCACCAAGTCCTTGGATTAAACAGCAGGACTGTCCCGGGCCCCCTGGGATGGGTTAGAGCGAGGAGGAGCCTGCTGGAGGTGTTTTCCCACCGCCCCCTGTGAGTGCTGCAGACAGAGCAGCTGCTGCCGCTGCGCCCCTGGGCGTGAAGTCCGAGGGGAGGCTTTCCAGGAGGCACTTGAGCTGCTCCTGGCCCAGTTTGATTTTGTCGTCCAGCTCCCGCTGCTCGATGAGGAGGGCAGACTTCATCTTCACGAAGTGCTGGTAGTCCTGCAGCTGCTCCTCGGACAGGTAGTTGCTCAGGATGTCCAGCACCACCCGCTCCCGCCGGTCCAGGTTCTCCTTCAGCTCCCGGGCGTCCTCGTGCTGGCCAGCCAGCAGCTTCCTCTTCTCGGTCAGCAGGCTCTGCACACACCGGAGACAGCCCCTCAGCACCAGCAGCCCTGAAATCCTGGATTCCCCCTGCTCCTTCCCCCCTGCTCCTTCCTCCCACCAGCACTGGAATCCTGGACTCCCTCTGCTCCTTCCTCCCAGGAGCATTGACATCATGGACTCCCCCTGCTCCTTCCTCCAAGCAGCTCTGAAATCCTGGATCTCCCCTGCTCCTTCCTCCCAGCAGCACTGGAATCTTGGATTCCTTCTGCTCCTTCCTCCCAGTAGCACTGAAATCCTGGATTCCCCGCACTCCTTCCTCCCAGCACCACCTCTGGGTGCTGCCTGCCCAGCTCCCAGACACACAGCCAAAGGCCTGGGAGAGGAGGATGCATCTCCTATCATGGATTGAATGTGAATCCCTGAGTGTTCTGGTCGATAGGAGGAACAAAGTGCTCCAAGGAAGTCAGCAAAATTCACTCAAAAGTGACAACTACCAGGAAAATTTGGCTTTGTCTGTTCCAAAGCACCCCAAGGATGTTAAAATGTGGGTTATTCCAGGAGGCACAGCACCAGCCAGGCTCTCCTCTGGCCACGGGGCACAGACAGGCTGTCCCCAACACGCCCCTTCTGTGATGGCACAACAGCCATGGGATCCCAGATATTTACACAAACTGGGATCAAGGTTCCAAGGGACAAAACCTGCATTTGCCACTGCTCATGCCTAAGCACAGAGACACCTGTGCTGCCTTCCTGGCAGCCCTGGGAAGTCCTCCTGGAGCAGGGTGTTGTGATGGCTGCTGTGCCCCCCGTCCCCACGGATACGTACCCGCTCCTCACTGTTGGTGCTGTCCCCCAGACTGCTCAGGACGTTCTCCACACGGGCCAGGCGTCCCGACAGGGACAGCAGGAGGTTCACCACCTTGTCCAGATCACCAATGAACATCTTGTACTTGTCAAACTCGTTGGGTTTGCACAGGGTGCTGATGAGCAGCTCCACCTCCTCTCCAAGGGCATTATTCATCTTGATGTCTGCCAGCAGGCCCTCCTTGGCTTCCTTCAGGATTTCCAGCTTGTGGGTCAGGCTCCCAATGAGCTCAGCCTGTCAGAGGGGAAACACGTTGCTACCATCACCCTGACCAGATGGGTGATGACAACAAGAGGATATGGCTGTGGTTCCTGAGGAGCAGGGTCACGTCAGCAACAGCAGACAAAGAAGACATTAAGGAAGAAACAGAGAAAATGCTGAAATTGCCCATCTAGGACATAATCCAGGTAGCTGATTAGTTGTATGAAGATGTATTTGCTCAATGAGCACTTATAGAAGAGATCTGACTGGTGTGCCCTATTCTGATAGCAGCTACCTGGAGCTGAAAGATGCAGGTTCTTTAAAACCTCCAGGCAAAAAGAGCTGCAGCCACATCTCTGGTGCATTCCCCATGCCTGCCCCAGCCTGAGATGGCTTCAACTGTGCAAAACAACTGCCTCTCACACAGAGGCTTCACCAGCAGTTTCCACCAAGGATGCTCCAAGTTTACTCAGTGTCTGAGCAAAGACATGGAGAGCACAAATCCTTTTTGAGAAAAAAGCTGGCAACTCTTTCCCTGCTGAAGAAAAGGAGGCCCACAGGGTTGGGTTACTCCAGGAACAGCACTGCTGCACATGTGCTGGAAATGCTAATTTCTGTTAGGATTTAGTGGAAAGATGTATGCAAAAGCACATCAGTGGCCTGGGGCTTGCAATTCTTGCTGCCATTTCTGTGGAACTATGAGCAGGAAAAGCTCTTCCTACAAGGGGTGAGGATTTTCAGTGTCTCCACGTTGTGCGCTGCTGAGGCACCATTACCTGTGTGCTAATCTACTGTGAGAATATTCTCTCCAAGCCCTGTTTCCATCCAAGCTGAGTGTCACTCCAGAGGAGGAAGGATCTTCAAACAGCAGTAAGGCTGGGAGGGAGAGTCCCTGAGCTGGCCCTGCTGCCCAGGGTGGCCTCTCCGTGGGGTCCCAAGGCTGGGTTGGCACTGGGAGGCACACGGCAGTGCATGGCCAGGCACCACCAGAGGGAACACTCGCTGTGCTTTGGTTGTGGCTGCACTGCAGCTGCTTTCAGCTGCCACACACACATGAAGGCTGAACAGAACTCAGTAATATTTCCTTAAAATAAATAACCACTGAGCCCCTCCACTGGCTGCAGGGTAGTTCGGGGGGAGGGAGCAAAGGTGGTACTAAATCCAACTAAATCAACCAAACTCCTTTCTGGGATTCTCCCTTGAGTAGGACCCACAGACAAAGCCTAACACTTGTCCTTCCCAGGGACTATGATGCTGATGTCCCCTTCCAAAGGTCCAAGGTGCTCACCAGTTGATTGCTGCACCACATCCTGAGGAGCAAAAGGAGGGACCCATTTGCAATGATTACAAGTGCAGGGGGCAATCTCTATAGCAGGACTCTGTGGGATGGGCACCAAGTCCAGCATTAACCTGGACAGGCTTTCAGGAGGGTGGAGCTGCTTAGGACTGGCAGCTGTTCCTCCCTGCTCCAGGAGCTTTGCTCTCCACAGCAGAAGGCATGGGACTGCTGGGAGTGGCATACCTTTGTTCTGAAGGGGACTGGAGGGGCCTGGAAAATACTTTTGTGTTCATTAATCAGTGTCTCTCCTGCAATCCCAGTTCTGAACCAACCTCTGCACACTTACAGTGCAGGTGAGCTTGGTTTACCCATGTGACCTCCCACCCAGAGGAGCAGCTTCTCAGGTAAGCCTTGTGAAAATGTTCTTGCACACAGAGCATGACCAAACACCCCAGGAGGTTGTGCTGCCTGGGCCTAATCACTCCCATCTATTCCTGGTTTTCCATGCAAGTGTAACCTTTGGGGCCTGGGACCTGCCCTCCATGGCAGGCTCACAGCTCATTGCAAGCCTGTCAGATGCTTCTTGTAGGCCTTGTAGCATCTTTCCTGACTCCCTGGAGCAGCACCCTCGTCCTGTTTAGCCACTCTGGGATTTGGGAGCTGGGCAACATGTCTGTAATTACCACATAGCTAATGTGAGACAACCACAGGGTAAATTAGAAGGGCCTGCAAAGCCCTGGGAGACAGAGCACAGAAACCTCTCCAGCAAGAGCTGCAGGGGCCATTCCACAGGGAAATGCAACCTCAGTGGGAAGGGAAAAGGTTTCCTCCCCTCGTGCCCTGCTCTCCTCCCTCCCAAGCCATCACATGGAGGTTGAACCACTGAAGAGTCCGTGGCTTTCAGTGGGTCAGAGAAACAGTAAAGTGTGGGGGGAAAAGAGTAATCAATGTTTCTTTGGAGGCAGTGAGTGCAGACAGGGGGGGAAATGGGGGAACTGCCTTCACTGAAGAGGAAAATCTTAAGGGAAAACATCCTGCACTCAGTTCCTATTTCCAACCTGAGCTGGCCTTGCTCAAGTTGCTTCACCTCTCCCTTTTCCTTCCTTGCTACAGGACTGGGACTGCTCCTCACAGCCTGTACACTCAGCATTTGGCATGACCCAGGCCTGCCTCGGGGTGGTGCAAGATGTGCACTCAACTGGCAGTGAGTACTCAGATCAACTCTCTCTGTTCAATTTGGGTCACTCTAATGAAGATTCACCGGTGGCCTGAACGCTCCCACACAACTTGAGAGCTGCCAAAAGCTGCCAACTAGAAATGCACTTCACTTTAGGGCTTATTATTATTTCAGGAATGCAAGCAGCAAACGGTGGTGTGTTCTGAATTTACCTTCTTCTCGTTGATGTCCAGCAGCTCCTCTTCCTCACCTGCTTCTTCTGGCAAGTCCTTGATTTTATTCAGCAGCTCTGCTTTGGGTGCTGAGACGCTGTAATAAGCAGGACAGGTGACCAGGGTGACAGGAGCTTCCTTTTCCTCTCTCCTACACCACAATGAAGGAAAAGGAGGGATTCAGTTTGAGCCTGACTTTTCCCTGTGCCTAGATCCATGATTTTCCAGCCCTCGCTATTCCCAGTGTCATTACCCACACGGACAAGGCTGATTGCTGCCACCAGAGGGGGTGTGTCACCTGCTGTCCCAGCGCAGCCACTGGGGGGTTTAAAGGTGACTCGGTACAGCTGTGGACAGGGTTTACCTTGCTGAGGGTCGGTCAGCACAGCTCGGCTGGAGGTGGCCACAGTGACCATCTCTCTAATTCTGGGGTGGTTCTCCAGCTGTAACTTGGTAGTTTCTGTCTTAACACACCCACGCTGGAGCACTTGGGCTTATCTTGTACTAAGTAGGTCCCCTCAATCCTCCTTCCAAAACTTGGCCTCTCATTATCTTTCTGCCTGTCCTGTCCTTATTTTCATTCTGATTTTACTCTTGTATCTGTTCCTGTGCTTGGGCTGAATTGCTTCCCATTGCCCAGGTCCAGCCAGCAAACCCCAATCCCACCTCCAGGGGCGGTTCATTCCCTTTCCCGTTCCCAAGCTCAGCATTCCTTTCCATGCAGCCCAGCAAGGTCACACACAGAGCCCAGCTGGTGGGAAAGGGTGCTTGGAAACACCCTGCCAGGCCTGGGAACTGCAGAACTTGCTCTCCATGGGAGCCCACCTGGAGAGAGGCAGGCCAAGTGGGCACAGGCTGGCCTAAAAGCCAGGGAGCAGGGGGTTCTGCCAGCCCTCGTGCCAACCCAGCAGTGCTTACGTGTCATCCCCCATGGCTGTCCTGCTGACTTGCTTCTGTGACATCTTCCTCTTCAAGTTGCTCTCCTTCAGCAAGGTGGTTCCACTCGGGAAAATCCCTTCCATTAAGTCCATGGTTGTCTTCATTTTGGAATCTGGATCCAGGATATCTGCCAGAGACTTGTCTTTGTGGACAATTTCTTTTGCCAGAGCCTCTGACTTAATATCCTCTGGGGTCCTGTTCTTTGCCTTTGTTGGGGGTGCTGTGCTGACTGTTGTGGAGTCCAGGCTGGTGTTTTCTGACTCTGGCTCTCTGGGGTTACCTTCAGGCTGAGCTGTGGGCTGTGTGTCAGTGCTTTGAGGCCCTCCAGAAGCAGCAGGTGACTGGTGCTGCTGGTCCGCAGCAGATGGAGAGCTAGTCCTCTTGGATGCAGTTGGTGAGAGGGGCCAGTTATTTTCACTGATACTTGTGCCTAGTCCTGTTATCTCCCTCTTGGCCAGGGCTTTGGGAAAGCTTTTGAAGCTGTTATGGGAAGAAAAATGAGATGAAGAGAAACCTACCACCCAGGACCACTGTGAACACATGGTGGAGGCCCACAACAAGCAAGTTCTCATATCTCTCACTCATTTTTGTCTCACTTCTTGTTCCCATACAGAAGGGCACACAGTGTGAAGCTCCTGGCACCAGAAGCATTTTGTCCCTTCAGCGTGGACACTGCTGGATTGTCTTTACAACACAACAAGAATTAGTGAGGAACAAGTCCCTTTGCTTTCTGCTGACAGGTTGGGGACACTGTCTCCCCCACCTGGCAGTGCCATCCTGAGCAGCCCCCACCCCTCTGTCCTTGTCATGCTGGAAAAGCCAATCACTGCTACAGCCCCAGCCAGATTCTTCCCAGATGGATCAGAGGAGCTCCCTGGGAGTGAGGGAAGCTGTGCTGAGTTGTCCCAGCTGGGCACCCAGCCCACAGTCCTATCCCTCAGGAGTCTCCCTGTACAGCGTGGCTGTGACATGTTTGTGTTGTCGCTCCCTGACAGATGGTCACCATTTCATAACAGCCTTGTTTTGTGCCAGGTCTAAAATGCACTCTGGAATTTCTAACTGCCTGGAAAAACCCATCATGGATTTCCACAGTTGTCCCTCAAAAACCAGGAACTGGAAGGAGTTAGGAGCCATTCCAACTCCTCATGCTGGAGCGAGTCAGAAGAGACCCCACTGAAATCTGCAGGGAGAACCAGACCAGGAGAGTTTTTCTTCCATAACTCCCTTTCTTGGGAGCTTTGGGGGAACACCTGTCCGTGGCCCTGCTGGTGGCCCACAGAGCTGAGTGCCCTGCCCTGGCCACATCGTTTGGCGCCGCTCTTGGCAGCCAGGCAGTCTGTCTGTCTGTCCCCATGCCCATACAACATGCCCACCCCTCTGCAAGCTCTGCCAGCACTGAGGGTCACTGCCAGCTGTCTGGGCCCCACATATCTCACTGTATATGGCGTTCCAGCCAGCCCTTACCTCACGCTGGGCTCCTCCGGGAGCTCGGGGGGTTTGTCTGCAGCTGCCCCACTCCCCTCCAGTGCCAGGGCTGGGGGGGGAGCCGGGAATTCCTCCGTGCCATTGGCAGAAGTGCAGGAGCTCAGCTCGGGGAGAGGCCGGGACGGCGATGAGAGGGCAGGTGTGAGGAACACCTCGTCGTCCCCCTCGTCCTGCAGCGAGGGCGGGGGCGGTGTGAGCTGCAGGCCCGACTCCGAGATCCACAGCGGGGTTATCCCCTGGGGAGAAGGGGTCTCGGGGTCCGAGGAAGTGCTGCTCTGTGTGGGCAGGGACTGCCACCTCTGGGACAGCTTTGGAGGAGACCCTCCAGCCCTCGGGGTGCTGCTGTCCTTGCCCGGGTGTGCCCACGCTGCTCGGGCTGGCAGGGCTCTGTGCAGCAGCCCAGCTTTCCTTCTCCACGCCGTTTCCTCCGTGTGACTCTCGGGGGATCCATCCTGGGCAGCATCCAAAGGCTGTGCCTGAGCATTCCCGCTGCCCTCAGGGGGCAGAGCCTCCCGTTTGACGTGGTGCTGTCTCAGGGCCTGGTCCTTCCCTGGGCTCTGCAGGTCTGAGGGAGGGGACGGCTGGCCAGATGCAGGAGGGGTAAGGTTAAGGAACAAGGGTTTAAAGCCTTGCTTTTGCTCAGGATAGTGACTCCTTGCCTCTGTTGGGGCTGGGAAAAATGCAGAAGTCCTGCTGTCTGGCCTGGAGAGATCTGAGAGCCTGTGGTTCTGTGCCAGCGTGGTGGAGCCGGCGCCAACGTCGCTGCCGCGGGGACGGTGGGGACAGTAACTGGGGAAGGCCATTCTCTCCGAATGGCTTCTTTCCTTCTTGCTGAAAGACCTGCACACACCAAGAGACAGACCATGGGAAGGTTAAGAACTAGGCAATGAGCAGCAAAAGCTCCTGTGCCCCTCCTGAGTGGATAAATTATCCCCTCTACCAGGGGCCAGGGTCGTAGGCGAGGTGCAGCTGTGCTGTGAGACTGAAGTAAAATCCCAAGTGGGATCCACTTCGGCTCACCATCTCCCATCATTCTCAGGCAGTGCTACAACACACATGTGTAGCAAAGCATCACAACTCTACTCAATGGAAAAAAAATTAGGACAACCTAGTGCCTGGCTTCCTTTCCAGCCTGGGTTTCAATTTTGTTTGTTACAGATGTGTCCAGCAGTATTATGTAAAACAGAGTATTTGACATAATCTGTCATCAAACTGTATTCTCAAGTGCTGGTGATTTTAAGCTCTATGAGCCAAAAATTCCCATAAGGTTCTCCTGCTCCTGTTGGAAAGGTGCCATTAAAATGATTCAGCTGTCTCCAGGAACAAGGTGAGTGTGGTTTTTGGCCTATTTTGACTGTGGAGAAAATTAAAAAAGCTCCTACAGCCTTGGAATGCTGTTAGAAAAAAGAGCTCCATCAGACAGGCAGGTGTGACAAACCCCAAAGCCAGCACGTTCCAGCTACAAGGGGGTTGAATTATTCCTTCCAGGTCTCTGAGGATGTTCCCATGTGAGTCTGAGAAACAGCAACTGGCCTTTGGAGGGAGCATCCTGCTTGGAATCCAGAGCCAAACCTTCTTGCCTGTACAGTTATTTAGCTGGAAGACAAACTGAGCACTAATAATGGCACCAGCAGATGCAAGAAAAGATGGCCTGAAAACATGAGCCCTCCCCATATAGCAATAAAACACAACAAAGCTCTACTGCCAGTATGTTTTCTGTTCTTGCATTGTCCAAATAATCCCAACACTGCCAATCTGTGATGCTGGAGCCTTGAGCCCCAGATCTGTTCCCAGATGTACTGGTACAAATTAGGAATAACTCTGTCAAAGACATGGGTTGTTCCGGCTTTATTCTGGTGTGACAGAGAACAGAATTTGGCAGGCTGTGCCTGGGGGTGGGGATGCTTCCCAGACAGGCTGCTCTTGCCTTTGTCTGTGGTTCCTGCACAGTAGCAGTGTGTATTCCTTTCAGATGCTCAGGGTTTGTCAGAGCACCAGATGGTAATTGTAATTCTCTAATTGAAAGATCTCTCCTACTGTGGAAGCAACTGTGGGTTCTAAAACTGGTGGAGCAACACCAGTTCCCAATATTGTGACAGGACCAAGTGATTGCTGGCCAGGGTTTTCTTAACTTCTCCATCCAAGGGTTTTCTTCCTCGAGCAAGAGCCGTGCTGGGGATGGTCCCACCTCCTCTCCAGCACATGAGGCAGTTGTGTCCCAAGGAAACAGAATTCCTATTGCCTGTTCATAACCAGTAATCTCTGTGCAGAAATGCATGAAAATGAGAAACCTGCATTTTGTGCCCCAGTAAAGTTGTTTTCAGTCTGGGTGTTCAATCCCATTACTTGCAAAATAGGTTGGGCAAAGAAAGAAATTAAAGGAAGCTGCAAGTAGGGATTGAGCAGGAGGATGAAATGCCATCTCCAGGAAAAACAGGGAGGCAGGAGGAACTGAAACAGCTGCATTCTTCTCTTAGGAAAAACCTTGGAAAAAGTTATTCCAAATGACAGCAAATGGGTGTGTTTTAAATAAACCTAAAAGGATGTGCCTGAAGCTAAGATTGGGTCCCTTTAAAACAACATGTATGTCTTCTTAGGGGCAAAACCAGCCAGAAGTAACACCCAGCTGTAGCAGGAGCCTGTCTCTGCTTCCAGCTGTCACTCCCTGCCCCAGAGATGTGTGGGGAAACCTTTGGGGACAGCAGGGCTCAGTCCCACTGTGACCACAGAGAGAGCGAGTTTGTGAGCAGCAGAGCTCCTTTGTGAGCAATTCTTTTAGTCCCTCTTGATGAGTTTTACTGTAATGGGAGTTGGTTGTTTGGGCACTCAGGGCTTAGGGCAAACATCTGTTTATTATGTAAATGTAAATAAAGCACGATGGACTTCAGTTCTAGTTAACTTCAAAACTATCCGTGGCTAAGTGGAGAGTTACTTAAAGTCCTAAGACTATGAGTTTTGTGATTACACTTTTCTATTTTTAAAAGTATTTCTCTCTCCCTCTGTTGCTGAAGAAAACATCCTGCCTGCACAAAGAGAAGCACAGCCTGAAGGCAGCTCCCACTTCACAAGATGAAGGAAACCTCCTGGTTTTAGTCCATGCAGATGTTCCCTTGCTTTTGGGGAGGCAGCTGGAGAAAACCATCAAGGTATTTTTTCCTTCAGGATCCTTCAGTTATGATGGCATCTGGATGGGAGTTCTAGCAGCAGACCAAACACATTTTGGAAGTTAAATAAATGGAAATCTGCTGCAGAAACCTGCTCCAAGCTGACATGAAGAGAATTTGATAAATGAAGCTCACAGCAACTCCTCCTAAGCCTGCTGGGCACAGCAGGCCCAGAGCTGTGTCTGTGCAGGTGTTTCCCTGGCTTGGCACGATCCAGCTGTTCCCACAGGCCATCCCTGGCAGCTGCTGGATGGGCAGAGCTGATCCTGCAGGACAGAGGGCACAGGGACACACCCACCTGGCTCCTGCGCTGACCACGTAGAAGGGATCCCTCAGCACGGGCCCGAAGTCGCTGCTGTCCCTCCTCAGCAGCTCCTGCAGGACAGAGGCAGCGTCAGCCCCGAGCTGAGAGCAAACAAATTACCCAAACACTCAGGAGAATGCCCTCTGAAGCCTGAGAGCAAGTCATTCCCCATGGCTGTCCATTCCTTCCCATCTCTAAACAAATTCCTGCAGTGACAGTGCAAGGTGATTGGTTTGCAGCTTGAAAGGAACACTTAGCACTGTGCACAAGGCCCTCAGAAACCCGCAGTGAGGCAGAGAAGGTGGCTGAACTGGAGGGCAACACTTCCCACAAAAAGTCTGAAAAGACCACCAATCAATAAAGAAATACGTAAATAAAATGAAATAAATAATCAATCCCTCTGTGGGTTTGGCTTTGTCCCCCCCATTTACAGCTGTGGGTTTGCAAAGGAGGTGGATCAGAAACAGATCTAATGAAAGAAACCCTTAAATTATCTGCTTCCCTTTCAAACAGACCCTGTGGATTGGTGTATATGTCAGAAGTCAAATTGGGATTTAAGAACAGGATCTTCAGAAGTGCCTGGCTGCCTGTGGGACTAGATCCTCATTCCAGAAGTGGACACAGCTAAATCCCTCTGGAAAACCTGTGGCCAGGTCTGCACTGCTGTTCATCTTCTTCTTCAAGCTGGTCTCCAACAGGCAGAACCTCTGGTTTGGCTGCTGAATGTATGGATGATTAAAAATGAGCCAAAAGGGGGAAATCAAGATCTCAAGGACTTCCCTGTATGTCCTGCCTGAGAGAGTGGGCTGGAGAAAAATGAACTGGGGCTGCTCATTGTCCAATCTGTGATTGCAAAGGCCATTTTGGTGATTTTCCTCTCTCTGGATGTCTGGTTTGGCTGCTGCTCTGACTGTTCTGGGAGGCAGAGGAAGGGTCACAGCTTGGCCTTCACCTTAACTTGTTCTAGACTCTTACTGAATGCAAGGCAAGCGTGACAAAATGGCACAGATGAGCCTGATGCCTGCCTGGGGTGGAAAAATAGCTCTGGTGGGATGAGGCAGGAGTGGTTCTGGAAGTGCATTCCAGTTACTTGATATTCACAAGCTGCTCTTTTAATTCCCTCTATTTAAAGACATGGTGTGGGAGCTGAGGGCTGCTGAGGGAGGATGAGGAGGAGAAAGCACACAGCGAGTTTGGGAGGGTTGGGCCTGCCTGTGGGATGCTGCCCAGAGCCCCCTCCATGTCCCTTGCCTCAGGACCACCTCCTTGCACCTGGATCGTCTGTTCTGGGCCAGGGGCAAGGGCAAGGGCAGAAAGAGACATCCTCGATCTCAGCTGCTCTGGGAATATGTGAGCCTCTCCAAACACTCGGTCTATGTGGAGCAAGGAGCCTGTGCACACATTTTGGTCATTTGCTCCCTCTCCCCACGATGAAAGGAGCTTGGCATGGGAACAGGGATGGGGCTGCAGCCCCACCACTGCTGCAAATCCCAGTGGCTTGACCAGCTACAGTTACCTAAATAGCTCTGAACAGATTTCAACTCAAGAGCTGCTCTGGGCAGTTGTTCTTTAAGAATTTAGCCTGGTTCTACTGTTTACCATCCTCAGAGTCAGTCGAATTCCCCATTTGTGACATCAGTGTAATGTTCCCAACCACCAAGCAGGGGACATGGAGCAGGGTCTCCATTCAGTCTTCTTTGTGATGTTTCCCTCCAGGGTAATGGGTATTTGGCAGTGCCTCTGCCCAGCCCTTCCCAGCACTGTCAGGCACAGTGGGAGCCAGGCAATTCCAAGCAGACTTTAATCCTCTCTGCTTTGCACCAGGAAAATGGGCTGAGGCAGGACAGCAGCAACAGGGAATGACTGTTATTATACCAGAAAGGTGTTCAGTGCTTCTCCAGTGCTGCTGGCAGGTAAGGACAGGGATGTGCAGAGCAGCAAGGCCACATGCACACTACCAGCACGTGCACTGAAATCCAGCATCCCTGACATCCCTGAAACAGCCCCAGCAGGGAGAAAGCTGAATCCCACCAGCCAGCTTTTCATTTCAGTGCAGTAAACTGTGCCTACCTCAGCAGGCACTGAACCTCTCTCTAACCAATGGAGCAACAGCCAGGACTCAACCTGTTCCTCAACATCCCTCCACATTCCCTGGATCCAAGAGCCCTGTGGATCCCACACACCCCCACTCCCACATACCTGGTGTTTCTTATCCGCCGTGGGGGACGACCTGGAACGTACATGCACGGGGACGGGCTGATTGTCATACCTATCGAGCAAGTCTTCCACAGACACCGACTTCCCAGATTTCCTGCTGGAGGAGGGTGTTTCAAAGACCTGCTCCTGCCTCCTGTGGAGTGGCTGGCCCTGCATGCCCAGCGGGTCTGTCTGTGTGCCCTTGGTGAGCTCCGTCCTGGCTCTGTACTCCCGGCACCGCTCTGCTTTCGGCCGGCTCGTGCCCGCGCTGTCCTGGCGCCCCACCCTCTCATCTCCACTCGTGTCCAGGTAGTCCAGCAGCCCGGGAGGAAGGGTAGAAGACATCCGTCCTGTCCTGGATATCCGCTCTATGGACTCTCTCCGGCGGTAAAGGCTCTGGTCCTGGAGGGAGTTCATGCTGGAGGCAGAGGAAAGGCTCTGGCTGTCTGTGCCACCCCCCTGCAGGTAGGAGCTGTGGGAGCGCTCCCTCAGCAGCCCCACATCCTGTGAGGACGGCCGTCTCCCTGTTTTCCGCTGGATGTAGTCGGCGAGGGCATTCTGCTGGAGCTGCTTGAGCTCGGGCTTGGACAGGCTGGCCGTGGAAGAGGCCTTGCCATCCCTTTCGAAGATCTTCCGCCGGTCAGCCACCGTGTTCTCCGGGAACACAAAGTGGATGCTCTTCTTCTGGAAAGAGAAGGGCGAGGGCTCCCCATCCGAGACGCCCACCTCGTTCATCTTCTCCGGCTCCGAGTAGGAGCGCTTCTTCTGCTCCGCCGTCAGCCGCTTGCGGCCGCCGATGCGCAGCACGTGCTGAGCCCTGGCGTAGTCCAGGGCGGAGAGGCTGCTCTCGGTGGGAGTGATGCTGTGCCTCTCCTTGGGGGTGTGTGGTGATGGTGCTGTGCTCCTCACGCCCACGTGGGCCGAGGCAGGCCGCTGGGGCACCCTCCTGGGCGCGCTGCCGAACGAGGGGCTGATGCGGCGGAAGGAGGTGGCCCTCAGCACCCTGGACTGAGCATCCTTAATGCTGTTCCTGTAGGCCCTGTTGAACGGCGTGTCCAGCTGCGACCCGTGGGTGTCCTGGATGTTATCCCTCCAGAGGATGTCCCTCTCAGTGTCACCTGCCAGCTGGAACGTGCTTTTACTGCGTGGCAGCTGAGCCGCCCTTACTGACATCTCATTTTCAGGACACAGGCCGTAGTAGTCACCGGGCCTCACCTGCTTCACCGCAGCCGCCATCTGCAGCTCTACGGGGCGCCATTCAGCCTCGTCCAGCTGCCCGTTCCTGGAGGGGCTGGAGCTCCTGGCTGGCTCACTGGGCAGCCTGCTCCGTGTGTCCTCGGGGCTGTGCAGGGAGCACCTCGTGCCGGGGGGCTGGCTGGGTCTACTGGGCCCGTAGTGCTGGCCGAAGCTGGGCACGCCGGCGCTCTGGGGCCGGGGAGTGCTCTGCTCCCGCTGCTCAAACTTGCTCACCTTCTCCAGCACGGAGCAGCGGGGCTTGCCAGCCTCTGCTTTGCCGTAGGGAAAGCTTTGGGTGCTGCTGGAGCTGAGCCGGTTCCTCCCGAAATCCGAGGTCTTTGGGTGCTGGGGGGAAGGATTCTCTTTGCACTTTGGCTCAGCGGCATGGAACAGAGTCATGCTCACATCTTCCTCCTCCTCCTGCCTTGAGAAGGCCTGTGGGTCCACATCGCTCCACTGTCTGTGTCCCTGTCCCCTGTGGTCCTTCTCCTCTTTGCTGCTGCTGTTCAGGAAGGACAGTTTGGTGTTGGAATAGCCCTCGCCTGGTTGCATCTGTCTTAGCTCGGAGCTGCTTTGCCTCCTGGAGCTCTCTGGGATGTTCTGCAGAGAGGAGAAGCCGTACTGCTTGGCCTTGCTGTGACCCCACTGGTGGAGAGCAGCACCATCTCTCTCGTTTACCAGCGCATTGCCATTTTTGTCCTCCTGGGATCCAGGTGTCCAGCCCTCCTTGGGCTGGTAATGGGCTTTTCTCTCACTGGCATCCCTCAGCTGGGGCTGTGGAGCCTGGAAAGGGGGTTTGGAGGCCTGGGTGGTACCTGTGGTCTCTCGGTGGTTTTGTGCTGCCTTGTAAAGGGGTAACAGCTCCTCCTTCTGCGTCGTGGCCAGGGACAGCTCCGGGCCTGCCGCACTGGGCGGTTTCTGCTGGAGAAGTTTGGCTTCGAGCTTTCTCTCGGCTGCAGAGGGCTGGTAGAAGATGGTGGATCTGTTTGCAGTGCTTTGGTTTCCGTTCTCATCAAAGCCCTGGGTGCTGCTGGCCGTGGCCTTGTCGTAGGAGACTGGCAGGGATGGGGAGTACCCACTTTCTTTGGCCAGAGCTGGGTAAAGTGTCCCGGGACTGCCCACGGAGGGCTGGGGCACCTGGGCATAGTGCGGCTCTGGGGAGGGCACGGCATAGACCCCGGTGGGCAGCAGGGGCTGCCCTGGCTGGGAGTAGCCCTGCCTGGGCTTCGTGGTGGGGCTGCTCTCGGGGCTCTTCTCCACCACAGTGTGCAGGTGCCCCTCTCCGAAGGGCCCCTGGGACAGGGAGCTGCCCAGAGGCGTCCAGGCCCCCTTGGGCTGGGTGCGGCCAGGCTTGCTGGGATCCAGCCCGTGGTGCCTGATGGCTGCGTAGCTGTCGCTGCGGGTGGGAGGCAGTGGGGGGCCCTTGGGGGGCTGCTGGCTCTTGCTGTCGGGGGGACCCTGGCCTGGCTGTGCCCAGGAGGGCGCCGCGCTGTGCCGGCCCAGGCCGTGTAGCCTGGCGTGGGCGCGGCTGTCCAGCGAGCAGGGCGTCACCTCGTACTCCTGGGCGATGCGCTGCTGGGCGTCGTACACCGCCCGCACGTACCTGATGTCCGCCTGCCTCAGGCCCTCCTGCAGCCCTGCCCGCGCGCTGTCCGGCGGCTCCTTGCCCAGCGGGGCGCTGGGGTACTCAGGGATGCTGGAGTTGGTGGAGAAGGAGCTGTAGGCAGAGTCCCTCTTGCTGTGCAGGTGGGACAGCTGGTCGATGCTGTTGGTGGACTTGGCTGGGGACAGGTGACAGGGGTGGTAGCCAGGGGAGGAGTGGTCCAAGCTCTCCATGCTGCCCCGGGAGCTGTACTGGTCTGGACTCCTCCTCAGGTAGCCATGCTCATAGCCAGAGAGATCACTGGTGGAGGAGCTGGGGGAGAGCAAGACAAGACTGAGAACCCACTGACAGCAGAGCAGAGGCACAACTACTTATAAGTGAGCTCAGAAGCAAGATGTTTAGTTTTGAGATGAAACCCCATATTTGGGCCTTACTCCATCCCCTGTTTGGAGTCATCCCAGTTCACAAAGAGGAACTGCTTGACATTGCAACACATGGCTCTTATTTACCACAGAAGGGTGGGAGGGAGATACAGACAGAAAGGCAGTGCATCTCTGGAGCCAGGGAGGATCAACCCCACCCAGCAAACCCATCCAAAGCCCTTGGAAAGCTGAATGAGCGCTGCCGCCACCAAGGAGGAGGACAGGAGCACGAGAGGCGTTCTGGGGGGAACCTAATCTCTTTCTTTTTTTTCCCATTTCATTTCTTTTTATGGAGATGAAGGCTATGCCCTGGCAGGCTTCCTGGAAATTCAGCTGTCCCAAGGATAGTTTGCTTGCTGAGAGAAAACTCAACTGACAAGACAGAGGAGAGATGCATGTGTTTGTGCCTGCAGAAAAGTGGGGTGCAGCCATAGGAACAGTCTGAGAATGCCCAGGAATTCTGCACAGCTGCCTCCTCGTGGAGCTCAGCAGGTGCAGGTACACCTTGGCACCTCCTCTGAGATACATGTGTCCAAAGAGGACTCGTGGATGCCAGAGGTGTGATCAAAAAGAAGGATATCCAGAGATCTTTCCATCCATGGGAAGGGAGCTCCTTGTGCCAGCCACAGTTGTTTTTTCATACCTTACAAGGGGACATCACAAATTTCTGAGGAGTTTGCCCTGGATAATCTCCCTTCCCAGATTCAAGCAAATACAGTGAGGATCAGAGAGTGTAACCTGAGGATTTCACTTTTCTTCCCTCTGTTCCCAGCTTCCCTTCCTCAGATATCACTTTCTCTACTTCCCTGTGCAACTACATGTGCTGTCCTGGCAGAGCCACAGGGAAGCAGCAGGGAAGGCCAGGCTGTGGCAGGGCAAGGCACAGAGCTGGCAGCTTGCTCCAGATCACATCCCAGCCAAAGCACAGACAGTGTGGAGAAGGCTGCTGAGGATGAGGAAGGGCAGAAGGCAGCCCACTCACAGCAGCTCTGCAGAGAGATGCAGAGGGACACAGACACAGGCAAATGTCAGGATAAAGCTGATTTACTCATTTAAATGCACCACTCTATTTTGGATTCAAATAACCATCTGCCTGGCAATGCCCAGCACAGCCCTGGCCAGCTGGCCACTAGATGTTCCCCGTGCTCCTCTTCACGCACCCAGGAGACAGAGCGGAGCTGCCAAGGGCGCTGCCAGGAGCTGTGCCTGGGAAGCAAATCCCCTCGGTGGGAAAGGAGTGTGCTCCAGCAGGAGCTGTGCTGAGGCCACAGACCAACACACATTTGTCCTGCAACCATCTCCTCACTTTTCTTAACGCTTGCTCTGCCAAGGCTCAGTCTTGCTTGTAGAAGAAACGATGTGTAAATCCCACAGTCTGCAGGGAGAGTTTGAAACCCTTCTGCCTCTCTGGGGAAAATCCTTCAAGGGCAGAATTTAAACTTGTCCCTCCTCAAGCTGCCCCAGGGCTCACCAAGTACCTTCTGGGGCTGAAGAGCCAGAAGAGCCTCAGCCTGCAGGGCACTGCTTCCCACCTGCCTCAGCCAGCATTTCCCACCACAGCTTTTGTCTCCTCTTCCTTCCCTCCACAGCTGTGCAGTGCTTACCTGGAGTGGTAGGACTGATGCCAAGGGGTGCCAAGTGTACCCTGAGATATTTGCATCATGCTGGGATCGGGCTGGTTCTCCACAAGTTTGGTTGAATGCCAGGAGTGGGGTCGGCCTGGAGTTTCACTCCGCCTGGGTGAAAGCAGAAGGATTTTGCACATCAGCAACAGGACAGCTCTTCCAAGGGAAAGAAAAGTGAAGTAGCACTGACATTTAACCCCAACATTTGAAACTGCTTATGCTCACTTGTTTCACTGCTACGTTCCTGCCTGTTCCAAGTGAATCCTGCAGCAACCACGGGATGTTCACACGTTCACACAACACACTCCCCTCGGGTTTGCAAGGCAAGGGGCAAGGGGGTTATCTCTCAATGCTGGGTATCTTCCCCTCCAGCTCCCAGCCAGCCTCACCCCTCGGGCCGAGCCTGGGGCCCACTCCCAGGGATCAGTTTACAGACAATCCGGTGGCCAGTGCAGTTCTCAGGGGTGCCAGAGGAGCACTCTGCTCCAAAGGTTCCCTTCATTTCAAAGGGAGGGCTGGCAAAGCCATGGAAAGAATGGAAGTCTGCACAAGGCTCTTTGATCATTCCTCAGGGTTGCTAAAAATGCAGGAGAGATGTGACAGCCCAGTGTGTCCCTGGCAGCCCACCCCAGCCAGACAGCTGTCCCCAGGGTGTGTCCTCAGGCACGGCACGGATGGCCCTCGGTGGCTCCAGCACCAGGGCCTGGCTCTGGCAGCTCTGAGCAGAAAAAACCCACGACAGCCTTATTTAAAGCACAGAGTGGTGCAATGGAAAGTCAGAGCAGGGATTAGTGAGGCCCCTGAACAGGCCACACAGACTGTCCCTTGCCCCAGCCTTTGGGCTTGTCCTTAATCCTCCTGCTGCTTTCCAAGGGGATGTTTCCCTGGCTCTGCAGCTTCTCACTCACCCTGGCACAACGAGGAGCAGCACTGTACCTGTGTGCCACTGCAGTGGGACAGCCCTCACTAAGGAAATGCAAGGGGGGATATGACACATCTTTAAAGTTTCATCTCACCAAAAATTTCACAGTACAGCATGTCCTGAACAAGGCAGTAAATAGATCAAAATGCCCTTGGCAGATGCAACCCAGACACTGAGAGAGGCCTCTGCTACTGCCTAAGATTGTAAAAAGAACTGATGCAGGAAAGTGTACAAAGACAAAATGGTTGTTAGGGCCAGATCCTTTCCTAGCAGCACTTAACAGTGGTACCTGCATGGAAATGAGAGGCAGAACCATTTTTCCAGTGATTTTTCCATGCAGATTTCAGAAGTGCTCATCATTCTCTCATCATCTGCTAAAACAAGAAGGAAAAAGGGACATGCTTTTCTTTTTAACATGTGTTGTGGCAGGATTGCCTTAAGGAGAGCTGAACTGGAGGTCTGCAGAGGCCAAGCTGAGCGCAGCACCTTCTCACCTTTACATGTGTAGGTGTGTTGAAGACAGAGCTCTTCTGTTAAGCTCCCTGCCCAGAAAGCAAGGAAGCTGGAAACTGCCAGATGGGAAGTTGACAAAACTGTTTATTAAGGATAACCAACATTCTTGCCTTTGTCTCAGGAGGTTGTAGGATTTGAAAATGTGTAACTGTAATAATAACAACCACAGCAATAGCAAACAAACCTCATCCCCTTATTTTTTATGTATTTTTAAGGGCTGCACCTGTACTGTAAGTGTGAAGGTGTCTGGACAATCTCACTACTAAAAAATTCTCCACTTCAGATAATAAAGAAAGTGATCCCTCTGTTGTAAGTGCCAAGGCTGGAAGAGACTGCTGGTTCCTCATGGGCACCTCCAGTGATGAGATAACCTCCCTGGGCATCCAGGTCAGGTTGGCACCACGACAAATGCCTGGGAGTGAAGATACCTGGGGCAGTCAGCAGCCCGTGATGAAACACTGGCATCTAAATGGCAGCTGTGACACTGATTGCAGACCTGATACTGCCAACTCACACTGAGAACTGCAACACCAAAGGGAAGGGGAGAGTCCTCAGTCCTGTCCAGCTGGTGTTATCTGGGTGCTCCCTGTTGCTGCACCAGTCCCAGTGCTGGGGATTCGTGCCCAGCCCATCAGAGGCTCCTGAGGCAGCCTGGCACAGCTGGGCACAGCTGGATACAGGCTGCAAGGACCACACTCACAGCTCCAAGGCCCTTCAGCACTAATAGCTCTGCAGCTCTCTCTTATTAGGAAGAGCTGTGTGTGCTCTTCTCTGTGATCTCTGCAGATTGTTTTTATACTTTGTATGCAAAACAGGAATGGAACTTCACATAGACAACTTGGCACTAACTCTACAAATGAATCAGTGTCTGAGGCTTTCCTGACAGGTTGAGTTATCTTTTCCCCAAGATTATAGACTAAAACTATCCAGAACAGAGTGTTCAGTCTGATTCCTGTTCTTCACATACTGTCCCTTGCTGGTCCTGGAGCTCACACACAACCTGAGTGCTCTGCAGTTCAAAAGTACCCCTGCCCAGCATCCTCCAGCAGGTACTTTGGTGTGAAAAGGCCCCAGCAGATTGTTCAAATTGCCATCTGCACCTTTTCTACACCCTTAGAAAGCCAACTGCAACCCCTGTGGGTGTGCTCTGTCCCAGACCCGTGTGGGAGGTTACTGAGCTGGAAGGGATTGCCATGGCCTGGAAGGGATGGCCCAGCCCATCACCTGGGGAGGCAGGAAGGGATGGGGGTCCTGCAGCACAGACCCCTCTCCTGCAGGAAAGAAGAAAGGTTTGGATGCAAGTGCAAAGCTTGTGCCTCCTGGATGCAATCCCAGGCACTGAGTCACAAGGGAGAGAGCCAAGAGCTGCCCATCCTCACCACGTCACCCTCACAGTGGGCAGTGTTTCCAGCTGGGGATAATTCTAACCTAACAAAGCCCAGGAGGCAGAGGCAGTACATCCTAAGCCATACCCTGGTTCACAGAGCAGCAGGATCTTTCTGTATGGAGAGATCCTGATCCCACCACTTCACTTGTACCCTCCTTCCAGGGAGACTGTGCACCTGCACCAACAGAAAGCAGCAACAACCAGCTGGGCTCTCCCCAGCATGGACCTGTCTCCAAGATGGACACATCTAAAGGAGTGTGAGCACAACAAGGAGACGTTTTCCAGACATCCAAACGTGCTGCTGCAGCCTCTCTGCCTGGCTATTAGGCAGGAGATGAAGGAAAAACTAAAGCACTTGGAAGCCTATTAGGATTTGGACAGAGCGAGGCAACAATCTACTCAAAGCAACGTCGCTCTTAATTAAGGTTCAGTCATGGCTCTAAAAATAAGCAGAACAGACGAAGCCAATTAGAAAGGAGCTGGACCAGAATGGCATCAGCTTGATGTGTCTTTCACTAAATGTGTCTTTTTAGGCTCACAGAGCCCTTCTGGCACATTCTGGGGCAGGACAGATCTGAAGTGAGCTCTGTCCCTTCACCACTTTGACTAAAAAGAAGAGTCCTTAGAAAGACTATGAAATGGTATTTCACATTATGGATCTTGGGCTAGAGTGTCTCCTCTTCCACAAAGGAAAGGGAGAATCATGCCTACATCCCCCTGTCCTTAACGCTCAGATTAAAACTTTCCCTGAGTAAAAACCACACTGGAAGCCCCCCCACTTGAGACATTTGGGTGAAGTGTGTGAATATTCTCAATATTCTCATACCAGGACACAACCTGCTTTTCCACTATGTAGTAATTTTGCAGCTTCTACAGGACAGCTCTCCAGCCAGGGAATCACAGTTTTTAGCAGTCTCAGCCTTAAACCAAAGAAAAAGAAAAAAAACTTAAGAAAAATCCCCCAGCCCAGTTCAGGGCTTGATTACCAGAATCCAGGACTTTGTCCTACCAGGATATTCTGGCAGCTTTCTATTTTAAAGACAGTATTACCAAGCAACAGGGCAAGTGTGATGTAAATTGCAAAATTAAGAGTATTCCAGATCTTTATTTTGGGAAAGTGCTTGCCACCAGGATAGTGTTCCACAGGAGGGCAGCTTAGACCTGGAGAAGCCAGGACAGCCTCCAGCCTGGTACCTGGAGCACATGTAGGCCATAATGAGGAGCTGGGAAGCACTGGATTCAACACCCTCTGCAACTTTCCTCTTCTTGCTTATTATAATTTTACTCTGTTTCATTTGCTGGATAAAGCAGAAGGAAGAACAGACATGGGAAAGAAGCAGCTGACTGACTTACAGTCTTTGAGAATGACCCTATAATTAATTCCCTGTCTTCTCCAGGGACCCACATCACCTCTCAGAGGTTGGGTGGAAAATCCCAGCAGGCAGAGCCTGCAGTGGCTTCCCCTGCCTGTGCTCTGCAAAGCTGCACTGATTTACCCACACTGATGGACCAGCCCAACGGGCTCAATTCAAGTAATTTTTTCTCATTCTTCTCCAGTCAGTAAATTAGTTAAAAAGCCAGAAACCCAGGAATAGCTCGGATTCTTTCACACCCCGATATCCAACACACAGCAACTTGCGACAGGAGAGACTTGGGAACAATGGAAGGTATGTGTTTTGGTGCTTGGGAGGGACTGGGTGGCTGGCAGCAGGAGGGCTGCCCTGGGAGCCCCATTATCCCGAGGGAATGGGGACAATGAGGCACGGCAGGTAACCAAGGGGACTTGCAGGGCAGGCGTTCCAGGCAGCAGCTGGGCTGTCCTTGGAGCTGCAGGGCTGCCAATCCCAGGCAGCGCTCCCAAAGCCCCCATCCCAGCGCTCCTGTAGGGATGAGACACGGCAGAGAAGCAGCAGGTCCTTCAGGAGGTGTGCACAGGGTGAGTGTGCAGAAAGCAAACCCAGTGGGGAGCTCCACCCGGTGCTTTGGCCAAAGCAAAGGCTGCTGAGTCTGAAATACCCTCCCACACTCAAATTCTTACACATTAAAGCAGCTTCCTGCCTGTAACCAAAGCTCCAGCCCAGTGACACTGGGACTGGCAGGCACAGCCCCCAACACTGCAGGAAAAGTAAAGCAACACATGGTCTCTGCACCCAAACACAAGTTAATCAAAGAGAAACGCTAAACTTTGGAGCTTCTGTGAAGATCTGCTACTAAATTGATGGACTAGGAGGATTTACAGAGATTTGCACAGACTTACATTTATCCTGACTCACTGCTATGAAGGTGGTGGATCTCTGGGTGCTCCCTTCCCAAATGTGCTGTGGGTCACAAACCTGGGGAACTGCAGAGTCCCACTCTGCAGTCAGAGCTAAATCTCTCCTCAATAAAACTATCCTGAGGAGAGATTTCAGTCTCTAGAATCTGCTCTACTCAAGGCTGGGCAGGACCAGCATGTGTAACTGCAGTGATCAAGAGATGAAACCTCTCCACTAAGGTCAGGGGTTTTCTGCAGAGGTGCATCCTTCTGCTGAGCTCAGAACTCCACATGCCACATTCCCTTCTCAGCTGCTCCCTCACAGGCACTGGGACACATCCCCTGCAGCTCCAGGGAATCACAGCTTCCTGCCTTCCACAGTCAAGCTCTGGCCCAAATGCAGTGCTGCCAATGGAAGGCACTGCTTTGACTTCATGGTGGCAACCTCAGAAGTCTGAAACACAAAAATCTCTGAGGTCATCCAGGTTACATCTGACTGATGCAAGGGGCTCTTCTGATGCCAGCAAAAGCTCTGCCTGAGTAAGTGCTGTAGGATCTGCTCCTAAACTGCATGGACAAAGGAAGGCAATCAGGCTCTGTCCCAAACATCAGCCAATCCAGAGCAATCCAGGAAACTGATTTCTGAAGACATTCAATTGTTTAAAACTGCAGACAGGCACTCAGCAACCAGGAATGCCAAGCTCCCACTGAAAAGTGAAAAACGTCCTCACCTGGTCTTGAGCCGTAACTTAACTCCTCCAGACCACGTGGCTCTGCTGGGCTGGAAGTCAGTGGTCACACAGTCTGGACCGAGTGGGCTGGGAGACAGGTCAGGGCATCCCTTTGCTGCATGTGTGTCCCTGTCAGAAGAAACCAAGGCCATGTAAACGCCACCACACAAAAAGCTCAGCCCTTGTATCCTGTGTTTCATCAGGATTTTGGGAAAGAAGGCATTCCACAGGCCCGGGGTGGGGAGCAAGGCAGCAGCATCAGTCTAGTTTTTGAAAAGTGCAAAGAACGTGTCACAGAAAGCCACGTGCATCCCTTGTGTCAAGCCATGTGTATCCCTGTCCTTCTCCAACCCTGGCAGTGCTCAGCTCCTGAGAGTGTCCCTCAGGAGGAGCTGCACAATCCCACAGCAGGAGTGAGATCACCGGCAGCACCCACGGCACAAAACTGATTATCTTTCAGCTGCATCTGGGGAGCCCACGTCCCCAGGTGTGCAGCTCAGGCGGCTCCACTGCGGGATATGCCTTTTCCACAGCTTACAGGAGCTCAGGGAATGCTCTGAACACGCAGAGAGAAGCTAAGAGAAAGGTCCATGCAGTGGGAGGGAGAAGGAGAGCCCTCTGCCCTCCTCCACTGCCATTTCCCCAAAGGCAGGACGCGCATATTTACCCCGCTCCAAGTCACACAAACACCGTGTACCCATCGCTTCAGCTCCTTCCTCCCCCCGGCAGAGCAGAGCCCGAAACGCGCCAGTATCGCCGCTCGCTGCCACTTCCAGCACCGTCACCACGGCAGAGACTGGCAATCTGGGCTCGCTCGAGGAACCCCCCGCGCCGAACAAAAGCGGGGCTGAAAGGCTCCCTCCCCGCGCCCGTCCCTGCCCGGGCTGAGCCGCAATCGCCTCTCGTTGTGTGCTGAGCCCACATTTCGGCATCTGCGGCTTTGGATAGCTGAGATGGCTTGGATGCCATTCCGCTGAGAGACCAGCCGTCTTTGTGTCCGGCCGGTGCTCCCTCCCCGCGCCCCCACGTGCCGGGCAGGAATGTTAAGCCTCACATTGCGGGCGAGATATCCCAGGGAAGCGCAGCAGCACTTTCACCTAGATTAGGGAAAGCCACCGGGCTGGAACGGCCTTTTTCTGCTCGCCCTGCTTATCTTCATCCAGACTTTACCCCAAATCCTGCCTTGGCTGCCTTTTCCTTCCCTGTGCCAAATCCCGTCCTGCTTTGTCTCTGCCACCCCTCTCCTCTGAGATGATGTCAAGCCTCTCATCAAGGCAGGAAGATTCCCTTCCCTGCTCCCATTCCAGCCTCGCTGTACACCGGGAGCACAACCTCCTTTACTGCAGCCTTGGGAAGTGCCAATACCCTCAACTGCTCCAATTCTCTCTGCTCATCCAGTTCACCATGAAACAATCCCCAATTTCCAGAGCCAAGGTGGTTTCTTTGACACAACTCTCAGAGCGCTGTCCCAACCTGTTGGCAAGCAGACACTGACACAGATCTTTCCTAACTTTCCTGATGAGTGCTTGTCATAACTTCCCAGTTTCCTAAAGAGCGTTTTGGCTCTCCCAGGCCACCCCCCAGCTGCACTCCCACAGTGAGGAAAGCTGCTCATGCCTCCCCTCTGGCCAGCTGTCTCCAAAGGGGCCAGGAATAATATTTAGGACTGGAAAAGTGCCCCTGAGACAAAAAAAAGCGTCATCAGCAGCCTGAGAAACTGATATAGAGCAGTAGTGCCTACAGCTCCCAGGTTACCACAGCCTAGTGATCTTTCAGCACTTAGGCTCCTTTTTTTAAAGGAAACCCAGCTTTTGAAACGTGTTAAGGGAGCGAGAGACACTGCAGACCCTGAACTGCTGCGAGCAGAGCTTTTCTAAGTCACTTCCAAGTGTTCCCATAGGGCCTCCCCCAGCTCTGCCCCTCGATGGGCAGTTCCATGTAGAGGGAAGGAGGGTAATCAGCTTGGGTGTTCCCCTCCCAGGGAGCTGCCAGCACACAGAACTTGGGGGTTTACCTCACAAAGACACGTTAATTAGTGCCAGCGTGAGCTCGGGAGGTGCTGGGGGAGGGGGGAAGGAGGAAATGCGACGGAGTTTATCTCAAGCCCCTTGAAAAACTGTAATTACAGAGCTCTGTGTGGCACCGGGGGCTCAATAAGACATTGAAAACCAATCAGCCAGTCTGCAAATAACCACATTAATCAGGGCCTGTGGGGAACACAGGCTGTGAGGACCCTTCCACCCTGGAGCACAGCCAGAGGGGATGGTCCCCATGCAGGGGTGGCCCCAGTGAGAGCAGTGCTGGAGGAGGAGGCAGAACACCTGACGAGCCCCCAACCCCAGCTCTCTGCCTTACCTGGCTGCTGTTCCCAGAGGGTCTCCCAGGTCATGTCTAAGGCAGCTCAGTCTAACGAGCAGGAGTGTGTTCATCTCTATAAAGACACTTCTCCCACCAAAACACAGGCACAGCCACCCTGGCACAGAGGTGTTGAGGGCCTACCTTTCCTCCTGGCAGTCACCTCTCACGTTTTCCTTCAGTGCCCCTTCTCCCAGGATGGCTCCCTGGGCCAGCACTCAGCCCGATGGGATGCTCTTTAAGGCTGGGGCTGCCTTTTATTTTAGGATGTTGCAAAGGGCCTCACAATTCCACAGCTAAAAAGCATCCCTGGCAAGGAGGAGCCTGCAGTTGTTCCTTTTGTTATCATTCTGTTTCTAAAGTTCTCAAGTGGGAGACAGGAAAGCCAGCACACACAGTCTATTTAAAACTCCTTTACCTCCCACCTGAGGCTGGCAGCTGCCTCTGAAATCTTTCCTTTTCTGCAAAGTTCATGTTTAATTATGTATTGTTATTTATACTTGCTGCTTCCACAGCGCCCTTGGTATTTAATACCACACATGTTCATGAGTACACTCTGCTCAGCTTTTCTCTCATCTAAAAATACAGCCTGGTTGGGTTTTTTCACCCCACATCCCTCTCTCCCTGCACAGCCAGCACAGCCTTTCTGCAGCAGCATCCCAAGTCTTTCCAATCAGCTGTGGTTTCAGGGAGATCCTTTGCTTCTGACCAGAGCTGACTCTGACCTCCCCAGGCCACCTTATCTCTGCCTCCCTCGCTGACCTCCCATCACCTGCATACTTGAAACACTTCATACCATTTATCTTGACCTTTTGGGCTCCTGGCTCTTCTTTCTCACTTTCCTCAGCCTTCCCTACCCTTATTTATGATCTTCACATTCCTGTACAGTACTGGTTTTCTAAATCCAGCCTGGGCAGTGAGTGTGGGCCTCTGCCCAGCAGATCCCCCCAAATTACCTCTGAGTCTGCAGAGATCATATTCTTAATTAATTAACCCCCACATTTCCAAACAATAGTTCCCTGAGCAATGGCAGCAGCATCAATCCCTGCTCTCACTGAGGAAATGCTGCCATGTGAGCTCAGCTGCCTGGCTACAGTTCCCAGAGAGGAGAGAGATGTTGCACAAATGCCAACTACAGAAGTTTTGTCTGCTCATGGCACTTCCTTTCCAGCACAGCAGCCTCACACCTGGCTGCACTATCCCCCTGTATACTGCTTTTTTGTTTAGCTGGCTGTAGTTAACAGTGTGAGTCTCAGGATACAGCTCAGATCATCAATAAACAGCACCTGGAGCTATATTTAAAATTATTAAATTTTTTAAACCAGGTATTTTTTAATGGTCTCACCTCTTGATGCCACGATTCCTGAGTTTGGTTTGCTGCCATGGTAATAGAAGACCTAAATCCCAGAGGATCAAATCCCCAAATGTTAATAGGTTTAGTAATATTTAATGTCTCATTCCTTCTAAGTCCAGTGCTGTTCTTAGAAGAGAGGATGGAGGTCAAATTGTCATTTTCAAATCAGTTGTGTTCAACAAATAAACAAAAATTTAAAAACACCAAAAAACCAAATAAAGAGTGTTTATAACCACTGTCAGAAATAAAAGAAAAATAGCTGCTCACACACTGGTTCTTCTGAAATCCAGACTAAAGCAAGGAACTCCTCTTCCAACTTCTACAGCTGCGTTTCCTGGGATTTTTTTCCCTTTGTCTTGAATCAGAGCATGAGACAACCCTCCTTCACTACAGAATAGCCACAGCACAGCCACAAAAACAGCAGGAAAAGCGGCCTCAGCCCTGACAGGTGGGAGGGACCCGGAGGAGTTACCGCTGCCGCTTTGCCCTCGCAGCACCCCGTGTTACACAATCGCACGGGCAGCCCCAGAGCCCCAGCCCTGCCCAGGGGCACGAGCAGAGCTGGGCAGCTTCACCCCTGGCTCTGCCCATCCTGCAGCTCCTCAGCGGCTGAGGAGCTGGAACTGCATCCCTTGGGAATGCGGACGCCGCGTGCTGGCAAACAGCGAGCCCTCCTGCCTCCTCCAGGCTGTCAGGGAAGGATGCAGAGCGGGGACAGAGCGCACTCACCCCGTGCTCGCCCGTGGCCATCCTGCCGGACAGATCAGATCCTCCCGCTGTGCCTCAGGGAAAAGGCTGGGCTGCTTACGTATTTCTTACTTTGTTACCTCCTGTGGCTGGGCCAGGAATAGCCCGTAATCCACAGGGCTGTCACGCTCACAGAACCTCCCTGAGCTGCGCTGGAAGCGCCCCGTGTGTCAGGGCATGAGGTTCTCCCCTGGTGGCAGCGATACCCGCACAGGGTTGTCGGTCTGTGCTCTCGGGACTCCTGAGCCAGTCCGAGAGCCAGGACCGGCTGGAAACACGTGGACAAAACAAGCTGCTCGTAACAGGAAACATTTATAAACTGAACTGAAACCTCTCACACTAATATAACATCTAAAGCTTTAGCTAGAGAAAGTCTCTCAGTCCCTGGGTGAAATTTCTTGATTGCTACTTAGGACACTCACCAGAGATGGCAAAGAGCCAGGTTCAAGTCCACGGTCTACTAAGGCACAATAAGGAATTCAAGACTGTATCATGGATACCTCAAAATGCAGCAGGCTCCACCTGTACAACCCCTGGAAGCAGTTTTTCATCCTAAGCAGAGCAGGATGGGGTTTGAATTCTCAATACAGCTCCTTTAGCACCTTGGGACCCAATTAGGCATTCTTCCCAGAGTTCTGCTGCAAGATCCAGGGCTCACACAGAAACTGTAATAGCCATGTCTGGGATTCAGATGGGCCAGCAGAGCTCAGGGAAAAACCACCCCAAACAACCCCAAACCATTCAGAGAGCTGCTGGCTGCTGCTCCTGAGAAACAGGAGTACTTAATACACATTTTCTACACACATCACAGCCACATCCACGCTGATACCTGTTAAAACAGGATTACTAGAGCTGATCTTTGTGCCATAAGCCAACCACCAAAAGGGAAAAGAAATTTTCCAGGCACAGTGCAGAGGTGGCTTGTGCTTTTCTAACTGCACAGGCCATTGCTTGAAGGCGAATGAAAGAAACTACAGTTTCAGCTGGATGTATCTCCATTCGGGCACTCATCCCTTTCAGTCTATTGGCTCCCAAGTGGTGGTGATTCTGAGCACGCAGAATTCCAGGGCAAAGCAACAGAGGTGGAGAAGTCACCTGGAATTAATCCAGACTCACAGCTTTCCTTCTTGGAGGGCTCTTCACTCATCCAACTCCAACTTAAACAACCTCAATGAGCGCTGACCTTCAGATCCACCCCAAAAAAACCTGGAGAAAGGAGACAGCCGTTTCCCTGTGCAACGCAGCCTGGTCCTACTTGTCCAGCCTTTTCCTGGCATGCCCTTTCCTGTGAGCCTGGATGGGTTTTAGCTGCCCTGCCCTCAATCCTGCAGTCTGTTTGCACAGCCCCACACACACCAGCTGCTCCGGCACTGTACCTGTTTGCAAGCAGGGAGCTGAAAGGAGCGCTGGCATTCATTTGGGTTCCTCACTGCCCCGGCCAAGGGATCTTTGAGAAAATGAGCTCCCCCTTTGTCTGGGAGAGAGAGCCCTAATCCCCGTTTTGCCCTGGAGGATTACTGGGTACTTAGAAAGGCACTCACATGCACATTTTTGGTTCGTGCCAGCTGCATTTGGGTCCACAATGTGCGGTGCTCCCTTTGCTCTCCAGCTCTGACAACAGGCATTCCACTGCACCCAGAGCTCGACCCCAGGGACTGCCACCCTTTTAAAGGCACCCCAAGCCCACACTTGCTGAATTGGGGGCCTTCCCTGCTTTGCATGAGCCCTTGGCCCTCACACCACTGTGCGAATTCAGCTGGGCACACAGCCCCGAGCCCACAGTCCTTCCTTGTGCTGAAGAGACCTGGATCCCAGCTGGAAGGAAGGACCTGCAGGGCTTTATCCCCAGTCAGTTCCTGGCTCTCTGTAATCCAAGTTCATTTGAGTGCCACTCAGTTACAGCTGTTTGTGCCCCTGTGCCACCCAGAGAGCCTGGTGTTCCCACAGGGGCAAAGTGTGCCCCGTGCAGCTCTGCCCCAAATCTTTTTAGGATTGTGGCTTAATTCTATAAAGTACTAATTTGGGAGGTGGTTCAATGGAAGCAAGGAACTCCCAATGAGTAGCAACTCAAGCAGCACTCTGCCTGCCCAGGGAGAGCTCACCTGCTCAGGAGGTGACAGCTCAGAGGTGACAACTGTCTTGACCTGTCCAATGGTCCCACCAGCACAGAAAAGTGGAGTGGGATCTGCCATGCACCCCGACTCTGCTTACTAGGGAAATGCTTTCCTGCACCTTGTACTCAGAAACCCCCCTCAGAAAACAGATCTACCTACTTACTGTGTCAGAACAGGAATAAAACTACAGAGAAATGGCATTTTCATTCTTTTCCACCCCACACATAACTAACAGGACTATCTCCAGGCTTGCTCCTATTATTGAGTGGCTCTTGAGGTTTGTCGGACACCTCTGCTTGGGGAACCACAACATCACACACAGGCCAGTCAGTAACACTGTCCTGCCACACTTTGGGGTATCCCAGCACTGAACCATGTGCATCAGAAGTCATTCTGTACAAATTACACCCTTTCCTGCTGTAACACACACCAAAACCCAAACCAGCTCTAAAGGACGAGTGTAAATGAATCAAAAAGCATAATCACAGCTCCTACAAAGCAAAGCAGCCACAAGGAGGAAGCAAAAGTCATACTCATAAATCAGGACCAGTTTCCATTTCAGGATTTGGGAATTAGAATGATTCCATGGGAAAAGACCACAAGGCCTCCATGCTGAAGGAATAGTTATGTTCACCAAGAAATTGGACTAACAAAGTATTTTCCCAGAATTACTCTTTTTGCACTCACCCTTCAGAACAGTGATGTTCTCCAGCTACAAAAGGGCCATCCTTGGGAGGGTTCTGAATGTCACCTGTGCCCAGGGTGCAGACCTGAGAGCTGAAAGGCAAGCCCAGCCCTCTCTGGAACCTTTTCCAGCAGCAGCTTGGAGCTGGGACCTGGCTGGATCTGCAGTGGTTTGCATGAGCACTTCCTAATAAGTTCCACACAAACCAAACTAGGTCAGTTCAGACCAACAATTTAAATGGTTTACAGCTCAAGATTAAGGGAGTGCTTACAGGAACTGTTCCAGGGGCAGATGGAGGAGGTCTCTGGCACCGATGAGCAAGCCAGGGCATTAATCTCTTCCACCAGCACAGCTGGATCTCTTTTGCTCACCTGCATATTCATGCACTTCCTGGAACACACCCTGAAATTTGAGCCTAGCAGCTCTCCTGTGGAAACAGGGATGTCACCAAAGTGCTGGAACAGTGGCTCAGCTGTGCTCTGAGAAACTGCTCTCAGGGTTTGGTGCTGAAGGAATGACTTCAGAGGGGGCAGAAGAAAGGCTCACACTCCTATCTGGCACAGGCAGGGTGGACACTCAGCCCCAAGAACTCAAATCTGCAGCAGAGCTGTCTCTCCTGATTGTTTTGCAGTGCTTCCTGGTATTCCAGATTTTAATTGCAGTAACTCCAGGGGTGGAGTGTACAGACCTAAATCTCCTTTACAGGTGTAGCAATGCCTAATCCCCAGAATATGAGCTATTCTTTACGAGCTGCTTCTCCATCCCACTCCCCACCCTCTTCCTGGACAAATTCCTGAATACCTTACTCAACACAGCATTCCATTTACTTCCTGGGGGTTTCAGCAGGAGATCTGCTCAAGTTTACCTGGATGAGGTCCGGGGCTTCCCCAGTGCCAGTGAAGCACCTCCAGAACAGTTAAGAGAAATTCCACTACAGATTAGCAGCATATGGCTTTGACTTGCAGGGAAAAGTCTCAGATCCCCCTGGGCTTCCAGGAATATGAAGGTGCTCCTCTGAGGATGAAAAGCCTCTCCCAGCTCCTGGGAAACCCAGAAAACCCTGCTTAGCAGAACTGCCTCTCAGATTTTAACGGGACTTTCCTCATTTCAGACACATCTCAAAAATCCACCCCAAACACTCTGGAACAGCAGGAGCTGCTTTTCCTTGGCGTGGCTCCAGGCACATGAAGAAAGCAGGGAGGAGATGAGCACCCCCCGCGGTGCCAAGCGGCACTGTGACCCGAGGTATTCCACAGCAGCTACAGAATAACGAAGCACATAAAGAATTCCTCTTTCCCAGTGGGAACAGCAGCACCCTCTCCAAAGAAGCTGCATCTTTGCTATGGACATGCAGTGATTTGGAGTCACAGCCTGGAAATCTCTCCATGTCAGCAGGAAAAAGGGAAGTAATGCACATCCCCAAGCTCAGCCTCATGCACAGGACACGCTGTGACCATCGTCATTACAAACACCCCTCCCAAAACGAAGCCTTGGTGGAGCCAGTCCCAAACACAAATTGAGTCACAAGTGCCAAACTCTTTCACAGAGAGAACAGCAAACCCAAATCCTCTTAAGCAGCCATCAGTGTCAATATTTATTCCACACAAATCAGGCCTAATAAATGGTGTCAGACTGAGCGTGGTGAGATGGAAGAGGAAGGGGGTAGGCAGACTTGGGGAAAGGACAGGACATTAATCAGCATCACCCCTGCAAACCCCTTGACAGAAACAGGGCAGTAAACTCATTAGCCACTTAGAAACTAAGCTCCCTTTTTGCTTGGGCAGTGATAGCCCCCAGTTTCCAGCCTGGAGCTTTGGCATCCTTCACAACAAAGCCGCGGGGCCCCATAAAATCCTTTCCTTTAATGCACCTCTCAACACACACCTCTCTGCGGCCCAGAGAGGCTCTGCTGGCTCAACCACTCTCTTCCCAACACAGAGCAGACCCAGCCTGAGGTCTGGCCTGCAGGGAATTAACTGAAGCACTCAGACTAGCACGGGGTAAGGGGCTCCCAGGCAAACAATGTCTGCACAGGATGACAAACAAATCAAACGATGATTTCACAAGGCAAACTCCCCGGCTGCAAGAGCCACTTCAAACACCCAGCTTCTCCTCCTCCCTGCGGATCATTCCTGCCCCTGGGGGGTGGAATGTTTCCTTCTCCCTGCCTGGGTGTGAAAACACAGTATTAAGACCAACACACTCCGGGCTGGTCTTTCCATCAGCGTTTTTACAGCCATGCCTTCCTGCAGCAAAGATTTGCTTCCATCTCTCCAGGGAAACTCAGGCTGCCCCACTGGAACTGGACTGGCCACCAGTTACCAGCACGTACTTGGCTTAATTTAGGCTGAAATGGAGTCTGTCTCCAGCCCGGAGCCTGTTTGTAACTGCAAAGGAATCTGTGCCCTCCACAGCACACGAGACAGGATCAGGTCACTGCTGGAGAGAGAGCACTTGGCCTGGCTATTTTTATTGTCTCCCTGAATACTTTGCTGTTTTGAGTTTCTGAAAGAATAGTAAAGATGAGATTTTTTTTTAAATAACAGACACACTGATAATCCATAGGAGCCATGTCCTTTTAACTTTTGGATGCTTCTCAAATCTCTGCCCTCGTTGCCAGGATGCTGAAGGCATTTTGAAGGCACAACATGATGAAATCTAATCAGGGTGAAGTGGGCTGGTTTCATTTCCATCAGATTCCTCTTTCAAAGGCACAGATTTACCCTTCTGATCCTGACCACTAGAACTGAGCCAAAAAAGCAGTTACTGCTACATCAAAAGCCCACCCAATCCCCCTCCATCACGAACAACTGAGGACTGAAATTCCTCACGGTTCTTTAAACCCAAAGGACACAGTCACTAACTCAGGCCTTGGTGCAACCAGAATGGAAAGGATCAGAAAAGTGGCAAGCAGGCAGCACATCACAGTTAGCCAAGGTTTTCATTCCAGTTAAACCTGGGAACAACCCCCTAACCATCAGCCTTCAGCCCTTCTCCTACACCAGTTCTGTTCCAGAAGCAGAGGTACTGCCTCATCTGGCTGTCCCGAGGCCAGACACTGAGCTGTGGTTTCCAAACACCCAGAGCCAGCCACAGTGTCTCTGAGCAAACGTCAGGCAGGTGGGAATCACACAGGGCAGTATAAATACTGTTTGATGTCATATCCTGCTTATTTATTTACTTACCCCACTGCTGGGGTGAGGAAGCCCAAGGATGGACGAGGCCCCACTGTGCCAGCAACTCTGCAAACACCAAGTGAAGGACAACTGCACCCTTCTCAAGTCCATCTGCTCACTGACACATCCTCCTCCTCCCATTGCCAATGACAGCCAGGCCACTCTGCAGAGGGACAAGGGCCCTACACCACCCTGCTGCTCTTCTCATAAAATATCCAGGTCTGTTCAGGTGTACTGAACACAGGGACATTACTCCTGGAGGCTCCCTCTGGCTGCTGCAGAACCACAGCTTGCCTGTGTCCCAGAGGCAGGACGTGCCATGGCAGCAGCAACACCAAGGAGGCTGGAGCTGACCCTGTTTGTAGTCACTGCCTTCTGAGCAGTGTTTTATAGTTAAACTTCTGCCCTGCTGACCCCTGAAGAAAAGCCTCTGGGATTATTAGACAGCCTGAACTTTCCCTTAAAAAATTACAGTAATCCCTATTTCAGTTGAACAGAACTTCCCTCTCCGATTTAAGACCCACAGGTGCCAAGCACCATTCCGTTTGGGCCAACAAGCTCTCAATCCTCTAAATCCCTGTATTATGGACCTGCACAGCACTCCTCCCTTTCCCAGTTGTAGGCTGGCCTGGACTTCACCCTCTTAGTCAAAGGAGTTTTAGGGCGTTGATTTTTCCCTAACACTGTTCCTGCTGGAGTCAAGGAAAATCTCGACAAGCACCTTGCAGGACCCGAGCCAGGCCTGGGGAAACACACTGGGGTGTTGAGCTTCACCCCACTGCTGACTGGGCTGAAGGGATTTGGGATGAAAAATGCATGTCCTTCAACAGGTGTGCTGCTGGTGTCACCTCATGCCACCCAAATTAAGGCTGGGTATAGGCAGAAGAATACACAGAGGTCAATCTTTAAAAGGCATTATAGCAGGAAAAGAGGAAAATAGACCTCTGGACCTCCTGGGCAGAAGAACAAGAGGAGGAAGGTGGAGCGAAGGCCAGTGAGGTCTGTGGGTCACATTCCTCCCAAATCTGCAGAGACTGTTGCTGGCTGATAATGTTATATCTGAACATAACTCTGTTCTTAGGCATTTTAAGGAGTCTGTGGGTCATGCCAACCAGGTGACAAAGTTTCTCAGCTTCTGTCCCAGTATCTCGTGGCAAGGTGCCTCACAGCAGAACTCCCTCCAGGGACACTACACCGCTTACTGAAGCACGCAACGAGGTGAGACCACACATCAAACTTCTGTTCAGATGCCTGGCAATTGCCTCTACAGAAAGCGCTGTGAAGAGAACAACCTCAAAGCCAGCAGCGCTCGCAGCGATTGCGGATGATGCGCTCCTAGAAGTGTACGTGCTATGGGATTCAAATGCCACCTTGAGAATCCCTCCCGAGTAACGAGTTTCACCTGTGGACAGGGCAAGGGCCGCACGACGGGGTCCGATCCTACACCCCTTTCCCTCCCCGTCTGCTCCTTCCCTGCATCCAGAGGCTCCGAAAACCCCAAACAAGAAAACAGCAACTGGAAGGGGAGTGGGTGGGCGCCTTTTCCCGGGAGGCTCCGCCGGTGCCGGCCGGGCTGCGGGGCCGTCGCCCTTTGTTAGCCCGCCGGGACCAGCCCTGGGAGGAGAACGGATGCCCCGCACCCCGGGGAGCCCCCGCACGCCGGTCCTCGGACATCCCGCTCTCCGTGCATCTCCTCGCTTATCCCTCGCTCCCTGTGCATCCCCCTGGGCATCCCCCCGGCCATCCCTCGCTCCCCGCGCATCCCCCCGGACATCCCCCGCTCCCCGCGCATCCCCCCGGCCATCCCTCGCTC
>VWZD01009392.1:63897-135084 GCA_013396695.1 Sakesphorus luctuosus
GGAGCGCAGCCCGCCCCCAGCACCGCCCCGCACCGCGGCACCCCCCGCACCCGCCTGCAGCCCCCCGCGGGGTGCCCATCCCCGAAGAAAGGGCAGCCGCACCATCCCGCAAAGCAGAGGCTGCCTTGGGGTGCCCCCCGTGGCTCGGTGACCCCGCGGAGGTACCTGAGGGGAAATGTCACCGGCCACGTTACTGCAGGGGTGGCTTCAACAGCATCTGCCGTCACCTGCCAGGTTTGTTCCATACAGGGCATTTAACCAGCAAATGAGCTGCATTACATTAGTTTAAAAGCTACGTGAAGATAAACTGTTGTATCTCACGACAGGCAGAGACAAGATAAATAAACCCTTCCCATTTCTCAAATTGCTGTGAATAACTAAATAAAGCCTTTCAAGCCACAGAATGATTTGTGTCACAATCAGGGGAAGGAGCTCAAGTTTAAAGCAGGAATTTGTACCTCTAATGCCCTGCTCTTGGCTGGCATGAAACGAGCTCAGTGCCATTACTTAGCTGAGCTGGTTTGTGTCTGGGAATTCAAGTGGCCAGACTTGGTGGGATGAAGTCTTCCAGGCTGAAGACTGCAGGATTTCACTGTCCTCTTCCCAGTGATGACAGATTTTGCAGGTGAAATGAAATTGGTTTCTGCTTTCCCTCCCTACCCCTTGCCATCCATACCTTCCTGCCCTTTTGATGCCAAACACCTTGCTACCCTGGACTCCTGGGTTTTTATCCAGTAGCAGTTTCCTCACAAGAGGAGGCTCCATGTCCTCCCTTGGTTTTTGGCTGTGCACCAGGATGGGAATACACCATCTGGACACCCCTGAACTCAAACTCCTCTGCGGGTTGCTGGGAGCACCAGAGCTGTGCAGAAGGGGAAACTGATGCTTATTCAAAATACCTTCTGAACCCAAATAGCTGACTGAAGGAGATGCTGGAAAAGCTGTTCTTTACAACATGAGTATCTGGCCCATCTTTTATCCAGTAATGTCCAAAGGCCACACAAAAGTATCCCTATTTTATATAGAAAGAGATTGATACATTATAGAGGGAGGAAAAGTGATGTGCCCTTAACTTGAGCAGGGAAGGATCCCGTGCCCAACGTGCTCTACCACAAGAGGCACTGGCTGCCCCGAAGCTGTTCATTCACCCACTGCTGAGCTATCACAACAGGTTACATAGATAATTTATTTCTGTTTATAAGTAACTTATTCTGGCTTAGTTGTGGCTCCCGTCAGTCTCATTTGAACTGAAATATTTGACAGGTGCATCTGTATCGGGTGAAATTCCTGTCTGCCAGTGCTGCTTTTCATGCTGACATCTCTCTCTCCCTATCTGCAACCTCATAACCACCAGCCTGAGATGTTTAATGCTGCAGAAGTCAGAGTGATAAATCAGCGTGGGAGATGCAGAAGAAAAGGTGAGGTGAGGTTATAAAGGCAGTGAGTGTTACCTCTGAGTCCTCATTATGAAACCCACCTCTCTCAGCAGATCAAGTACCATTTCCCAAATTTTTTCCATTGGTGCTTCCTTGGGAAAATACTCTGTCAGTATAAACTCCGGGGTGCTGTCACAGCCCTGGCGTGGGAGGACTTTGAGCCCTCCCAGCCACATTTCCAGTGGGGACAACAACATCCTCCTCCTGTGCACACGTGCCCGATGGGCTGCGTCATCAGGAGGGGTTAATCATTCCAACAGCTCCAAATCACTGGCCTGGACACGAAAGGGCGGGTTGGGAGCAGGATGAAACAGCCCGGTAATAACGGGGAGGATGGGTGGGTGACTCAGGCGGCGCCTGCCTGCCCGGCCCCTCGCAGATGGCATCATTAAAGGCACGGCTTTGGCCACCTCCTCTCCTGATGGCGTGTTTCTCCTCCCTCTCACTGGAACGCAGCACCTTCCCACACCGGCACGTGCAGTGTGTGTCACCTCTCCAGGAGCCAGACGGACCAACGCTAACCTGCTCCGTGAAATGAGTCCAGGTGGTTTTACTGACATTTTCAACATTTTGAGTGTACTTTGCATCTTGGCCAGTAACTCTGTGAGATACCGAGTGGCAAACAGGTTCACAGACATTACCAGGCAATGAAACAAAGTCCGGTTTGGGGATGTGATCGTAAAAGCTCGTGAATGTTTGTCCTTCTGTGATAAAAACAACAACAAAAGCATTACCACGCGCAGCACAAACCCGAGGCTCCCCATAACCTTGGAGTATTTACTGAAGCATCAAGTACTTACACAGGACGGGGACTCGCCCTGAGGCAGATGACGGGCAGCTAATCCAAGCGGGAGGTCACCGAGAGGGATCAGAGGGAGCACAGAGTGCTGACAGAACGAAACCTACCACAGCTTCCCTTGGACTGAGCACATGTGGGCAGGACACCAAGCTGGGCAGCTGAGGGGCCGCAGCAGCTCTGGCTTCGTGCCCTCCAGGATCCCTCTGCGAGGAAAAGCCCTTCCATACAAACAAATGAAAGAATGTCTGTAACAAAGCAGGGTTCCTCCACCAGGTGACTCCTGTGGCCAGTATCAAATGTTCTGTCCTGCAAGGGTTAAGACTCAGGAACACGGCTCAGAGGGTTGTTCTCAGCAGCCTAAAACCCCCTGTGCACACACCACCGTGATGGGCACTGGCTGTGTTGGCTTTGGGGAACAGATGAAGCCACCCTAGGATGATGTACCATGCACATCCCTCCCTTCCCTGTGTATTCCAGCAGAGCTGACAGCAATAACTCCTGTGGGGAACCAAAGGCCTCAGGCATTCCCCAGGAGTCTTTTCTCCTTCACTTTTTCCAAGCCACCACAAAAAAAACCCCTTTAAACCCTCCAAGTAACATAAAAACCCAAAGGGAAATGCATACAAGAAATGCATCAAAGGACCAACATCAAATTAAAGGCACGTGTGGGCTCCATGGCAGAATGAGAAAGCCCAGGTGTCCCAGAGAAAGGGAATGCTGGGTGCACTTTTGGGAGGCTGTATTCAGGTTTAGAGAAACTCCCCACTGGCTCATCTCCAATTCAAACTAACTCCTGGAAGGTGAGGAGCTGTTTAGATAAATATCAGAAACCAGCTCTCTAATGGGTCAAGGCTGTTTTTTCCAGGGAGCAAAAGGGATTTTTCTTGGATCTCTCTTACACTGCATATCTCAGACTGAACTTAAGACAGCTGTGAAAAGAAATGAAGAAGTGAGGAAGTCCAAATCCTGCAGCAATGAGCAAAGTCCATTATTAAATTTTCTCATGGAGACTTCTCCCAAATAAAACCAATGAAAAATCAGTTCAAGGTTGAAGTGACTCTGCACACAAGAGGTTTGTAAGGAAGTTCACTCTTTTTTCAAGGGGAATTCAGAACCAAATTACATATTCACAAGTGCAAACTTGGGGAATTTAATTCCTAACGTTTTTATCCATCTGCCCTGTCCTCTGCACTGAAACTTTCTAGACCATGACCCTGAGTTTTTTGGGAGTGCCACTCTGTGAGTGGAGATATCCCCGAGAGAGAAATAAATGAGGATGATGGTTGCATAAAGAGGAGAGAGTGGAAGGCTTCTGAAACATCTCAAGGAGAGGGAAAGGGGAGAAAAGAAATGTGTATCTCCTTTTCCTCCAGCCTCCTGGAGAGGTGAAAGGAAGGCAGATGGAATGGCAGTTTTCTCGTGCTGTGAAAACACCCCTCCTTCCTTCTGAGCCACTGACAAGAAGATTTAGGGAAAAGAAGAGGAAAAAAGCACATTTGTACAGTGAAGAAAAAAAGGAGAAGGCTTTGAAGACATAATTAACAGACTGTCCCAAGTCACTTCAGTTCAGCTGCATCACAAAAGTCTGACAGAGATCCATGGGACCACAACAACCTGCCCAAGAGAATGAGACAACCCTGCAAACAAAACCAGTCACTCCAAAACCCCACCCCCCTCCAAATCCAGGGGGCTGGGAAGGGGACGAGGCCACAGCTGAGGGCCTGTTTTCCTGCTCACTAATAAATTTAGTTTACAAAACCTTTTGTGAGTCCCTTTTAAGGTTGTTTGTTGATTAAAGCAGCAAACAACAAACTTAGCCTTAATTTATGCTTCTTTTAACATTTCAGGCTTGGGGGGGTGCTTTTTATAGGAGTTAATGAGGCATAATAGGTTCTTTATGGGGAAGATATTTTCTCACCAAATTAAAACCTGTATTGAAAATAAAATAATGAGATGAAGGTGGCTTTTCTTTCAGAAGTAAATAAACCTTGGAGTAGGAAACTTCTCACGCACTCGGGACTGTCCTTATCGGGGAGATCTGAGAACAGCAGGTTCACAGGATGTTCTCACTCTCTTTTTTTTTTTTAATTTATTTTACCTTCCTCCTTTCACAAAAACAATAATAAAACACTATATGCTCAAAATGTACAAACAGCTCCAGCGTGTGAGTGAGGAAACACTGGGAGCTGTTCCCCTTTGGCACAGCAGAGCCATGAAAACCCACGGCAGGGACTCAGCCCCACCAGCACACCCAGCAGGGCACAGAGATGGGCCACAAGATGCCACCTCAGACACCTCTGACAACCCTAAAGCAGCTCCCAGTGGAATCCCAGGACTAAAATTCCTAAATCAAAGCTTCCTTGCTGCCTCAAATCTCCTGCATTTTGGCAAGCTGGTGGAGCAGCACAGTGAAAATAAAGCCCCTGAGGGGGCAGTGCTGGAAGCCGTGCTGTGCCACCAGCCGGCACCGGATGTCATCCCTGGGGACAAACAGGCAGAGCAAGGTCCCTAAGGGATAGATAGGAGAGCACCAGCCCTGGTTCCTCTCGGAAATGGGGAAGAAAGCCCTCCATTCACGGCAGCCCCAAGCACCCTCGAGGTGATAACCCTGTTTGTCTTCGCAGGAAGGACGGACTGAACCCGGGCAGGGGCAGAACTGGTCGGTGCAGTCTCTGCTGTGTGTGGTGCTGCTTATGCAGCTGCACTTGGGGGGATTCTGGGGGTCTGTGAAATGCCAGGATTTCCTCTACAAGAGCCCACCTTTTTGGCTTATTCCTTAGCAAGGCTTGTGGTGTTTTGCTCAATTATCCTGTAAAAGCAGGGCTCAGCCTGCTCTAGAGTGCAAACAGTGTTTCCTTTCCATCCTTGGAAATCCCTTGAGTGTGAGCACTCTGTGGCTTCCCCCAGGATGCTGGAGCTCTGCAGGAATGCTGTCCTTACCCTCCTGCTGGAGGACAAGCCAAGCCCAGAGCACCTGCAGCCCGTGGAAATAAGTGACAACAATGCCACTGCCTCATGCAGTGGAGCAACAGCTCCCCTCCAATTTCAAAGTGGTTTTCAGACTCAGCAGTGCCACAGAGAGGGATGAATGGGGCTGTGTTCATACCTCTCATGCAAGTGTCTGTTAGCCCAGCAATGTTACCCACAAACAGCAGGATTTATCCGCTGGTGCTGCTCTCTGATCGTGGGAAAGGTGTACACGGGCCAGGCAAAGGAACTCCATGGCCAGCAAGGCACTCCCTGGGAAAGCACATACTGCAGGAGTGAGAAAAGGGACTCAACAGGCACCACAGAGTCAACACACCCAGGGAAATTCCAGCCTCAGGAAGATCAGTCCCTGCAAACACAAACAGTGCTGTGTGGAGCTGAGCTGTGTGAGAGGGACAGAGAAATCGGCCAGAGACTGAGTGAGAAATGAAACAGAAATTGTGTGCTCTTCTGTCAGTCCAGGAAAGCACAGCAACAATGCCCTGGCATCAGCTGCAGACACACAGCCTTGGAGAGGCACAGAAGCACTTCAGAAAGAGGTGGGAAAGCAAGGAAAGCATCAACAAATCTCTGCAGAGGAGTTCCCAAAGTCAGGCAGGGAGAAGAGGGGATCTCCAAAGGGAACAGACTGGCTGGACTGCGCTGAGTCCACTCTGTGTCCACATGAATGGATGTGTTGGTGTCAGTGAAATATCCAGCAGCAAGATTTGCAAGCTGTGAGGCCATCCAAGGGCAATCCAAGAGACAGGCAGGAAAAGGAGAGAGACCAAAGGGCTAAAAGCACATGAGCTGGATGAGAGCATTTCCAGCAGGCTGGAGTTTGGATGGGTAGGAAGCAAAGCTTCTCCGGGAGCTCCCCCACTGCTCGTTGTGCACACCCCCTCAAAGGGCAGAGTGAAATTCCCCAGCACACTGAGCATCACCTGGGCATGTTTCCTGGGCTCTGCCACTGCAAGTGAACATCTGAATAGAGAGAAGATGCCTCTTGGGTGCTGTGGACATGAAGCCTGATGCAAAGCTGCTGAATGGAATGGAAAACCTTCCACTGAGCACCTGAGCACCTGAGCTATGATCACTCTGCACAGCACTTCGGATTTCCTTTCTTAGTAAGAGCCATGGCATCCATCAGCATAACTCCCCTTTTCCTCTGTCTCTGGTGCTGCTGGAAGGGAAATGCCCACACAGCCCTCAGATCTGCCCTGTGCTGTGGGGCAGCAAAATTGGGCCCACAGGCTCATGAGTTCAATTCTCCTCCTCACAGGGACTCCCTGTCACAGACACAGTGTTGGACCTTGGAATGGGATGGGAATTAATAGCTGCTCAGAATGTACTGCAGACACTGTTCTGTTCAATGAACACTGCAGGAAATGTCTACTGATTCACTCACAAGGTTAAAAATAAATTGAACTGTTTTCAAGATTTTTGGAATGAAATCAGAATCCTCCAGATCTCCCTCTCACATGAATCATTTATTTTGTTTTGGTTTTCTTGTCACTGAATCCTCTATTTCAGACTTTGAGTCTTTCATTCAGTTTTTTTTACAACCCTCTGGCTGTCAGTTCCTCCACCACAATGTCTCCCAATTCTCTATTTCATGGTCACAGAATCCCAGACTATTCTGAGTTGGAAGGGACCCCCAAGGACCATTGAGTCCAACTCTTCAGTCAATGGCCCACACAGGGGACTGAACCCATGACCTTGGCATTATTACAACCAAGTTTTAGCCAACTGAGCTAATCTTGGGTCCTTCTAAACCCTCTTGCCTTCAAGAAAGGATGCAGCTTTTAAAATACAGCAGACTTTTACTGTAAGAATTGCAATTTGAGATATTATCCCGAGTGAACAGGCTGAGGCAAATTTGCCCTAACTTCTGCCAGCTGGGTTGGTCCTTCAGTGCTGGAAATGCTTCAGAGAATCCAGCATTTTATATTCTCTCACACACACACTGGTCCAGCCCTCCACCCTGGGTAAATACAGTGTGTGCACAGTGCTTTGGATTAGCTTAGTGAGCCAATGGATGTCACTGTTGCTCTACACAAACCGAGGAAGCAAAAAAGATAATTAAACACGAATAAACTCATAGTGGGAGTTCTCCAGCCTGGTGAGATTGGACAAGCTCTTCAGGGGCTTCCCAAGTGCATGTCTGAGGTGTCCTGTTGGAACTACAGAGATGAGGTCAGGCTGAGAGCTGGGTGAACAACAGGAAGGTGCCTAAAAAAGGAGCCTCATGGTTCCTGCCATTCAACCCTTTCATTTCCAGCCTCTCCCGAATTTCAGCGGCCAGAGGCATTTGTGGATGGGTTTATTAGGAAGGATCCAGACAAACTAGGTCAGCAGGAGGCTATGCCAGGGATGGCCAGGGCTGCAGCTGCAGCATTTCTAGGTCAGTGGTCACTCCTGCTTGAATGGACTGATAAAGGTTTAAGGAACAAATGGATCCTGGCTTGCATTCCTGTGTGCCAGGCAGCAGCCTGAGGGTCAAGGATTGGTGCTGCAATGGGGTGGGGTACACAGAATTACTGACACAGCTCAGGGGAACCAGGAGGGGAAGGCAGAGTCACCAGAAAATATGGCCTAAAAACAGAGATAAAGGTTTGGATGGTGGGAGGGGAAATGAAGAAAAGTACTTTGAAAGGTATCAGGAGTGTGAAGCTTCTGGTCCAGGTTCTAGTCCTGTCAAGATGTGGGAGCTGTGGGCTCAGTTGCCCCTTGTATACATGGACCCCTCTGTGACAAGAGCTCAAGGCAACTGGAATTTGTTTCCTGAGAGGAAGAATATTATTTAGTAAATAGGGAAAGAAAAGTGCTTGAGGCTTGTCCCAACTGAATTTATTTGAGTCTAAAATACACCTGGCATCCCTCAAAGTCTTGGCAAAAAGAGTAATTCCAGTTCCTTCACATGCTGTTGCAGAGGTAGCCACTCTGCAAACCAGTGAAACCAATGGCTGCCCAGGGAGCTCCTGCACACTGAACTCCCATGTCGTGGTACCTTGGTGTGACACGCCTTGTGCTGACATCAATTAAACCCTTGTTAACTTCCAGCACTAAAACAAACTGTGCTTTATTTACATTGGAAGAGGCCAAGTAGAGGAATTTATACTCAACACTTAAATAACAAAAGAGAAACACTTAAATCTCTAAGTAGTAGAGAATGACATAACCTAGAGCTGGGTAAAACACTGAAAATCTTTGACATCTGAATAAAAATGCCTCAATTTAAGCATGTTTAAGCTGCAACTCATAATTGCCTTGGGATTGTCATAGATACTACTTATTTCTGAAAAGCCAAGCCAGCTACATCTTAATTCCCAGACAGAAAAGTAATCACTTGGACAGTGATGTCTTCAGGAATTGCACTGTAATCCAAGACTAGGTGGCAACAGAGCTCTGAGAGGGTGATCATTTCATGGCTGAAAACAAGCCCATGCCCTCAGTCCACTCTAAAGAGCAGAGTCCACCTGCCAGACCCCTCAGAGCAGTTTGCACTGAGTGTGGTGACACTGGCAGGCAGGGAAGGCATCCTATAATCTTATGAAGTCAGATTCAATGATATACTCTGCTGCTATAAAACTAGACTGCTCCACACCTGGTATGATTAGGCCCTAACTCCTGTTGGGTGAACATCCTCAGTGGTTTCTGTGTCCCTGCAAAGCAAAGCAGGTTGTTTCCTAGAACTGTATTGGCAGGATGGCAAATGCAGTGCTGGGGCTGGGAAACAGATCTCTCTGCATCTGAAGCACTTCAGCCAACTCCTGAATGTCATCCCCAGCCCCTGAGTAAACAAACCAGCAGGAAAGGAGCAAATATTATACATTTTATACAGCTGGTGATCAAACAGGCAAACCAAGCCAAGGCAGGGCTTGTGTGGGTGACACAGTGCCCACCTGTGATCAAGTTGCCAGGTGATGTGATGCTGTTCTGATCAACCTGTCACCATCTAAACCCCACAAACATACATTCTCCCAACATGGAGCCCACACAAAGCAGCCAGCACGCCAGGAATGCCCAGGTCAGTGCAGGCTGGCACTGCTTCACAGCCAAATGCCATACACACAGCTGGTTGTGCCACCATAACTGTGCCCACTGAACAGGTTCATGCCTGAGAAAGAACAGGCAAACCACACCAAGCAGAACGAGAGGGGACAGCAAAATGCAGCGCCCCACCTGTCACCAAACAAGACAGACAACACAAGCAGCAGTGAACTGCCTTCCACTGTCACCAAAGGGAGCTGAGGTTTTCCTGGCAGACTCAGAGGCACAGCAGCAGGCCAGGGTGCCCAGGTGAGGTGTAAGATGCCAGGCAGGATGCCCTGCAGCCCGTGGAGCTGGTACCCACCGTCGTGCTGCGGTCCAGAGGGCCAGGATCCTCTTCAGCCCGTGCAGGCTGTCCTGCAGCCCGTCCTCCGAGAGCAGGGGGAGCACCTTCACCATCGGGCTGTGCTGGGCACGGGGAGGCAGCACAGGGGCAGGCAGGGAGCAGGCAGGGAGCTGCAGCCAGCCCTGCTCACCCTTTTAAGGGGCAGGCAGGAGTAATGACAGAGCTGTGCTCCCCAGCAGAGCCAGCCATGGCTTGGCAGTAATTGCCCTTGCTGCAGGCACTGAGCTGATGAGACAGGAGGACAGCAGGGCGAGGTGACTAACCCAGGGTGGGAACAGCAGAAGGGATGCAAGAGGGACAAGGTGACTTGGTACCCCTCACAAAAGCACTGCTGTTCTCTGGAGCTAAGGCAGGGCCCTGGGTTTTGGTGATGCTGAGCTGTGGAGCCCAGACAGAGCAGTGCTGCCTCAAGGGCTTGCACAAAGGAGTGATGGTTTATCATCTGATGCTTTTTTCAGAGCCCAGAATGTTCTTAGAACTGTAGAAGCTTCTATTCCAGTGTTGCAGCAGAGTGATGGCTCCTTGGGAAATGGTAATTAAAAGAAACAGAGGCAAAGCCAGCAGTTCTGCCTTCCTTCCTGCTTTCAATCAGTTCCCTGTGTCACCTCTGATACTCATGAAAGGAGCTCAGAAACCAATTTTACTGCCAGTTTCCCAACCACACCTCTGGGTGCTCTCAGCCCAGCCCTTACACTGGGCACTACAGGCCCTGCTTGGGTAACAGCCTCATCCTTCCTGGCTCAGACTCTGCCTCTTCAGACACTGCCTTTCCTCCCCCAGCAAGAACCAGTCCTGGGAACGTCCTGAGCTTCCCAGTGTGGAGTGACACTGCAGGGCACACTGGAGAAAAGCTCCTGTCACACGTGTCCCTCGCCGCCTGCTCTGCTGCTGCTGCTTCTCCTCTGCCCCAGGGGGAAAGGGAAAGAGATGAAAAAGGAGCAAGAGCGTGAAATTAATAAGGGAACCCCAAAAGAAATGAGAGAAACCACAAAGAAACCCAGAGAAAGGCAGACAAGGGAATCCTTGTCAAGAAAGGTCACCTAACAGAATCCCACAGGATAACCTTTCTGTGCATATGTGGTGCCATCCTACCAAAATAACCATTACTTTTCTCATAGAGAGTACTATAAAACATCAATAAAAAGGTTTTCATTCCTTATTATATTCTGAAAGGTAATGCCTCACTTAGACCCTGCTTGTACCCATCCACGTTAAGTTAAAGAGTGTTTTCCCATAAAGGCATTTTTGCCCTCCTGCCCCTGTTTCAGATCCCAAAGGAAGCAGGAATTACTTGACCTGTCATGTGGACACTGAAGCTGAAATGCTGCTAAGTTTTTAGATGAAGATCTTTACAAAGAAGGTGTCTAAATCCATGGCTGAGTTTCCAAAGCACAGGGCTGTTTGCAGCCCCCCTGACTTCAAGGAGTCCTGCTCAGCCATTCTCAGTTTTGGGAAAGGAGGGAAAAGATAAGGATCCCTTTTGATGGAAGGCTTGGCCTGTGGGTCAGGACTGGGATGGGAAACAGGGCTTAGCAGAATGAAGGCACAAGCACATCACAGGTCCCCTCCCCAAGCAAGAAGGCTGTGTCTTCTCACTGCATCAGTAACAGGAGATCAGACTGCCTTCAGCTTCGTTAATGATGTGCTGATGTCCTTTGATCTGCAACCTGTTCCTTCCCGGAGCACTCTGGACATTGAACTCCTCCACACGTCCCAAAGAGCATCCTCCATAAAACAGGAGGACCAGAAGCAAGGAAAGTACCAATGATCACCCTCCAAACCCAATATATCCACTCCACATCTCTAATTACAGCCAGCCAGGACAGATCCTGTACTGGAGACAGGAATGTTGTTAATTACACGGGGTCATTAGACTGCCAGGTAGCCAATGGCTCTCTCCAATTATCATGGGCTGGCTGCTCCCTCCTCTTTGGATACATCTGAGGTTTCACAGACAAGACTCACTCAGGAACAGCTCCACTTGGATCAGTTCACCAAAGGCACTGACCCAACACAGAGACTTGGAGGGACTCTCAAATTCTGCAGTTTGTGATAGCTGAGAACCTCCATATTGCCAAAGAAAAATGGCCATGCTTACAACACAGCCTTTCTTTCACTCAGTTATCCTGCAAGCCAAGAGGTTCACTCAGATGGAAAAACATACTCCTTTGTGTTGTGAGAGGGCATAAAGGTTCCTGCCTGACATTCTACCTCCTTCCACCAGTGGTAAAATCCTGATTCTTGGGAGGCCAAATCATAGAATCATAGAATCAGTTGGGTTGGAAGAGACCTCTGAGATGATCCAGTCCAACCCTTAATCCAACCCCACTGTGATCACCAGATCATGGCACTCAGTGCCACGTCCAGCCTCAAAAACCTCCAAGGATAATGAATCCACCCCCTCTCTGGGCAGCCCATTCCAATGCCTGGACACTCTCTCTGGAAAGAATTTCTTCCTGATATCCAACCTAAACCTCCCCTGGCAGAGCTTGAGCCCGTGCCCTCTTGTCCTACTGTTGGTTACCTGGGAGAAGGGACCAATCCCCACCTGGCTACAACATCCTTTCAGGGAGTAGTACAGACTGATGAGGTCTCTCCTCTTTTCTCCAGGCCAAATGATTTCTGCAAGGAGGGCATGAAGGCACCTTGGCATTCCTCATGCCAAGACACAGCACTGGTACTTAGGTCAGTCTGAAGTGCAGCCTGGGGGCCTTGCCTAAAGCAGGCCCTTGATGCCTTATGCAAGTATTCCTACACAGCTGATGTTGAATTAAAACCCTGTCTGTTAATTTGGCACATTATTAGCTATGAGCCTTCCTGTTCCCCCACGGCAGAGATGCTGCAGAGAGACCTTTGCCACGCTGGCAGGAGCTGCCAGAGTGCTGGGAAGGTTCAGGGGAGGCAAAGGCAGAGTGTGTGACAGGGGTCTGGCTGCTAAATGACTTCCTGTTTCTAAGAAGAAATGAAGTTTCAAGCCAAAAAGCAAATGCTCTGTTCTGAGCAGCAAGTGATGATTAATTTAATGAAGACAGCCAGTGCCATCCTACCCCTGTGTTTTGGATTAAAGCTTGGCCATGGGACTGAATATTTCCAAAGGTCAAATCTGAAGCTTTTTAGTTTCGGCCAGAAAAGCTCCTGGTCCCTGGGCTGGGGCTGGGAGCAGAGATGGCAGCACTGCCAGCAGGAGATCCTTCTGCACAAGAAATGGAGTAAAAACTTGACAGAAGGACTGAGAGGATTCAGAGTGGCCTGGAGCTCTCAAGACATCCAAGGTTAATTTATTATTCCCTGCATAAACTATATCAAGGCAACACAATTATTCCCCATTTACCCCAGAATAAATGAGAACAGAGCCTGACTCCACAGTAATTGAGAGCTGGGAGTGAACCTGCTCTGTCAGTCTCTGGGAGCCCCGAGCCACCCATCATGCAGACAGTATTAATTTTAAGGGGATAAATAATGCAGGGCAAAGGAAAAAAAATCCCACGCCATCAGCCCACAACATTCCAGAGCTATTTACTGGGTGGGTTTTTTTGGTCATTTTATAGTGTTTTTAACAGTTTTAAACACTGTCCTCTTGATTCATTAGTCTGGTCCCCAGTGAATAACTGGAGGTTTTTACAAGACTGGCAAACCCTCTGCTATTATATTATTTTAACCCCAGCTGTAGCAGTGCTGATCTGTGACAGTTTGATAGCTGCTTTATATACAGAGCTGGGGCTTGCATTTTTTTTTCCTTTCCTCCCTTTCTCCTTTTGGTGAGAGCTGGGGGAAAGCCACAGCGGACAACCTTGTAACGTGCTGATTTGTTCTGCTGGTGTCTCCCACCCTCCAGCCTGTCAGATGTGTTTTTCAGCACACACCAAAAAACTAATCAAAACAGCCCTGTGGCGTGAAAGGTGCAGGCAGAGACTTCCTGACACTTGTCAGGAATTGCCATCCCTGGGAATTCTCATGCCCCACCACCCACCCTGGGTAACCTTCATAACAAAACAGGGGCTCAACGCCTTCAGAAATGATTCAGGTCAGAGCAAATGTTGCTCGTGTTTTATCACCAGGGAGACTCAGAAACTTCCCAGGAATGAAGTTATGGGAGCAGGGAAGCCAGGGAGCTCTGAGGAACTGCCTCCCCCAGACAAGGAGGCCTCAGTGCCAAAGCAACACGGCCAAGGGCAGCGAGAGCAGGGAAGAAAGGCGCCCTGAGAACCTGCAGGACACTGGTTACAAACAGGTGGCTGAATGCTAAAGAAAGAGACACAGAGAGAACAAGCAGCAAGACACAGGCATGAATGGAATAGATTTTACAGCCTGGCATGAGGAATTTAAGGAATTAAGACGGTTCCTTTTTGTTTCCCAGCTTAGCAGAAGTATTCAGGCTTTAATTATCGCTCGTCTTGCTGATGGATCCCCACGAATCCCCTTCTGGGGCACTCTGCAGTCTTTGACTTACCTGACACCCAGAAAGAATTTGATTTTGTGCCTGACATCACTGTCAGCAAAGAAGAGAAACTGGTGGTAGAGGTTTTAGCCTCCTTTGTTGGTTTTGGCTTGCACAGTTTGAGGACTTGAGGCAGATTGGCACTAAACAAAACTGTCCAATGTGCTTTTGCCCTGAATTCCAGGGTGCCACTCTGTGACAGGATCGCTGGCAGAGACCCTCTCCCTTCCTCCAGCACAGGGCCTCTGTCCCCTCTGGCCCAAGGGCTTGATCCTGCCAGGCTGTGCCCACTGTCACCACATCCTGCACGAGGGCAATCTCGATCCCTTCAGTGCAACTGCTCACACTCCCAGAGCTGATCACAATCTCAAAAGCTTTGCTGGATCAAACCCGAATATTTGGCAGTGTAGGGGACTGGGTAATTCAGGAACCACTCCTTTTGGTGCATCATGTTCCATGATTCTGTGGGCCCTTGCTCTTGAGCAGCCCAGCAAACACTCCCAGAAAGAGACAAAGGCAATGAAATTATGGGGGGAGCAATTTCCAAACTCTGGGATGGGTCAGAGTCACACTGAAGTGTAAATCATTCATTTTTGGCTTGCCTTTGACTATGTTGGCACTTGTGGGCAGAGGAAACCCCCTGACCTCCAGGCCTGGAGCAGCTCACTCAACTGCTGGGGGCTCACCACAAAAGGCCCATTGCAGGTCTGAGCCCAAGGAGAGCTTTAACATCCTCAAAACTCTTTGGCTCAGGTTTCAAGGGAAATCTCCCTCTAATTCACCTTGGTTTCTGTTAGAGCCCAAAAGGGTTTGAAGACAATCTCAGGTGGGAGATCTGCAGGGAGAGAAAGCCCTGCTTTAATCCCCAGTGGTGCAGAAGGTGTTTGGGTCTTTGCTCTGCAGCTCTGGCTATTCTAACCACATCCCAGAAGCTTTATTCCACCCCATTTGCTCAGCCTGTTTCCTCCACTGGGCTCACAGGAATGTGACTGAGAATAAATCTATCAGCTAGAGAGAAACCTCCTCTTTACATCTCTAAGGCCTGATGGAGTTTAAGCACAGGATTTAAAGCAGCTCACTCTGCCGTCCCTGTGCCCTCTGGCAGTCCACACTCAATGCAGGAGCCAGGTTTTATAGCATAAACAAAGCAGGTTGCTAAATAATTGAGCTGACAAACTGGTTGGAAAGGTTGTGCTTCCAATCTGGCAAAGAGGCAGATCTGGTCCCTTGACCTCAGGAACAAATCCTGGCCCTGCTTTTAAGGCACAGACATTCCCCCTGCCCTCCTGTCCTGTCCTTGTGTCAGGGGATCAGTGTGGTTGGAGATCAGGCCCTGAGACATCAGCAATCCTCCCTGGCCTCACCGTAAAACACACAGACTTGCACTCAAGAAATTGCCTTTTCTGATTGTTTTTTTGATGTCTGTGTGCAAGATGTGGGGGCAATTCCCAAGGATCCTCTTTCCAGTGTCTACCCCATTCCTCTCTCTTCCTCCAGAAGAAGGAACCAGCAAGATGTTGGGCATCTGGCTAAAGGAGGGGAGAAGAACCAGTGGCAGAGCTCAGGAACTGGGAGGAGCACCACAGGTGTACAACATCACAGTGAAATCTTGCTACAGGTAATCAGTGAATGCTTTTCCTGGGATACAATTACAAACTTTACTTGTTCCTGCCTTACAGAAGCATCACCAAAGGCATGTGCCATGTCCCTCCAGCATGAGCTGGGACTGCTCTGCTCAGCCAGTAGGCAACCCAGCAGCAGGGGCACTGCAGGGGAAGCTGCAATGGCAGTGACACTCAACAGTAAAAACCTTCTCAACAAGCAAATCCGACCCCTGGTGAACCCAGCATGGAACACAAGCCCCTCAGAGCAGAGGTGGGTAAGGAACCTGAAAGGTGGCAGCATCAGCTCCAAGATGGCCTAAGATTTACACCAGAGCCATTTTCATTAAAAAGATAAGATCCTTCAGAATTCTTAGGCAGCTTATGGTAACTACCAACCCTTGTTCATTCATTCTCTAAGAAAGCCATTTGTTACAAACTCTCATTAGCCCCCACACACTGAGGGCTGAGTCAGATGGATGATGTCTGCCTGGTAAGCTCCATGACAGAAAGTATTTTAATGACTTTGAAATTAAAGCAAGATCCTCTTAACATACCCCTTAACTGTGAAAAAATAACCCTCAGCACTCAGGTCTATTTTAGGCAAAGGTAAAGCACAAATCCAGTGGGGAAGGGCAGAGCTGGGAGTGGAATAGGGTCTCCCATGTGTGCACTGATGAACAGCCTGTGGAGCAGAGGAAGGTGCAAGGAGCAGCTACAGCACCTCAGAGCAACACAGAACTGCAGCTGCTGGTGTTTGTCACCAACCACTCTGCAGGACATCAGTTTGCAGAGCTGTTCTCACAGCCAGTGTCACTACTGAGATGAATGGTTTGGGGCTAAGTAACTGTGTGCTGTACCCTCACAGGCAATGCACTGTGCCACCAGCCCCGCAGGTTTCCGTGGCACCCTCAGGGCTGATGCCACAGGGCACACCTGGAGATTCCTGCTGCCCCAGGGCCTGGCCCTACCTCTGGCTCTGCTTCTGTGCCTGCAAGCACTGCTGGTTCCCAGCCCATGAGATAAAATCATAGATACAACCAAGCAGGTAACCACCAGCAGGAATTCAAAGCCAGTGTCCTGATCCCTGCAGCATCCAGCACACGCAGGGCACTGTTTGGTTACCTGGAAAATGTTTGCTCTTAATTCCCTCCTTCCAGCACCACAGGACTCAGCCTGATCCAAAGCATGGAAGCAGGTCATGCAGTTGGCCAAGCCATTTGTACAGAGAGATACAGGGCATTGCAAAGGAGTTGTTCCAGCCTGCCACCTGCTAAACTGAAATTTGGGACTGCTCCTTAACACCCAGCACAGCTGACACTGCTGGACCAGTGACCATTGTCTGCCTGTCCCTGACAGGCTCTGACAAAACTGGGACAAGGAACAAAGCACCTTTCACCCCAGAGCACATTGTGGGTCACAAGGTCGTAAGACACAGCCCAAATTAACATTCTGCCTGCTGCTAAAAGGTTCAGGGGCCTGGAAAATACCGCTCTGCTCATGTCCCAGGCCAGTGGTGGGAAGAACAAACACGAGTGTGGGCAGCACTTGGCAGGTCAGGCGTGCAAAGCTTTACCCCCTTGAGCAATCCAGCCATCCTCCCTGTCTGCCCAGTGCCACTGCAGCCATCAGGGAGGGGGGCCCATGGAAACCTGCCCAAGGAGGAGAGCCCTTAGCCATGGAAACTGTGCTGAGGCATGCATGGCAGCATTCTATCAGCCACTTCTCCTGTTGGGACTTTTCCACGTTTCCCTCTGTGTTTTCCTTTCTTTTCCTGTAGTATTTATCCTTGCCAGTGAGGCAAAAGCCCTTGGAAAGGTTTCCTGGTGGCCCACGCATGTTGCAGACTGGATGTGCTGGGTAGCAATGTCATCATAGAATCACTTAGGTTGGAAAAGACCTCCAAGATAATTGAGTCCAACTTGTAACTGATCCCCCCTTTGTCAACATCCAGCCCTTTTTTGAACACTTGCAGGGGCTCCACCACTTCCCTGAGCAGTGTGTTCCAATGTTTAACCACCCTTCCAGTGAAGAAATTCCTCCTGATGTCTGGGCTCAGGCTGTTCAGTTCTGTTCAGGCTGCACCACCACTCCTGGGGTCAGTCCAGCCCTTCCTGAAGAGAAGTTCTGGCCAGGTGGGGGTTGGTCTCTTCTCCCAGGCACTCAGCAATAGGACAAGGGGGCACGGGGGGCTCAAGCTCTGCCAGGGCAAATTGAAGTTGGAGAGCAGAAGAAAATTCCTTCCAGAGAGAGTGCTCAGGCATTGGAATGGGCTGCCCAGAGAGGGGGTGGATTCCCCATCCCTGGAGGTTTTTAACCTGAGCTTGGCCGTGGCACTGAGTGCCATGATCTGGTAAAGGGACTGGAGTTGGCCCAAGGGTTGGACTTGATGATCTCGGAGGGCTTTTCCAACCCAATCCATTCTATGATTCTATTGTATGATTCTATTGTATGATTCTATTCCTGCTTTTCCTTCCCTGCTTCCATTGAAAGACACCTCTGAGCTGCAACCTGCTTTTAGTGACTGGCTGGACTTGTGCATGTAAATCACACAATGAACAGAACACCCAAAAGACAAATGGACAACTGACAGAGCAAACCCCAACTCCCAACTGTTTGTTACTGCTTTTTTCCCTGCACAGATGTCTCACTTTGGTTTACACACCCAGCCACACCCATTCCCAGCCCCATGGCTCAGGATTTATCTTGGTCTGCAAACAAACCAAGGCATAAAGGCAGGTACAAAGCTGTTTCCCTGGGTCTCCTCTGCAGCAAACCTGCTTTATGGTACCTCCTTTATGGCTCCTCGTCATGTGTTCCTCATTCCTGGTGAACCCTGTGACAGCAGAACCCTCAGGGACAGGCAAACGCCGGCATCACAAGGGTAAAGGTGATTTTCAGCACAGAGCCTGAGTTAAGTGGCAACACTTTCAGCCTGTTGGGATGGCAGGGAGCAGCCCACAGTGCTATGGACTCTCACACTCATGCAGAGCTACAGGCACCTGGGGGATCTGTTTATTATCCATATTTCAGTACCACCATGAAGAAAGAATGACCCACTGAGGGAGAGGAGAAGCAGCAAGGCCAAGGTCTGGGCCTATAAGCAGAGCCAAGCCCTTGATAGGAGGGAGAATGATGAAGAATCTGTTTCTGTTTTTATCTTCCAAAGGCTCATTGTTGAGCGACTGTGGCTGAGAAAGGAGATATTTTCTTTTCTAAGCAGCAGTTTCTCACCATCTACTTAAGCAGGAAAATCTGGGCTGTGGTTACAGCAGCCAAAAGTACAAAGACATTCCTCTGAAAATTAGAGAGGAGGACCTTATATTTGTCCTTTTAATTGCCATTTCATACCTTCAGCAGTGCAATGCATTTTGCAAAGTGCTGTGCACATGGTAGTTAAGCCTCACAACATCCCTCACCTTAGGAAGGACTGTCACCTGCCTGCTGGGACGCAGCAATGGAAATGCACAGCTGTAAACATCTTGCCTCTCATCCCACAGTGAGTATGAACCAAACCCAGGCACCCTGGCCCTCTAATATTTGTACACCTACTAATCAGAACTTAGATGATGTAACTACAGGCCTTTATTTTAATGTGGTCTATGAGGAAAGAACTACACTGCTGGTTTTTTAACAGCACATATTAATTATTCTTTCCTTAATCCTCCAAGGGGATAAACAGTGAGGAATAACAGCTGCCCAACTCCCAAATTTAAATGTTAAGTGCTGACAGTTTGTATTTTTCTTTGCCCCTAAACATTCCCCTGGAGGCTTGTTGTGTCTTTGCAGAGCAGGAGATATTCACACAGACTGTACACAGATCTTATTGAAGGGCTCCATTTCAGACACACCAAAATGCCTCCTTGTCCTCCACAGTGCAGAACTGAACCACAAAAGGTGATGGCTTGGTCCTGGATAGGTGGATCTGGACTGATGCTTCTCCTCAGCCACTCACTCAGGCCAGGCCTAACCTTCATACTCTGCAATAAAAGGCAGCACAGACCTTCTTAAAACAATCCAGGGAATTCTATCCCTTCTCTACAGACACAACCACCTCTGCTTCCTGATAAACTGGCACCTCACTTCAGTTTGTGCTTATGTTTAAAATATACTCAGAGCTGAAGTTGCTGGGATTTGTTTCTAGAGGGGTAAGGTCACTCTCTGCCTCAGCTCCAGGCCTGGAGCAACAGCACTTGCTCATGTCCTTAATGATATCACAAGGCTCGTGCCTTCAAAAGACTCCTTAACAGCAGCAGGAAAAAGAAATGCCTGGGAGGTTCCAAAAACTCCTGTCTGAGAGCTTAATAGGTTGATTTATGAGTCTGGGTGTCTAAGGAAATGTTCAGTTAGGATTTTGTGGAGGGCTGGTGATCACTTCCTGCTTTGTCAGCTTTATTAAATGGAGCAGCCACTGCTGCCCTTCCAGAAACAAGGCCCCTCTGGTAAGAATAACTTGAAAAACAAGAGCAGTTCAAGTTCCAATAGCATCAATTCATCATTAAGCCCAAACTCCTTTTCATGAGGTCCTTTGAAAAAAGCCTATGCCAGGTAAGGAAGACAGAGCTGAACAACATGGAATCAAAGTGCTTGGATCCTGAGCAAAACACAGACAGGGCTGTTTGCACTTGGCTGGGGAGAAGGTCAGTTCTCACCTTCCAGTGTGCAGGAAGGACAAGGCAGGGGGATTTCTCAGGAAAGGGTCAGTTCTTACCTGCCAGTCTTCAGGAAGGACAAGGCAGGGGGATTTCTCAGGAAAAGCTCAGCTCTCACCTGCCAGCGTGCAGGAAGGAGAAGGCAGGGGGATTTCTCAGGAAAAGCTCAGCTCTCACCTGCCAGTCTTCAGGTAGGACAAGGCAGGAGGATTTCTCAGGTGTGCTCACAGCTGGGGATACACATCAGGCACTGCTGAGGGTTTAGCCCCTGGGAAAGGCCAAATGCTTCATGCTCTGTGAATTGACAGCTCTATTTCCAGAGTGTGGGCACATGGGAGGCACACCCTGTGATGGGACACTCCTGGTAAGCCAAAGGACAGAGGGCCATGAGCTCTAACTGGTTAAAGGGAGGGCTGGGAAGTGTCACACCTGACCCTGTGGGGGTTTTGTGCAAGGTCTTTTGGCACCAAAGCTGTTGTTTGAAATGCCCCAGGGAACCTCAAGCATCCAGGAGTCCACCAGCATCATCCAAGAGGCCCTTGGGTGTGCAAATAAAGGAGCTGTGCACTCAGTGCTGCTGCCAGCGTGTCCCCCTGTCAGGAACAAACGGCAGCTCTGATAAGGATTGGGGCTGGTCACACACAGGGGAGTGGCCACACACACCCGTGCTGGGAACCAAAGAACTTGGAAGGGTTTAAGGGCACTATCCTGTTGCATTAGGTGGTAGTTCCAAGGTGGGTGATCCAAGCCTAAAGCAACTCAAATCTGCCATAATCCAGAGAGTTTTGGTTTGGATATGCTGGATGCACATGTGGGTCTTTGGCAAATGCTTCATGTTGACTTTTAAGATTGGAATTTTCATGTTTAGTGCTCATCATGCTGAGATGACCAGGCCAACATGTGGCCTCTAAAAACCAGAAGTGAAATTAAGCAAGTACTCCTTTACAACTGCCTGAAAAAGCTGCACATCCCAACCAATTCAGGAATAGAAACCACAGCTGAAATGATGCCAAGAGAACATATGGAATACAAAAAGATACATAACCTGAAGGACCACAGGTAGAACAGATGTGGAAAAGGCATGGGAAAGGGTACAGCTGGTGAGCTGTTGCCAACCTTTCCAAAGACAAATCACTGTAACTACATAAAAACCCCACCTCTTTTTCTCTGATGCTCAAGTATCCAAGAGACAAAAATGACACAAAACATCAGGTTAACAGGAACACTGTTTACACTGGGTCATTCATATGTTGCTAAAATACTATAAACCTGCAAAGTTATTTGTATTTTACATGGTCCTGTCATGCAAATTCAGTGAAAACATTTTTCAGGGCCTGCCCCAACCACAGGTAGTCCAAGATAAACGAGCTCCTGTGTCAGGAAGAAACAAAGCCAGCCAGGGACTTGGGAAAGGAGGTACCAAGTGTTATCCAAAGGTGCCCCATGATGACATCAAGGTATCACACAACCTTCCACTCCTCACCTGGGCTCTGCTGTGAAGGCAGAAGTTTGGTGCCAGAGGAGAACATGCCTTGGGGTGCCACTATGTGTCACTGCAGTATCTGGCACAGACTGAGAGCTTCAGGAGCAAGGATTAGACAGTTTCTTTGCTAAGCTCAGAGCAGAAAAAACAGCTGGAGACACCCACCTATTCTCAGAGTTCCCCTTAGCCCCTCAAAGCTCAGAGCATCCATCGGGCTTTGGAAAAGCCAAGTTCTCACTCGGGATTTCCTGGCTGCACCTGGAAGGGCCCCATCACACAGCTCTCCTCAAGGTGCTCCAGAGGAACTGGAAAAGCAGCAGCAAAGAAATGGCAACATGAAATCAAAAGCTGAGGATTATTCACACTGAATTGTCTCCCTCCATTTGTCACTCCCAACCTCCTGCTCCAGCAAAGCAGAGTCAAAAACTGCCGTGGAAACAAACCCCTCCTTTTGTTCTCTAAAGAGTAGACGTCTTTTTATATTTAAATGAAAATCTGTCAAACTAATTATGTGAATATGTAATGGTCTCATTTTGCACTCATTAGGGAACATGGTAATGGCCATAAATTCCTCTGACGGATGTGGATGTGTGAACACCAATGTCTGGTAGCGTCTCATAACCTTCAGGCTGGACCAAGGCTTTTGTCTTTGGGTTAGACCTCTTGAGACAAACAAAAGCCTTAGTATTGCTTAAATGAGATGCCAACTGCTGCGTTACAGCAGCGCGCTGAGCACGGTCCCTGCGCACACACAGACAGACAGACAGACAGACACACACACACACACACACACAGCCCGGGGAGCGGGCCGGTTCCCGTTCCCACCGGGACAGCGCCGTGGCCCCGTGTCGCGGGGACGCCCTGCATTGTCCCGCAGCGTGTACGATTTTCTGCTTCAGGATAGATGGGCAGGGCAGCACAGCTGCCCCCGTGGGTTGCTTTGAAAGTCCTGTCGGGAGAGCTCCACGGGGATGTGGCATTCTTGGCATTTTTCTGTGCTTTGGATAGCCATAGATAAAAGGAGGAAAAAGAAATAAAGAAATATGGACAAGCAGCACTGAAATAAATGTGTGTATGTTATAGCTCATTTATGATTCACACTCTTTTTCACTCCTTTGTCTGATGATGGGTAAGTTTTGAAATAAAACTGGATTGGAATTAGAACAGATTCCAGTTTGAATTAAACAGATGGAGGGGAAAAAAACAGCATCAAGGACCATCCAATGCATCCATGCATGGATCAAAGATCTTGTTCTACATTGCAACAGTTTTCAAGTAGAGAACAGAGCAAAGGAATAACCTGATGCTAAGGTACAGTTAAACTGAGTCAGAGTCAGTGTCTGTTCTGTGCAGCTCAGAATATCCCTCCACAGCTGGCTCTTGCTCTTGGCTTTTTCCAGCTAGGCCAGAAAAACCAACAGCCTGTAGTTCAAGCTGGCAACTCACAGTCCCCTGTCCCCAGGTGCTAAGAGAGAGTTCCTGGGGAGGGAGAAGAGACTGAAGATGAAGGGAGCACTGGAGAACCCATAGGAATACCCACAGTGGCTCACTGAATAAATAAACATGACTAGAGACACCGAGTGCTTGATTTTAATGGCTGTTTTCTCCACCTCACTCCCCTGCTTTTTCCTGGGCCATTTACTGGAAAGGACAGTGGTGAGAGCACGGCTGTGGCCGAGTAAGCCCCTGATTAAAGCCTAAATCTCTGGTTGCAGAAGCATTGCCATTTTCCCCGAGTGAGATCAAAAGTAAAAGATAAAACTTATGAGGAGGTGAAAGGCTAATGGCTCCTGAAAATAGTTGGGTGGTGATAGGGCCGAGATTATTTCTTCGAACAACATTTCTCTCATTAAAAGCAGGTAGGTATCAGATTTTAATGACTTGTTTTGTCCCATCTGGGTAGGGCCAGAAAGACTTTACTCCCCTGTTCTCCACAGCCGTCTCGCAGCAGAAATGCTTGACCTGCCTTCTTATCACAGTTAACTGATACCCGTGCTTGAAAGCAGCATTTTTATCCTTCTCTACAACCTTAGGCAAATATACCTGGTTCTCAGAGAGCTGACAGGAAGGCAAATCCCCTACTGCAAACTGACAGCTGTCAAGTGATAATAAATACCTGTAACAGGGAGAGTTTTATCCCCCCTCCATGTACCTATCAGCTTTCACTGAAATGATACCCCTGCTCCCTGTGATCAAGCCACTGTAGCTGCGTGCCCAGCTTCAAACACAGCCCTGAGCACTGGAGGGAAACTGCTGCTTTTCCTCCCCTCTCCCCTTGCATCACATCTCTTAGAAATGGCATGAAACCTCTGAAAGGTTTGTTTCACTCTGGCAGTTCCCTGACTTCCTCTTGTCCGTGGGGGCTTCTCCACTTATTTCAGGATTTATTGCAGGTTGATAGGCACAGGAAATGCTAAGGAAACACTACTGAAACCAATATACTGTTTGGGAAAGTTAAATAGCCCCTAACTTCTGGATGTCTCACCTCAAACCTCTCGAAACTGCTCACGTAAATTTACAACTCACAATTCCTTATCTTGAAGTAATTAAAACACTTGAAACCAATCCACCTTGCTGAGTCACAGCCAAGGGTTGTGCAATTGCCTCAAAGGAATGAGGCCTCAGCTGCTTGACAGCAGCAAAAATGTGAAGGCGTGGGGGGGGAAGAGAAATCTGCATTTCAGAAGGCAATGGTCAGGAGACAGGAAGGAGTAGAACCATTCTGACAGACAGACAGACAGAAAGACAGACAGACAGACAGACAGGCAGTTCCTGTCCCTGCTGCATGAATAAAGGCTCTTCCAGCATTAACCCTTCCCGATGCCATGCTGTGTCATACTGGTGTCCTTAAGAGACAGAATTCTTCTGTGGCAAAACCTTCCCTGCAATAAAAGCTGGCATGTTCCTGTGACACCAGTGATGCTGAGCTACCAGTAACCCCCGAGAATCGGGTCCCACCACCTCAGGATGCAGCAAAGCCCCTGGGCGAGGACAGAAGAGCTCGGGCTGGAGGAAAGGGATGGGCACAACAAACCAGTACATGGGGATTATTTACACCAGTTAAAGCCTTGGCATTAAGGCAGAAGGGGTTTCTGTTAAGAGGACAGTCAGGTGGCTCCACATGCACTGGAGACTTCACTGACCTCACGGCAAACACAGACCCACTCTTGAATCAATAGAACAAGATTTTGGCAATTAACAACAAATTACACACAAAGGCTCACGTTCCAGCGCAGAAAGGAAAACACCTCCCAAACCAAACACAACCTGAGCTCTAAGAGACCCTTTTTCCCTTCAGCAGCCTCTCTGCAGAGCAGGAATCCCAGCCCCGTTCCCGCTTATTCATGAGTGTGCAGGGAAGAGCGCCGGGAAGAATGTCTTATGACAAAAAAAAGCAGCAGCAGCCCCATTCCTGAGCCGCTGTTGCCATGGGCCCGCGGGGCTCACAACAGATGGCAGCGAGAGCCATCCCGAGCCCGGCTCTGAAGCTGTCCACTCAAGCATGCCATGTGCATTCCCCGCATTCCTCCGGGCCCGAGCGCCCGGTCCAGCCCAGGGCTCCGCATCCTCCTGCTCCCTGCACAAAGGAGGCAGCAGCCTGCGGGATAACGGCGGCAGGGGAAGGCTGGGCTGAGACAGCGCATCCTCCTTGCTGCAGAGGATCTCCCGGCATCCCAAACACAGCTCAGAGCCAAGGTCACAGCCAGAACGGATTCCCTGTGTAACAGCTGAAAAAGTGTGAGAGAAAGTGAGCAGGGAGAAAACAGTCGGACTAGGAGAAGCAGCAGGTGGTGGAAAGCACGATTTAAGCAGCAGAGATGTCCCGGTGTGTGGCAAGGGGCCACCAAAAGCAGCAGCCATGGACTCCAGGGACCAAAGCCAGGCTAAGGAACAGTCAACCCGCTGGACAGTAAATCGTAGCGTTCTGGTCACCTACACCCAAACAACAGCCGGGCTGGCTCTGCAGTGAGCAATGGAATGTGCGCCTGTCGCTTACTGATCACTCAGAACGGGGTTCTTAGGGGCTGATTTGCATTTGGCTGCTGGAGTCGCTGGGTTTTCCCTTTTTTTGCGGGGCTGGGTGTTACAACAAGGCTGGAGACAAAGCAGCAGATGCTGTGGGCTGACCACGAGGCGCAGGGCTGGCCATCCTCATTGTGTGGAGCTGCTGGGAAATGTGCTCCCTGCTCCTCCACCCAAATCTGTCCCAGCTCTCCTCCAGGGCTGGGACTCTCCTGACCCTCCTAAACGCTGGCCTTCCAAAGGACCAGGGGATAAAGCCATTTTCTGGTTTGTTTTTCCTCTGATGCAGACAAGGCACAAGCTTTAGGTTGGAGAAAAGAGCCTGACTTTTGCTAAAAGCTGTTTGGGCGACTGTGTGTGCAGTCTTTTCTGTGCAGGCATGCAGGAAATTTTCCCTCCCTCTCACACACACAATGGTTTAGATTTGGTATTTATGAGCTTAAGTTAGAAATAAAGGAGGAATAAAGTTTCCAGGTGGCTCTTTCTTTCTTTAATCTTTCCTATGTTTCTCCCTCTCCCTCCCTGTCTTTTCTATCAGTCTTTAATCAAATTCCTGCTGTTACTTTTACTGAACAAAGGAGATGCTGGCACAGCCCTGAAGTGCCTCTGTACATGGGTTGCCCTCTAACAGCCAAGTTGCTATGATTTATTGCTAAATGGTCCCTGCAGGCTGTAATTTATAAAAGGCAGAAAGAAATGTCCAGGCTTTGGCAACTGAGGTAAATGCTAATATCTGGTAATTCTTCAGCCACTTGGGGTTCTCTGTGGTGTTGCCTTTAGCCCTTTGAAGGCATTCAAAAGACTTGTCTTTAACAGACTATAAAACAGACCAGAGAAGACAGTAACATCACCCCAAGATGATTTTTTCAATTTGCTTGAAGGGGGAGACCACCAAATTTAACTCAGGCATCTCTTCAAATTCCAGGTGGGAGGTTCCTGCCATCAGTGCAGTCTGGGAACATGCCCACCCGTGTAGGCATCAGGCCATGCCACAGGGTGAGGAGATCTGTGCTGTAACACATGCTGAGGGGCAGCTCCACTGCCTCAGGAATTATGCTGGCTGGTTTTGCCCCAATACTCCACCAGCAACACTTCAACTGGCTTTGACCTGCACTGCCAATTTCACTAACCAGACTGGATCACTACAGCACGGAAAAAACACAGTGACAAAAATTTCACCAGGTTTGGCCCATAGTCAAAGATAAACAACCCCAAACAAACTAAAAGTTAAAAATATTCTAATAGCAATGAAGCAGGTAATGAGTTTAAAGTTTCATTCATGGGTTTACTAAAGGAGTTCATGTCTTGGGAGATAATCAAACCTAAGTTCAATGACCTTAGTTTTATGATTCATGACCAATCTAAGAGGGTGGAGAGGTGTGTGTTTGATCTACAGCAGGTCTCCAAGGAAAGTAAATCTGTGCAGGCCCACACTGGAGCCACACTGATTGCCAGCACTGGAGCTGTACTGGCTGCCATCTCTTATCAATCAGCCTCTCTCACATTTTCCCTCTGCTCCCTGCCATGTTCCCATATTAATCAAACAGGAGCAGATCCCAGATTGCAGGGCTGGTCCATGTCTGTTAAACAGTGACACCGAGCACTGGCCTGGGCTGACACCCACTTTAAATGACTCTGTTTATAAAAGCTGAAGGCCAGAAAGAGTGCCACGTACTTGAGCAGAGATCCTTCCAGACCATAAACTGTAAAATGCACCCTACCAACCAATGTGTGGACATGAATCACATCCTCTGCTCACCAAGACCCAGAACCCTCAGTGCATGGCATCATAATTACCCTTGGACACCACGGGTGGGAATGAATGGCTTTAGAGATGATGCTGTGGAGCTCTGGAAGCTCTCCCAAGTTCAGCTCTCCCAAGTTCAGCTCTCCCAAGTTCAGCTCTCCCATCAGCTTCTGGCACTTTTCTAGCCTGAAGTCTGAGAGATTGACTTACTTTGCTCAACAGCTTCCCAGTGACAGAACCGGAGCCCTGGCACAGCACTGGCTCCTGGCTTAAAACAGCAGCTGGAAAATCCCCCATTCAGGGGCGGCATCACGGCCTGAACACTCATTTGCTCTGAAGTTTATGATGCTCGTGACGTTTAGGACCAAGAGAGCGCTGAGGTGTCTCCTGCCCTCCCTCTGTGGTGCAGTCCGGCCGCCGCCAGCGGCACGAAGCTCCCCAGTGCCAGGGGAGAGGCCACTTACCTTTGGAGACACCAGCCTACGGCTCAGGCATTCCCATCCCGGCGCCGGAGGCAGCCTGGCATGTGGCGAGCAGCGAATGGCACTGCGAGCTCGGAACGCGGAGAAACGGGCGCACAGCACTGAAGATACCGAGGTGCAGATACAGGTGCTGAGCGGAGAGGCACCTCGGCGCTAATCCCGCCGTAAAAAGCAGGAGGGTTGCTCGGCAGAGGCAGCTCAGATTACTGCCCTCCTCCCCAGCAGTCGTCAGCAGGCCTGACGGACAGGAGCAGAGACCGTGAGCAAAGGGGGAATTTGCTGAGTGAAAGTGCCAGTCAGCTCTGTCGCGACTCCCCGCAGACTGGGGCTTGGCCCCTCTGTAATTAACACTGGGCTTGGCGGGGAGAGAGGAGGAAAGACACGACACCGAAGAAAGAAGCGTTCCCAGCCAGCCAGGAATTCTCATTTGTTTCTCTCAAAATTCACCCCTCAAATTGCATTTGAAAGATGTCATTGGGAGCAAGAGTGGGGGCTAAAAGTCTCACAGTAGGGGGGAGATGAAGCAGGGACTTTAGTCCCTAAGCTGGGGCTCAGCAATTTGGCTCAAAAGGATGCCCACAAAATGCTTCCCTTCTGCCACCCATCAGCTCTGGGCGTCCCACTGCCTCTGCACCAAAGCATCAGCCTGAGTTACATCTGCAGGCATAACCCACCTGAGAATGTTTTACATATGTGCACTGAAGATCAGCCCTGCCTCCCTTCTAATGCCAAAGTGAAACAGGCAGGAAGATGAAGAAAGGGGATTGGGAAAAAACAAGTTCTACATTCTAGAGCTGTTGGTGTAGCCAGTGTTTTGGGCAGGTGCACATGTGAATGCTTTGCCCACCTGTGTTTGGGAGTGAGTGAGGCTGCCTTGTGCTGCACACAGGAAGGGCTGTGCATATAAAAGACCATTTGATACTGTCTGTGCAGTGTCTGCTCCTCATTGTCCTTTCGACTGAGGTATTCCACTTATGCAGCCATAAGGGAGAAACAATACCAAGGGATTTGGGTGACCTGTACAAGTCCATTCATAAAAGAACGTAAGAGAGTCAGAGTGATCACTACACCCTGACATCTGTTTTGCTGAAGTAAACCCGGGCAAACACAATTTATATCTACAGGATTATGTTAGTGTTCATTAACCTTTCCTGACCCCACACCCCTTTCAGAGGAAACCTTGGATCAAGCAGGAAAGGCAAGGAAAAGATTCTGAGAAAGAGTTTTATATTAGTAGCTGAGCAACTAAATATTTAACCTGGCTGTGTATGTGTGTGCAACAATGACACACAACCAACCAGCCCCCTGTAAATAAATATTTATAGTCAGCTCCTGGAATTAAAGCCATGCAACTGCAGCCCCTTGCAGCAGAGATGATGGAAGGCAGCTGTTCTCAGTTTCCCCCTGCAGCTGCCCTGTGGAGGTGTCACCCTGCACTCCCCTGCACCTGGACAGGTAACCAGAACCCCACTCCAGCCCAGGGATCTGCCCTGTGCACTAAAGGTCAGCCCAGACACCATCCCAGGTAGTGGAGTCCTTGGAGAACACATGCTTGTTTGTCTGAGCATTCATACTGTTGTGATCTGATCCAGCTCCAACCTAATCCTCAGGAAATTCCAAAAGAAGGAGCTTCACACCCTAAAAAGCACTTTGTACAGCACTGGCAGAGATTTCCCACCTTTTCCAGAGTCACTTGCTGACAAATCCAACCCCAGGTTGATTATTGCCTGAAAAAGGCAAACTAATCCACAGGCCCCGGGGAAAAGGAGCAGCTAAAATGGAGCAGCAGTGGCTGGAATTCCCTGGGTTCCTAGTGCAGCTTCAGGTGAGGGGTCAGTCTGTAACATCCTACAGAGGATAACACATCATGGTGGCTGGCACTCATTTTTTCCAAGGCATTTTCCTACCATCCCCATCAGTGGCCTAAATCTTATTTTTTTCCCCAGAAATCTTATCTAGATCTTCCTCGTGTTTCCTGCTCCCTGTGGGTAATTTCCTAAAGGCCTGGCAGTCCTGAGCTGTAGATAATTAAATTCTAGACAGTAAGGATTTACCAGTGATTTCAAAATTCAGTTCTGTTCACCCCTCAGCTGCCTGTCCCGTGACCCTTCCTAATGTGGCAGGAACTGGAAACATTTAGATGAATGCATGGAAATCTCCTCTATGAAAATACTGATGCTTGAGATATTAAAGACTTACCAGCTTGATCCAACACACAAGGAAATTTTAAAGCCTTTCCTTACCTGGGTACAGGGTGTAGAGACCTCAGAAACCCTGATGGGCTTTGGCTGGTCACACCCACTGGCATCACACGAGGAGCTGCAGACTCCAAGCAAAGGCTCATTTTTTTGGAGTGTGAAAAAGATGCATTTTAAAATAGCTGAGACAGAAGGAGACATGACCAAGACATGAAGCTGTGGAGTTCACAACACACACAGAACAGTGCTCACAAGACCACCCTGCCAGCCCTCTAATGCCAGTGTGGGCCTCTAAGCTGTCAGTCCTAAGGATTCCCTGTGCACCAAACCTTCCTGTCTCCCGTTATCATCACTGAGCACAAAGTAACTGTGCCACAGAGCAGCACTCTGGGAGTGCAGGGTGTGTGAGCCAACGCCAGCTCCAATTAATTTCATTCACAAAACTTGGATTTATTCAATGCAATTTTTTGGCACGCCGTCAAATACGACACAAAATTACATTAGTGTCATAAGACGAAAGGATTAGTCGACAGAGTTCTTTGAAGAATTGTGCTGGCACTTGTCTTTTTGTACAGATGCCAGCAGCTTCCCCTCTCTCCAGGAATAGCCCATTTTCTGCTGGTCAATGAGGGAAGTGGCTGCTCAGTGAGGGTCTGAGCCAAAGCCCTTTGGAGTCTGTGGGAATCTTTCCACCGATTTCCATGGCCTTGAATCGGTTCTGAGCCGCAGATGTCAGTGGTCCTGACATCTTCCTCCCACACTTCCACACCTCCATGGGGGCATTTATCAGCTGGAGGGGAAGACTTGTTTTCCTTTACTTTTTCTAAAGCCTTAGTTATAGCCAATTGCTGCCAAAAGAACAACTTTGTAGCTATGGCGTAGGTGTGAGTGTTCAGGATGTCTGGGTTTAATCCCTGATCTTGCCCCAGAGGTCTTTAAATGAGGTGATGGGAGCCAGACCTGTCTGAAAGCAGAACAATGGCCACGAGAGGCCCACGTGGCCCAGCACCTTCCCCCTGCCACCACCTGGAGCCACATGTGTCAGGGAGAGGATCAGAGCAGAACAAATAGACCCACATGTCCAATGTGCTCCCAGGCCCAGCAGTTTCCATCGCTCAGGCAAGGGGGCCCAGGGACAGGGATGTGCCAAGAGGCTGAGCTGAACAACCCAAGTGATGGAGGGAATCCGTAGGGAAGCATGAAAACAAACATGCAGATTACAGTTATAGCCAAGGATAAACTTAATCCTTTCCTTTTGTACAGTTTTTAGCAGTTTAGAAAAAGGAGGATAACGTTTTCTATCCCCATTCTTCCTTTATTTGACTTGTATTTCTAGTCTAAGGGTCTTTGAGACAGAAAAGAATTGCAGGAGCTGCTAAGCCTGAGGCAGACACAAACCACTGGCACTGCAAATAGAGAACCAACTGCCTTGAATACTGATCTGTGGTAGAATATTGTAGATACCACATGAACAACACTTGGTGGCTGCTCATGTCAGAGTGGTTGGATACATGGTAAGAACACACATGTTGTGCACCTTGGAAGAAGCAGCTGTGCTGTAAACCACAGCCCCTATGAGATTCAGACTTGGTACAACTCCCTGTCTCTGCAAGCACCACTGTGACCATCAGGGCCTCTCACACCCCACTCTGTGCTGGCCTGAGCCCTAAAAACAGTACCCTGAAAGAGCTCTGCAGGGCTCCTGCATGGCAGCGTGGGCAGAGGAAGGGTTTAAACACTGGTAATTTTCTGCAGAACATTGTTAGCTGCTGTTCCACCAGCAAATTTTAATAGATCTTTGCATTAATTAACCAAGGCCAAGGCTGGATTCCTTCACAGTGTACTGTCCCCTCAAAGAGAATGACTTGGTGTGTTCACCTCTCCCTCCCTGCACCAGGCAAAGGTGGGTGGCACAGCAAGTCTGAGCAATGGCCTCTGGAGGCCTTGGCTCAGCCCCTGTTCGTGCCAGAAGGGGTGTGTGGAGCTGTCCCCATGGCTGTGGGTCCCTTTGGTGTGACACCACCATGCCTGGCTGAGCTAATTGCTGCTGTTCCAGACGCGTTGAGTGCCCAACCATGTAAACAGTGTGACGCTCCCACACCATTCCTGCTTACTGACCTGTGCAAAAGGCTATTTTTGGCAACTGCTGGAGGGCACTGCAGTGGCAGTGCCCACGCTCTGAGCCTTATCAGCTGATCCAAGCATGCACAACACAATGAGATTAGACTGATACCACTGAAAAGGGTCTTTCTTATAACTGCACCCAACTCTGCTTAGATACTGAAGTTGGAGAGGAAGCAACAAATAAAAAAACTCCAAGTTGGAAAAAATAAATTGTCTTCCATAAGGAAACAGGTAAGTCTGATTTCCTTTGTAGCTTTAGCTTTCAAACAGCTTTTCCTGCAGCTGGTTAAAGATCAACTGAATATCCAAACTCTCTTGGGCAGTTTGCTGAGGACAGTAGGGCAACCTCCCACTACAGAATCCAAGGAACTGGTCTCTCCAGTTTCCCCCAGTGATTCCCACCTACTGTTCCCAAATGGCCAGACCCTGAGCAAGAAGATCTCCCCAGAATCAGCCTGAGGATTCCTCAGGCTCGCTGGAACTGGTTCTGCTCAGCAGCAGTGATACAGGCACACTGAGTCGTTCCCTGGAATGCAGAGCAGATCTGGCTCCAGCACAGTGGAGTGTGAGTACCAAGCTCCCTCACAGCACACCCGTTGCAGGCCTGAGGTGTACAGGAATGAACAAACACACACATATCTGAGGCTGTTGTCCTGGAAATGAATGGGCAAAACAAGCCCAGGGAGGCAGGAAGGAATGGCAGAAAGACAGGAACTGGCTTTAGGAGTAGTCTTTGAAACAAGTGAGATATGAGCAGCCCTGTTAAAGAAACAGAGAAAGCAGAACATTTGAAAACTGTCATTGGGCTCCAGAGCTGGGGATGAGACAAAAAAAATGCAGCTAGAGAGCATCCATGGAGAATCATTCAACAGTTGTCTCCCAAATAAGGATCCTTTTAGGGACTGGGCACAGTATTTATTGAACTATAGGGCTCATTTGGTCATTCTCTGCCTCTGCCCTACTGTAAGTCCATGAGCAAGGAAGCAGAAAGGACATAAATTCACAGCTTCATGTGTCTCTCCTCCTGCAAGTTCCTCCCTGAGGACAGCAGGACATTTGCTCAGGAGAGAAATCCAGACTGTGATCCTCATGTATTAACTACTCTGGTGCTGTCTGCTTATTTAAAACCACTCAAATTTATTAATAATAAATATCCTTGTGAGATGGGTAATTTTTCTATTAATTTTAGCCTTTCCTCTCATACTGAATTTTCCCTTCACATTCCCTTCACTGAAACCATTCCCACTCTCTCCCTCCATTGCACTGATCAATCAAACTTCAGCTGATGAAGGCTGATGATGATGCATCAGTGCTGGGCTTTGCGGAGGACATTCCAAGGGAAATAGCACATCATTGCATCAGTAGTGGTAAGGCCTGAAAGGTGTTGTAACATCCAGTTTTGCTTAGTAACACAAGTATGGGCTCCCTCTGCTGCCACTAACAGCTTACCTTTGTCCTAAAATAAAAGCCAAGGTGAATCAGAGATCTGAAGAGTGTGAGTTTGTGTCGTCCCTAAGGATGTCACCCCTCAGGTCAGGGAGTTCTTACACTGCTGGTACTTGCAGCAAGCAACCCTAATCCACTCCACTGAATCATCATGGCTGATTTACAAAAACCAGCATCACAAGCACTCCAAAAAGAATTTATTTTGCCCATTTTTATTTTGTCACATTTTAGGGGGCTTTTGCTGCCTTCATGCCAGCACTGCAGGGTCAGCTGGGACTGGGTCAAATTACCCAAACTGCAGGCTGGGCTCTTAGCTCTTAATTGGGATTTTCCACTTTTAAGTTTATGGATTATCACTGAGCTTTAATTGTGCATGAAAGGCCTAAAGTACCTTGGCAAGGGTTCAGTGTGTGAATGTAACACCTCTCAAAGTTAATGGGCTTGATCCTTCTAGTGGTGATGAAATGAAACCGTAGAAAGCTCCCAACCCAATTTTCTTCCTTTTTTGCTAAGTGTGGAAATTCAAGACAGAGCGTGCCATAAAGTGGTACCAGCTGCCACCTGACATGGCCACAGTGAGAAACATACAGAAAACATCCCCATTATGGTTTTAAAAAATCAAACAACACAAGTTCCAGACCCAAACATTCCTGATTCAAAATTGTCTATCACTCACCTGCAGAACACCAACCAGCTCCAAATCTTGCTGAGGCCAGTGGAAATCTTTCTGCTGTCACAGCAACAGCGACAACATGCAGCATATGAGGCAAGAGCTATGTACAGAACTGCCACCTTTTCACAGAGAGCCCTGAGCACTGCGGGGCAAGATGGGACTGCTCATCCATCACTGACCAGGAATTCTGGAGTGTCATGTGCAAGAGAATGGGGTAAGGATTTCACAGGCTTGGACAGACCAGTGACAAAGGAGTACTAGAAATGTTGGCTGTAAGGAACAGACGTTTGCCCTTGGGCTCATGGCTGTGCTCAAAATAAGGCTTGTGCCATAGGCTTTGAGCTGGAGCTGTGGGGAATTCTGGGATGGCCTGTGGGGCAGGAGGGAGGCAGGGAAGGAGTGTGGATCTTGCCTACCTGCGGACAACGAGCTTCAGCTTCTTGTAGGAGCCTTTCACCAGCGAGATGGCCTCTCTCCTGGAGCTGCTCAGTTCCACCTCGTTGATGTTCACCACTTCATCTCCAGCCTGCAGCTTGGAAGGCAGCGAGTCTACCTTCCCTCCCTCTTCCACCTGCTCAGGGAACAGAGAAGAAGGCAGAGCTGAGCCTCTGCTTCTGTTGGAGGAATTAGGTCCACCAGCCCCAAACTGTGCTCCCAGATTAAGAAACCTGGTCTCCCTTTGCCAACCAGCTTGCTCCAAAGTCTGTGCTTACCATCCCTGTGTTTCATATAGATAGAAGCCTGGAATCAGCAGCCAATTGTTTTGAATGAGCCTGAAAAGTCTTTGGTATTTGGAAGCAGTAAACACCAATTAAATGGCCATAGAACAACTGTAAGAGCATCCAGGCACCAGCCCCAGGGCAAAGCTGGGATTAGAAGAATTTGGATGTGATTTTTTATTTCAGGCTCCTCTTGGTGATCCATCTGCCTGATGAACACCAGCTGCAGCAGCAAAGAGGTGCACTCAGGTGTAGGTAGTTAATGCTGTGCAGTGCAGTACCCTGTAGGGCTTTCCAGCTGGGGATGTAGAGAAAGTAGACAATTATTTGAATTTTATGTGAAAGGAAGCAGCCTGCTCAAGGCTATGCAGTGGCATGGCTAGAAGGAGAATCCTAGGGCACTTCCCTCTGCTGGGAATGGCCCATCACGCACATGTGATTCCCCATTAGTGTGTTGACAGAAATACATCGAGTCTGCAAAGTCAGGGACAAGGCAGAGGACAAGAAAATGTGGCCTAGGACCAATGAATCCCAGCAGTCTCTCTGCCAAGGTGTACAAGCATAGCAGAGGGCCCTTGTAAATCCTGAGTTTCGGGAGACTCAGGAACACCACTGATTCCAAGTGCAACTGATAATCCCTTTGATCACAAAACTTGCTGCCACAGAGGCTGATATTCAAAGCACTGGCAGCCCCTGCTCAGCAGAAGCTGTGCCCTACATTAGGATTGTCCTGGGACCCACACTTGAGTGTAACATCTCCTGGCACATCCCAGGGACAGCCTCGTCCTTCAGGCCTTCCCAGACATCCTGCCGAGACAGAGGAATGTCTCTGGGCTGGGTTCAGCCCCTGACCCAGGCAGGAAGGGCTGCCCTTTGCATGGGTGCCATGCTGGGGGCACTCAGATTGCACACATACTTCTGAAAGTGGCTTTCATTTCAAGTCATGCCAAGCAGTGTGTGACTGAGCCGTGCCCCAGACATGTAACTCAGCACATGCAGACACAGCTCCCAGGTTTTTACCAGGACATTAGTTTCAGTGTTGAATAGTGATTTCTCCCAGGCAAAGCCTGTCTGTTCCTCTGAACAATAGAATTCCAGCCTGTGTTCCTTCTGAAACATAAAATCTGACTTCCCCAAACATCAGCCAATAAATTCTCCAACCCCATACAAAGGCAGGTAAAAATCATTGTCATTCATCCTACCAGGAACTCATTCCACTGATGAATGAGTTTTTTCTTTTCTTCTTAAGAATGGATAAAACCACAGGAATGAGCCTTCCTATAAAGAGCCTTATATCACAGTCACCAGGAAGGGTGAGAGATGAAACATTAGTCCTTGCTGCCAGTATAAATAAATAACAAATGAAAAATGCAGTATTGCTGGAGTTTATTGCTGCTGTAAAGGAGAACAGGTCGGTGTCATTTCAGAGAAATACAATAGTGGGGTACCAGGGGTTAGATTAGCTCATGATATAGTCAACAGAAGGCATTTTTTGTTTGTTTTTGTTTTATGTTACAGCACATATAATGGAGAAAAGGCCTTCTTGGAAGAGTATGTCCTGTAACCAGTGCCAGCTAATCAAAGGCTGAGATACTCATCAGAAGCATTTCTATCAACTTGTGCCTATATGAACCCTGGCCTGAAAAAAATCAACTGAATTGTAATCTGTGCTTTATCCTCTAATAATTCCAATTGCATTTATATATTCAAAATTTTTCACCCCACAGCAGCACTGTTTTAAGGTTCTCTTTGCAACCACGTGGGCCTGACCTTCCTTTTCCTCCTCTTTTTCACTGAAAATGGACATTTGGATTCTTCCATATTCACCTTTATTAATAACGTGAAATCAAAGACTTTCAGGAAAGACTAAACCTTGCAATACCTGAGATAAGGCTGCTGACATTATCAACAGCTCTGAAAGAAATCTTTCTCCAAATCCTGATGGATTCCAGCTTGTCCCTATGCCAAGGGCTCTTCAAGTGCAGCCTGCAAGGCCAGGCAGCCACAGCACCAGAGTAGAGGGTGCCTTGGAGGACAGTTTGCTAACAGGAGTACAGAGCCATCTGCAAGGGATTCCAGAGGCTGGGAGGGAATTGCTTTGCTCCTGTGTATTTAAACTCTCCAGAGCAAGAGCTAAAACCAGACACAGTTCCTGCCATTAGAAGCTTTTGATGGCAGCATTGAAACTGTGTTATTTATGGATTTGGAGAGAATAGAAATTGAGATATGGATTTGTGTTTTGTTGTTGACACAGTTCTCTCATCTATTACTAACCTGTCAGCCTTCTCATCTGTCATCTGTTCAGCTGGGGTTACCTGGATGTAAATCCTTAAAGTTCCTGCAGGAAAACATTCACAACAGGCCTGTGACATGGCCTGTAGCTCAGAAAGTCAAAGAGGCAAAAAGACTCCCAAGTTTGCACCAAAAGCCCAGAAGCAATGCCCTGTCTCCCAAAGCAAAGCTCAGATGCTCCACATTCATTCTTCCTCTTTGAATGCCTCTGAAAATATTTGTGTTTAAGGAGTGGTGATATTTCATGGGAAGGATTGGGTGATTTAAACAAAACAAGCTGCACTATAAACACAAAGCTCTATCTCTACCTGGTGTAACAGTTATCAACAAAGCAAACAACCTTCCCCATAGAGGCAGGCTATTTAAATGAACACCTGCTCCACTGGACGAGGCTGCACAAAGCCAGCCGTGCTGGAGGGGTTCAATCAGCCACAGCATTGTGAAAATCCCCCTCAGCAGGTGCTTGGGACACAAATGTAATGGCTGTGAGTTACAGGACCTGCTGCAAGAGGTCTGTCCAAAGCCAGGAAGGCCTCTTGTGGTTTATTTAAGCTGAGGAAAACAAGGTGAAATGCAGGCAGCAAAGCTTGTGGGTGTAGGATTGTGACTCCTCCATCAGGAGCAGGAGGAGCCAGCCAGGCCGGAAGGTTTTCCCTTTTGGCTGAGTGAAGCCAACTGCTCTGCCAAGGTCAGTTATGAGAGGTGGCTCTGGCAAGCAGAGGGTGGAGGAATACCTAAAAATAAGTCTGGCTTTGAACCTCTGGGGCTGGATCCAATGTCTTACTGCAGGAGCTGTGAGTAGAACCAGCTGCCTGGGCACTGCCACATGGGGAGAGCAACCCCCCTCCTTGGAATCTGTACAGCAAAACATGTCAGTAGCACAGACTCTGGTTTTCCATGCCTGTTTCCCCCCTGTGAAGGGGACACAATTGTTCTACCTTGCTCTGTCCTGTCTATTTAATATGTACACTTTCCATGAGTGGTGAGGATCCAAATTTTGGCTCGTATTCCAAGGGAATAAAACACCTTGTTTTGCCTCAGTGAAGTAACAGGTTTATTTTAAAGTACTGGAAAGATTTCAGAGCACTGCTAACCCTTCAAAACTGTGGTGTTTAACTTGTTCTTCCAGTGAAGAACACTGTTCTTCCATTTCTTTTCACTGCAAATCCCTAGGGATTAAAAACCCTTGGGAGAGTCTGTGCCTATTAGAATCCTGCAAATATCCCTTTGCAGGGGGTGTTCTACCACCCATCGACAGGATGGTTCCTACTTCCTGTGAAATCCCATCAACCTTCTGGGATTTCAGCATCTCCCCCACACCTCTTTACCCATCCAGCTGATTCTTTTAGGTTCTCAGGAGAGGACAAGGAGCTCCCTGCCAAGCTGGCCTCTCCTGAAATAGACCCACTCCAAAAGGCCTCCACAGTCTCCTCAGGCTGCAGCAAACTCAGGTCCTTCTGGGAGACTGTCTTTTTCTGCACTAAAACCTTCCAAGCCCCCTGTCCTTTCCTGAAAATCCCCAAGGCCACCCCTGCTCCTGCTCTGCATGAAACCTCAAACTGTTTTTGCATTCGAGGAGGCTTCTTGTCATTCAACAGATCCTGCAGGAGACTCTGAACCCATCTGTTTCCCCCTTTTTTGGCTTGCTGTAAAAGGAAGAAGTTGGTTAAGCAGATCTCCAAGGATACATAAGACCCACTACTTTTGTTTGGTTCGCTATGGTTACTGTAGGTTTGGAGAATGTTGCCTCACTGAGAGCCTGTCTGGATTATTTTAAAGAAGTTTCCCTTATTTATGCCTCTTCTTCCTTTCTTTGAGTAGCTTTTGTAACAACAAAGTCTCTGTAACTCCTGAGATGGATTATTCCATCTCTGTGTCCTTTCTGTCACTATTACATGTGATTCCTACACTGCCAACTCACTTGCTCAAGGTGTCACCAGACCAGTCGTGCACTGCACCCAGAACAGAGCAAGGCACACAAATTTGCCTTGCTCAGAAAACTTGTTGAGTTGCCTCATTGATTTAGGCTTCATGTTCGAGATTTTTAAGCCCCTGTGGAGTTCAGAGATGTCTCTCAAACCTGAAAACAAAGTTGCAGAGCTGCTGAATGACTCCACAGAATCTGCTGCTCCCCCCGTTCAGCCTTAGTGCTGTGTCACAACCAGGGGGCAGCGAGTGCAGCAGACAGGAGTTCTTCCCCAGTGTCCCCAAGCTCAGTGGCAGCGTGGCAGAGCAGTTAAAACATTTCAATTACAAAGTATTTAAGTCAAAGGTCTCCTCCTGGAGCCCTGTCTCTGCTGGGTTTCCCCATCCCTGGTGCAGACACGCATCTTGAGGGAACTCAGCTACTGACATCTACTCCAAGCCAGGGAAAGTGTTTGCAAATTAGTTATGGTTTTATGCTGCAGGGGAGCAAGGAAGGCAGTTTTTTCTCATAGTGCTCTGGATTTTTCTGCAGTAACATTTCTGCTCACCAATACAAAGCATAGCAGTGGAGAGACCAATTTATTCCAGGTAATCATACAAGGTTCACACTGAATGAATTCACCTTGAGAGGCTGAATTTTAATCAGTGGAAGAACAAGTTAAATACCACAGTTTTGAAGGGTTAGCAGTGCTCTGAAATATTTCCAATACTTTAAAATAAATCTGTTACTCAACAGAGGCAAAATGAGGTGTTTTGTCTCACAGTCAGGCTGAAATGTGGATGATGTGGAAACCAGGAGTGCAGGCAGTTTACCAGCTCCCTGAAGGACCAAGATCTTCTGCAGCAGACACCAAAGCAAAGTGACTGTGGGCACTAAAGCAGCAATCCAGCTGCAGAAATGCCAGTGGGATCTGTGCAGGGTGGATGCAGGTTACTGACAAGTGGCAAGGATTCAAGGTCATTCCTAGGACTACCCTGCAGGCTCCAACACTTCCACACCTTTCCATTTCCTGCGTGGTTGTTTCCTGTCCTGGGAGCAAGGTTAATCTCAGCAGTCAGCCCCTCAGCAAAAAGTGGCAAGAAGTGAATGGAAAACAGATATCTGGCTTCAGCTCCAAGAGATAAGGAGACATGCCTGGATGAGTTAGCATCTGACTCCTCTTGGTGACTCTAAATTCCTAAGCCAGTGGAGGAAAGAAGGCTTAGCTCTTAAGATAATTTCCCACCTTCTTAAGCAAAAAACTGTTAGGCTCCCACAGAGATTTTTACATTTATGAGAGGAAGGGGCTGAGAAAATCAAGTCAACTAATGGACAGGGAAAGATGGGCCTGTGATGCAGCTTTCAGTCAGGCCTTCAAGAAGCCTGCAGGATCTTTTCTGTAACAAGGGGCAAAGCTAACAATAAATGTTCTCCACCCTCCCCAGGCATACAAGGCAAGGAACTAATCTGTGTTTGCTCTGGTAACGCCTAGAGCCGTATCAGGTCCCTCTGTTGGAGGCAGGTGCTCCCCCTTGCCGTTCACACCTGAGGCACCGCTTTCTCCTGCTCCCTATCTCTCTGCTGCTGCATCCCAGCAGTGTCCTGCCTGCACAGCACGCCCTGCCCGTGCCCCTGCGAATCACAGAGCCTTCCTTCTTTGTGCACTGTTTGGCTCCTGCAAACAATCCATTCCAAGCATGCCACGGAGGGTACAGCACCAGGTGACACAAATACAGGCGCCGGGAGCGTGTTAACTCGATCCCTGTTTGGTCTGCGGTGATTATCGGCCCGTATCAGCTCCAGGGGCTGCACGAACTCCCTCCCTGTCCATCTGTCGTAGCTGATACACCCGCACCTCTCTCCAGAGCACGCAAAGCCGGGGCTGCACAGGGCTGAGGGTTAATATTTGCTTTGCAATGGGAGAGTTAAAAATAGCTGCTTGCCGAAGAGTCTGCTGGAAAGGTGTTCTGCTGTGCCCCAAACACACCCAAGGACCCCTTTTTCTCACCCTGCTTTGCCATCCTGCCCCCAGCCTCACAGTCCTTTCTCACATTTCTCACAAGGTTTCAATAATTAAACACCCAGTTCCTATGACATTTAGACAGTGAGCCCATTACCCACAAACCTTAGGAAATTCAGTCAGTGACATCAGCTGCTCCCTAATCCTTTCCACAGGCACCCACACAGCATCTCCCAACAGCCCTGCTTGGTGGCTGCAGTGTACCCCTCAAACTGTGGGATGTCATGGACCAACATTCAGTTATTTCTTTAATCTCCCTCCCAACTGTTCTAAAAACAAGATTCAAACTTGCCTTTCAATCCTTTTTATGTAGCACTGCCTTGTGCCCTTCTTGACACAATGATTTTTGTTTTACTTGCTGTTATGACCTATATTGCCACAACCCCCAGAGTTTGTACCTTGGCAGAGTGACCAACTGCCAGGAGACTTCCTTTGGATTGTCCCTTTTTGGGGTAACTGGAAAATACTCCCACATTAGAAAACATGGCCAAGGCACCTGTGGTGGGTTTGGAGGAGAAAGAAGACAATCAACAACTCCCAAAGTACAGTTGTTGAGGGTTTTTTTCACCACATGATTAGGCAGTGAACTTCCTGCCTTGGCATATTGCTTACATAAACTCAAAGAACTGTCAAGAAAACCTGTCCTGCAATCAGGTTATTCCATGAATTAGATAAACCTAAAGCTATGGGATTTTTGGGCTGCTGGAACAGGTAGTGCTTATCTCTCCTGGAGACAGATCCCTGGCCCCAGCATGGCCAGTTACTGCTTTTGATGTTTGCCATTTCTCTTTCCCTTATTTCCCTTCCCCAGCATTAACACTTCAATTATACCTGTCATAAATAGCAATAATGATAGTAATGACAACAGTAGTAATGACCCACAAAAACTTTCCTTCCATTAGCTAATTTGACCTTTCAACACCATAGGAAGACAGCAGGAAGTATTGTTCCTAAATTAGAGAGGAATCAAAACAGAAGCCATGTTTATGTAACTTTTCCAGGGTCACAGAAGGAGCCACACGGCAGTGCTGGAGTCGCACTCCCTGCTCTGACTGATGTCACGCTGCACTGGTGCCAAAGGAGACTCCCCACCTTTAATATCTCATCCATGTCTCCAGCACTGAGGCATTTCCTCTCAGGGCAACGGTCCCTTTCCTGCAACCAACAGGAGCTGCTCTTGGATGTCCTTCCATCGTTATTTCTGGTTCCCCACTTGTCTCCACAGTTTTCATTCCCCTCTCTCTGCTGTGGCTGTCCTGTCCCTCACGGTGCTATCATTTATCATTTCCCTTCTTCCTCATGCTCCTCCTTCCCCCCGAGCCCACTAATACAAACTAGCAGCCACTAGGCAGTCTATATCTGAGAGGAAAAAAGCAGATGATGCAGCAGAGGAAGGGACTGAAGCTCTTGCCAAGGATTTGATAGCTGCTGAAAGGATTTAGGTATTCACTCCCCTCTCATTTTAATTAGAATCAGACATCCAAAACTTTCAGGCACACTTCAAAAATCGAAGCTTAGAGCAGCCAAGAGCAATTAAACCTCAGCTGAACATCAAGACACATGTCCTCCATGGCGGGGGAGCACTGCTGGCACCCCCAGGGGATGAGAAGGCCATGCTATAAGACTCCCCAGAAGGAGCTGGGCTGGTTCCTCCCAGCATGGCAGCTCAGTGCCTCTTGACTCCCTGCCAGCTCACACACCCTCTGCAACTCTCCTTGGACCAGATCGTGGCTCAGAGTGAAGGTGCCAAGACAAAAGAGGAATTTCATGGTCCAAGCCACTGTCATCACATCACACTTGGCAAACCCTTTCTTTATTCCCCTGCCCTTCTAGAGTTATTAAAAAGTCTTCTCAAGTGAATTTAGTGCCCATGAAAGATGCCAAGCTCGCAGCCCTGGAGATTCCTTTTCCTTGCCTACAGATCATCTTGTCCTCCTTCCCTCCCTGCCCACTTTTCCCCTTTTGTCTCCAAGAGAGACTCTTCCTCTGAGATCATCAGAGGTGCTCAGCTCCACGGATCCAAGTGCAGCAGCTATTTTTAAAAACAGCATTTGTGTGTACCAGGCTATCCACATGGAAAAAAGCATGGGAATTGAATAGCCTGTTCTTGCTCCTGCCGTGGGGATGCCTTGAAGGGCTTCCTGGTCTTACTGGGAGCGGCAGCAATGAAGTCTGCGAGGGCGATACCCAGCTCGGGTCGCGATCCTTCTCCTCTGCTGCCCTCTCGCGGCAGCTCGACATTCAGGGGACAGCTGCTTTTCCATGGAATATTTCAATGGAAATAATAATTGTCAGATGTTGTGAAAATAGAGCCGTGGCTGCGCTTAAGCCACAGGGGTATCTGAAAGGTTCAAAGGCAGATGCTTGAATAAATCTTATCGTGTGGAAAAGAATAAACTGTTAAAGAGTGACATTTACTATATTTCTCAACTTAAATACTGAAAACCCAGGCAGATGTACCAGGGAATGCTGCAGCCCCTGAAATCCCCTGCCCACGTGGCAGCATTTCCCAGCAACCCAGGAACTTTCTTATTGATTTTATACTGGAGATGTGGACATTTGTGGTGCCAGAACTGCCAGGGTGTGAGAGGAAAGACATTTGTTCTCTTCTGCCTTAAAAAAATCCCTTCAGATGTGGGTGACAGGGACAAGTGCTCCCTAAAGCCACTCTCACAGTCACACACAGCACCCATCCCTCTCCTTGCCTGAAGCCTCTGAAGTTGCCACATCTTTCTTGGAGCTGTCTTATCCAGATCTTCTTTTAGGGAGGGGAATATTTACACCTTCATTTCCAAGCTGATTCATTTATCAAGCCAAACACTTTTTGGGAAAACTCTTTCTAGGTGCAGTAGACACACGACTGAATTTAGCTGCAGTCCAGGCTGTGGCAGGTCCAGGTTCTCAGAGCTGTCAGGTGCCATCAGTGGAGATGGATGAGGCAAACATACCTGTGACAACACCAGGCACTCTGCCCACTGCCCTCCTCCTTCCCGTGGCTCTGGCTGCTTTGTGGAAGCTTGGATTTACAATTTCCCTGCATCTCAAGGATTACCTTTCCAGAGGAAAGGTTTCAAATTCTTGTTCTGCTGTGTGTGGCAGGGAAAAGTCCCCACAAGCATCTCAAACACAAACTGAACACATGCGCTCCCTTCCTGACTTGGTCCCATTTCCTGGTTTCTCACAGTTCTCTCCATTATTTTTTTGCTGCTCTTGTGTTTCCAGAAATGTCATTGAAAATAAACTGACAGGACAAACAGCCACCAGATTCCCACTGACCAGGGTGATGTGAAACGACATGTTTGGCTCTGGGCAGTGAAAGGCCCTTGATCTCAGGAAAGATCTGGATTACAAAGGCACGTTTTCCATACTCCAGTTTTATCCCTAACCTAGAGCAGCACACAGAACGTGCCCTGACTGATGCATCATGAGAAGCCCTTTTGACTCGCTGGTCTCTTCTCCTCTTGCACGTAGTGCCAGGCCCTGGAGGTATCACCATTACACACACAAGGTGATGGATGAATCTGGGTACAAGGAGCACTTTATATCCAAATATTGCACAACCTTTTCTGTTTTCTTAGCTTCAGTCTTAAGCACTGGAAAATCATAGTCCTGCTTCACGCTGTTTACACAACGCACTGGAAACTTTACTTTTATGTCTTGGGGAGGAGAAAGGAAGGGAACAGGAGTAACTAGAAAGGAAGGGAATGTGCCTGCTAAAGCCAGTGGTTACACAGTGGCTACAGCACTTCTTTAATCGCCGTGGCTCCAGGGGATAAGGCAGCAGGCACATGTTTTTATAAGCAGAATTATACATTAATGAAAATCCCAGGACATTCCTGTAAGAGCAGAGGCATTAGTGGCAGCTGGGCTGCTGGCCAAATTCCAGTGGAGGTAACTGCATTGTGTTTCCCTACGGTCTCCCTGCCACTCCAATGAATGTGGGCGATTGTTCCAGCTCCAAGCAGCATCCCTGGGATGTGCAGCTCTCTGGGATAACATTCTCACTCGAGGAATCTTTGTGGAATTTAAAAATAGGTCCTGTGAATGATGACAATGTCCTTTCTGGCAAACAAATTTGCAACAACAGCTTTGAGTCAAACAGGCTGCAGAAAACTTGAGGATTGCGTAAAAGTTCCAAGAGGAAAGAACAAAAAGTACCCTCGAAACCTCAGGGCAGAAATGCTGTGGAAGACACTGCTTGGGTTGTTTGGAATTAGTTTAATTAATATCCTTCCAGGGACTTGACCACGCAGTGCTAAATTCAGTACGTGCCTTTTCCATTTCAGAGCATTTGGATGAAGCCGTTACAGCAGGGATTGTTCAGAGAAAAACTCCCACTGTAAGAGGGCCTGGAATGGGTTTTTCCTCTGCTAAGGCTACAGATGGCCAGTGGCAACCCTTCCTCCAGGCTTCCAAATTTTTAAAGATACTCATAGGGAGTGTCTTTATCCAAGTATTTTAAAACCAGGTACTATCTATTTTGTATCAAATCAGACTGTGCTGAACATGTGAAAAGCTTGGATGAGCTTTAAACACTTCAGCTCATGTTCAAAGGGCCTGGCAGAAGAGCAAAACCACAGGGAAATGGCACAACAGACTAAGGCTGCAAGTCTGAGTTTCCAGCTGTCCCAGCAGAGACTTTTGGGAAGGCTAATATTGAACTGCTGCTGTTTGCTCTCACCCTTGCCAACACAATAATTAAAAATGTACAGTGCTGGCCCTTAGAAAAGCTGCACAGAGCACCAGTTACAGTAAAATCCCAGCATCTGTTCCTCAAGCTGACTCAGGAGCAGAGCCAGCCGACCCTCTTTTTGTTGAATCTCCCTCTTGCTGACAGGACAGACCCCCAGATTGAACAAAGCCTTAGCAGTTTGATTCTCTCCTGCAGTTTGGCCTGTACTGAGGTGAGGATTAATGCCTTCATCACATGGAGAGCCAAACCATGGAGTATGAAAACAGCACAGTGATGCTGGTGGCTTTTTGGCCATTCCTGTTGGATCCTAGAGATCCCTATGGACATTACAGCTGCTTGTGTATGTGTGCAGAGAGTTAAACAGCACAAAGAGCACGGACAGGGATGGAGCCTCTCCCCTCTCCTTGCCACTAGAACTGTCGCCATTTGTCACAAGCCCTGCCTTCATTCCGGGTGTGGAGCAGCTGGTTTCAGTCGCGATAAAACACATGGCCAGCCCAGGCCAGCCGTGGCTCGTGGAGGAGTCCAGGTGGCCGGGGCCGAGGTGCGATCCCGAGCTGAGCTGTTTGCCGCTCCCCATCCCTGTGGAACCCGGCTCGTCCCTCGGTGTCCGCGCTGATTAAGGGCGCGGGGGCTGAAGGAGCAGCATGCAGTACTTAGCTAATTACACTGCCCGAGCCCTTTTGTCCTGCTGCCGCTGGATCGCCTCAATTGATTCTTTCACTCCCTAAACAGCTTTGCGGGCTGTGTGCCTGCGCAGAATAAGGGCTTTTGTCATAGTTTAATGAACAAAAATGTTTTAAATCCTCTCCTTCTCCCTCCACTCCAAGTAGCAGCAAGGGTAACCCTGCGACAAGGACAGCTGAATGTGGCTGATTGGTATCTGTCAACCACTTTGCTGGATGTGATGGCACATGCACTCCTCTCCTGCCACAAACATCCTCCTCCTCCTCCTCCTCCTCCTCCCAGGCTGTGGGAGTTTACAAGCTTCCCAGCATCAGCTATCCAAGATATTTATTACCATCTCCATGGGCTACTCAGGATTTAAGCCTTGGAGACTTCAAAAATACAGCTAAACCCAGTTGAATTCAGCATGATAACACAGGTTCATGGGTAATTAATTCCTGCATAAACCAATCTGAAACTATTTTTTGGGGGGGAGATTAAAATAAAAATCCTACCTTCAGTTTAAAATTTTAATCTTTTACCTTTAGCATCCAACCACTGGTGATGATGTGGGGTTTTTTATAGTTAAACTGAAAACACTTAATATTCAGTTTAAAATCAGCACTGTCTGGATTGGCAGCGTCTCACTGAAGTTCTCCACAAAATGTCCCCTAGTCAGTTAATCTAATAAACTTCCCCATATAATGAACACTTTCTCAGCATTGTCCAGGGTCGTTAATCCTGGCACAGCCTCCCAAAGTACAAGTAGTAAAACACGGATGTCACGACCGAGCTCTGAGCTGACTGTGTTGTGCTCTACGTGCCTGTTCACCAGAGCTGTTTATTTTTCAGCTGGCTGAGTTTGAGATGTGAATTAAAGTGATTAATAAATGAAAAGGCTCTTATCATCCCTTCCTGTGCTCACAGCCCCAGAACAGCTCACAGCATATGCTTCATCACTTCGTGGTAAAACTCTTCATTTGCGTACTAAGGGCAAACCCCATTTCTTTTCCCGAGGAAGGGACATGGGGAAGGGGAGAACACCTTGGGACTAACAAGCAGGCGTTAACCCACCGTGAGCAGAAAATAAAGGCGTGCTGCTCTTTTCAGGCTGCTGTTTACCCTGAATGGGCTCCACATCAGACCTGTCCCCTTTGAGTTGCAGTAAGTTGGTTGGAGTGCCAGCTTGGCGTGTCTGAAACGCGTCATCATCATCACAGTAACATTTCAGGAGCTGGGAGATGAATGCCACTTTGACTGTAAGGCAGACTGAAATGCAGCCAGAGAACCTGCAGGTTTAGTGCCACTTCAAATATGGCTTTTCCCTGACCCAGTAAAAAATTAGGACTCTGGCAAAACTGCAACCCTATGCTTTGGTTTAAAAAGTATTGCTTCAAACAAGGGCTTTTGCCTAAGTGCTCACAATATAGTTAGGTGTCTGCTTGTACCTCACGGTGTCAGAAATGCATCTTTCACTGAGGAAGTACAGAGAAGAAATCAATGTGTTTAAGATGTGGTGATCTGGCACTGTCCAGTGCCATTACCTCAGCAGAAGGTTTAGAGGCTGGTCACTATTCCCTGTGTGTGTGCAGGTGGTTCACTGGGTGCAGGGAACTAAAGCCATGGAGTACAGAGAGTTCCTGAGTCCTTCCCTTGTGACAGAGCACTATCCCAACAGTCATTAGTTGTGTGCCTTAGGGACACATTATTCACTCCACTGAAAGGAAAACACGGGCCAGTTTCTCAGCTGAGATCCTGGTGTCACTCCAGTAGAATAAGGATGTTGATTTACATCAGCTAAAGCACTGGCCTCTGGAAATGATTGCTCCATGAATTATATTTGATGGATTTGATGAATCAGGGAGCTTTCTTGAGTGATAAAGGAGGTGAAATTGAACCAGGATCTAAGAAAAAGGTCACATGGCTATTGAGCTCATATACATTTTTCTTCAGAACTCAAAGAAAAAGGCCATCATACTTTATTTCCTAAGGTGTGGCCTCTGTCTATGAAAGGTCCCCTCTCCACAGATCCAGCACCGCTCCCACTTCTCCTTCTCTCATCAACAGCTAATTCCAAATCCAGCTGTGGCCTGGAAAACACAGGGGAGGTGTGAAGCAAAACTCTACAGGCAGGATTATTTCCCCTGCTGCTGGGAGAGAAGCAGCTCAGATGAAAAATGCTGTCCTTTGATGCCATAGCACAGATTTGGGATATTGGCCAACTCCCCAGAGCTGTCCTTGGTTGACTTTGCTCCATTTCTCCAGGCATATTCTAATGCTCATCCATCCCACTTAAACAGCCAGAACCAAACTGAGATGGTAATGTACCTGTTGCTGGTCCAGCTCCTCAGCTGTGCTCTGTCCCACAGCTGGTGTGATTACTGGGGAGGCTTCACCAGTGTTTTGCCTCACACTATCTATGAACCACAAGTTATTGAAAAAACACCCCTTGCTGCCACAGGCACTGTACAAAGCCAGAAAGTTTGTCGTGGCAGAGTTGAAAATTTTATTGCACCCTCTACAGCCTCAGCTGAGGCTCTTGTGTCCCCAAAACAACAGTGAGGCAAAGAGGGCACAAGTGGGGACCAGAAGAGAGAGCAGACTGCAAGCAGCAGCTCCTTGGCCCTCTGGCAGGGCCCCTGCTCTTGAACCACACAGCTTTCCTCAGTACCCAGGAATTAAAGTGCCCAAAACCACAGTGGAGAAAGGACCAGGCCTGGAAGCTGGTTTCACTTTTATTCTTTGTTCCCAGTCTGCCCTCGGTTCCCACGCAGGGTTTGGAGTATCGATCACCCCACGGCAAAGCCTCCAAAGCACAATGGCTCTGTGCTTAATGAGGCCCAGCAACTCCACTCACCTCCCTCCAGCCCTTGGGGTGAGAAAGTTAAGTGCTCCTGTACCAGCTCAAGTGACTGCTCACCATTTCCTCAATATTTCATCTCTTTGTGTTGTCTAGTTTGCCTTCTGCTGAGCTAATGTTTATTTTTCCAGACGGAGGTTATTGTGGTAAACTGATACCAGACCAGCAGTGTGGGAAGTGAGATTTCATCTCCTGTTCCTCAGTACTTCATCCAGGAAGGCAAAAGAGAGCCCATCTAAGAGCTTTCTTTGTCCCTAAGTGGGAGGACACCTTGTTGCTAGTGCAATGGTGATGGCTGTCACTCCTTGATACTTATTAAGTCTCTCTCACCAGAGGTGTGCCATGATTTAGATTCTGTGATTTTTTTCTGATGCACATTCCCCTCATTTCAGTGTGAGAGCCCCTTGGGCACATCAGCATCTTCTGCTGTTGTCTGGCTGTTGGGACACCAAGATCTCTGGGAACATGATTCTTTCCTGTTTGCTCATCTTAGTCACAGCCTTAAGCATGTTTTACTTTACTGACATAAGAAATATTAGAGAAAATAATGGGATTTTGGAGCTGAGAACAGACTAGGCCCCAGCTGTGTGTTTGTAGACCTCTGCCACCCAAAACTGTGAAAGAAAAATGCCCTTTAACTTTTGCAGTTGTGAGTAATGGTTGTTTAAGGTTAACATAACTCTCTAAGAACAGTTTCTATTCTAATCTTGCTGACTAATCTTTCTTTCTCCTAAAGTTTTAATCTTGCTTAAGGAATAAATGTGTGATATTGTGCTAGAAAAGCCAATCAGCTGCTCAGGCTCTGGCTGGGAAGCAATGTGAGTTCCCCTTTGTACAAGCTCTTCTCAAACCTGATTGTTTCCCCAGTGTCAAATTCCACGGATTTTAGCAGCTGAATGGGTACAAAATTTGACATGGTCAGAAACGTGTGCTAATAAAAACTTATTACCACTGAATAGCTGGTGCATTCTTGGTGCACTCATGTGCAAACTGCACTGGGGGGAGCTGCTGGCAGCACCTCTGGGCCTCATTAGCACACACACACACACACACACACACACGCACACATCCCATCCCCAGCACTCTGTTCCGTGGGCAGGAGATGCATGAGGCCAGTGTGGAGACAGCCAGCACCCAGCTGTCCTCAGTTAACCTCAGCCTAATGCTACAACTGGGCCAAGGCAGCTCTCCAGGGCGACAACTCACGTGCTGGTAATTGCAGCCCAACCAGAGAACAAGGTTGGGCAGAAACACCAGGTCTTGTGAACTTGTAGCTGGCACTGCTGTGGGGCTGCACGAGGGTTCTGCTGGGCACTGGCACACAGGTAGGTCCTGCCTCCGTGCCATGCACCACCAGGAGGGTAAAATCCAGCACGGGGTGGTAACATGCCAAACACAAAGTGCACGGCACAGCCAGAGATGGAACTAAGTGACTGAGGTGCAGGTCATGCAAAACTGGGCAAAAAATGGCAAACCATGTGACAAAGTGTCAGCTGTCCAGCCTTGGGAGAGCTACAGGACTGTTAGGATGGCTGTGTCACTGTAACCCAATCCCATGGCACTGACACAAATGGAGCACACACGGGTCAACCTATCAGGGAATCACAGAGTGGTTCGGGTTTGGGTTGGAAAGGACCATAAAGATCATGGGCAGGGACACCTTCCATGGGACCAGGGACACCTTCCCCTGGACCAGGGACACTTTCCACAGGACCAGGTTGCTCCAGGCCCTGTCCAGCCCGGCCTTGCACACTCCCAGGGATGCACAAGGCCAAGGGCTCACGCTGCTCACACAAGTGGGCTGGTGTGTACACACCAGCTGTAAGAAAAGCTGCGTCCCTCTCACAAGCTGCTCCACTGCAAGGCCTGACACTACCAAAAGCTCTTTCCCTGGATTAGTGCTACCCCCAGACTTAGAGACAAATCTCACAAGTTATTTGGAAGAGTTGAAATAAGCAGGTTTTGGCAGGCAGGGCTGTGGGGGAAGGTTCAGCACTAATGCTGAGCACGCATTGCCTCCTTCCTGGCTTTATCCAGTTCCTCACAAGCCTTTGCTTGGAGCAGAGCTTTTTGATTAAGGGAGAGGGAACTTTGGTCCTCCTGCCAGCCCAAAGGATGGTGGTCATCACAGGACCTCTCTGCATTCACAGGCAGAGGGCCGCAGTGTCCCCTTTGGGCAGAAAGACACCACGGTGAGACTCTGGGTATGAATAAATAAGAGCAAGTTGCCAACAGGGAACTCACTCCAGTGAGAAAGCCAGATTTCTTTTGAATATTCAAATAAGGACCACGGAAATTTCCCTGGACACTGAGTGTTCCTGCAAATCCAGTTCTCATCTACTTGGCTTTAAAGACTGCTCATGAACTTTCCTAATGCCTATGTGAGTTGGGTGATTAAGTCCTGTTGGTGTCATGTTAGTAGTGGACACATTTCCCAACACACACTGATTCTGGCAAGATACTCATTGCAAAGAAAAAAGCCCAAAGGTCACTATTTTTAAAACAAAAAGTTACAATTTTTTGGTTTAAATAAAAAATGTCATTATTTTAGTGGTTGGTTATCTCTGGGAGTTGTCAAAACTAAAAATGTTATTGAAACAAACCATCTGAATCAAGTGCAAATATTTTTTTTAACATCCAGTGACCTGAAAATCCATTTTTCACTCAGTTCCAGTTACCAGTAATAATAAAGAAAGCAAAATAGGTCTCCATTATAAATATGAAATGCACAAGAATAACATGCAGTGATATCATCACATCCATTCCCTCATGAAAATTCTGCCTCACTACCTCAGTTTCCCTGGGAGCTTAATGTATCCCTTGTACTAATAAGAAAAAGTCTTAAAGGGGGATTCTGGCAGGGTTCAGCTCTATTTCACCAGAAGACAAAAGGCCAAAATAAGCCCCAAAGATAATAAGGAATGTCACTCATAGGTGGGCTGAGGGCTAAATTGCTCCACAGGCAGGCAGAGCTTTAGTCTGAGAGACAAGAGCAGGGCAACATTATTTAGCTGTAGTGTGACTCTGAGTGGGAAGAGCAAGGCTGCTCCCACAGGCAGGGCAGCTGCAGGGAAGGCTGTGCATCCCCAAAGGCAGGGGAGAAGGAATAATTTACAAAGGTTGAAACTTTGAACTTGGACATTTTTAAAGCAGAATGCCTTGGCTTGGGTTTAGGTAATTTTTTTCATTTCAGAGGTCACCTGCATGTATTTTACAGGGTCAAACAAAACTTGTTAGTTCAACACAAGCCACTAATTCTTTTTCTATTCTGTTTGTGTTGCCACAGTTTTGGTTCAGGGTCCACAAGAACTGGTCTCTTTATACAGGGCATCTGACCAAGAATGTTGCATCATTCTACACTCTTTAAGCTTTCCATGTATTAAAAACTAGTAATTCATGCCATGGTCAATATGTGAGTAAATAAAGCCTGTAAGTCTGAGTGAACAGCCAAACTCCTGCCCTTGCCCACTCCAAATGCCCATCTCCTCTACTCCCCAAGGCCTGTAACACATAAATATTCAGATAATACAGAAAGGCATAAGGAATTTCCAGGTCCCCAGGCCAACAAAATTCTTCCCCTGTTCTCCTCCTGATCCCAGTCTTTGGGTTTTCAGTGTTTTTCTTCCTGGCTGCTGTTGGTTTTGGCAAGAGCAGTAATACCACTAAGAACTCACAGACCGTCTGTTCTATTCCAAAACCGATTTAGCCAACTTAAACCAGCAAAAAAACCACCCTCACCTCCTTATCAGCTGGAATTTTCACTAGTGCCTGAGGGGCAGAGGAAACCAGGGAGCAGGAAATACTTCTGACCATGATTAATGCTTCCCTTAGCAGTGGCACAGAATCTCTGCAGGTCTTTGGGGATCCTTGGAAGACTTACATTTACTACTCTCAGGACCATATTTTGCTGTGAAAACCTTATTACACAACAGAAGCATTAGCAGATTCAGAGTAAAATAAGAAAAGATGCATTATCCTAAAGATTTGGAGAACAGGGAGGGGAAAAGTTAAGAAAGGCACACAGGGTTTTCCTTTCAGTCCATGTGATTATGTTGTGATAATGCCCATTACAGACCTGTCCATCACTCGTGGGCTCAGGTCAGAGGAGCTCCCTGACCCGACCAGCTGGGTGACACAAGCCAAACAATGGCAAATTCAGCCTCAGTGGCTCTTGCCAGAAGGATCTCAGGGTTGCCTGTCGAGCAGCTATGAGACAACCACACTCTCTTTTTGTCCATCCTCTTTTTTGCTTTTTTTTTTGGCTAGGGAATTGCAGGGATAACTACAGAGCCTGGAAAGGCTCAGTCTCTCACATGCAGGAAAGTGCCTTTCTTTGGCATTCATTCCCACCTTTTAGAAGGTGCCCTCATTCATACCTGGAACTACTTTGTTAGGAAGTACTTTAAAGCCCTGCTCTGGCACAATAAACCTGCCCTGCAGGTTCCTGGGTACAGACATCCCACAGCACCAGCCCTCAGACCCAGCTGCCACCGGAGCCATTCCTGCCCTTTCGGTCACTGGCAATGCCATGGCTACAGGCATGATGGAACAGAAAGCTTTCATGGGAAATTGCAGGAAACTACCACCATTTGCAACTTGCTTTATTAGAAGCACACTCACTCTGGAGTGCTGAGGACTCAGCAACTAACCAAAGACATTTGACTGAGGGTTCTGATGGGTCTACCTAAAATACAAGGGCAGACTATAACACCTTGTACAAAGAGGGCTTAATCCCAAGGTGACTTAGGAAAAATTCAGATGGTATGCAATTTATCCCAAACAGAATTTAGCTTGTGGTATCACAGTTGTTCCCTGTGCCACTGACTGAGCTTCTATAATATCTCCTCCCCAAAGCCAGAATGTCTCCCAGAGCAGAGCTATCACACCCTGAGGGGTCAGTGATTCAGCACTGACTCAGGGGGAGCAGGGCCATGCACTGAACCTCTTGGTGTCATTTCTCATTGCCTTTCCATGTCTCCCAGCCCAGGGGTGACACAGTCCAACCTGTTAAGCTAATGAGGGCTGACAAGACCCCAGCCCAAGAAGAACACAACACACAGAACAATAGATGCTCAGCCTGGTTCTCCTCAGCTCCAAGCAGCACAGGGACATTTTGTTTTAGCAGCTGATGAGATACACAAGAAGTTGTAGGGACACAGAGTCACTCAAGCACAATTAATTTTGTTTCTGCTCACTCCTCTTTCCAAACCTCCAGCTGCCACTGGTGTGCCCGTGGCTCCCTCTCCATCAGCCTCCACCAAACACTGACATAAGCCATAAAAATCCATGTCCCCGGCAGGCAGAGAAACCTCAGTGCAGTTCATCATTAACATCCAATGCCTGATAAGTAACAGCCAGTGTTAAGGGAAGCACAAATGAGGGGTTCCCCTGGATATTTTCCCGTACAGCATCAGTTTCCTATAAAACCTGGATGTTCTGTGTCCATGTTTCTCAGCCCAGAACCCACAGCCCTGCTGCCTTTGTGCACTGGCCATGGGGAAACACAGACTGAAGCACTTGGAGTTCTTGTGCCTGAGGTTTTACAGGGAAACACACAGGTTTACCTGTAGCACACACAGGTGCTGCTGGTAGCCCAACATGTGTTGTTACATTAGAGACAGACTTGGGAAGCAGTGAAAGTACTCCTTTTCCTGAAGCAGAAGGAACTGTTAACCCATTGGAAACTCCAAATTTTCCAGCTGGGAATGTGTGTTGCTGTGGGTGGCCCCTGCAGAACAGCACAAGGGCTGTGTGTGCCCCTGGGCCAAACCCAACTGCCACCGACTAAAGCAGGAGTGGGAAGAGATCTTGGGCTGGGAAAAGGGGCTGCTTTGCACTTTTGGGCCAGAATAGGCAGGGCAGTCCCTGCTTCCCCTGTCCTTGGCTGTGTTTTTGCACTGACAAAAAGGGTAAGTTGCCCCTGATGAAGCTGTGATGGAAAACTAATCCTCTCCAACAATAGTCAGTGCTAAGAAACATCCCTGGGTCTGGGCAGGAGAGAAAGCAAAGGCCCTTTCTAAGGGCATTTGTTTCTCCATCAGTCTCCACCTCCTTCCCTGCTTGGTTATTCCAGCAGGAGTTTGCACGGGCTGTTTGTAGAGACAGAACAACAACAGAGGCCTGCTTGGAAAGCCAGCAGAAACCCCTTAGCTTGAGACCAGAAATGTGCAGAATCCCCTAAGAACAAAAATGTTTGAACTTGCCTCCCCAAAAGTGTTGTATTCATTGACTTGCAAGCAGGGGGAGCAGCCGCAGTAATTTAACCTAGGGAAGAGTGCCAACAACTTATTTAATTGCAGAGTTTGTGCCAACAACCCCACAATACAACTATTAATACAAGTCTGCAGTACAAGACTAATTCTACTAACCTTTTGCTGTTGCCTTATAGTCAGGTCAGTGGCTGCATCCCTTCTGTGCTGACACTATTCAACAAACACTGGCAACTGCTTTTAAGCCAACACCAAACGGAGCAGGGCAGGAGGGAGGGAAGTGTGGGATCATTGAGAAAACGAAGATTTCCCCCCCCACAAGACCCCACCCCTCTCTGTCCAAATGTTTCACATTTCTTTCTCCATGTCAAGCCTCTCTCTTGAAACTGGAAATGTATCTTGCTATCTATTTGCTCCTGGAAAACAGCCAGATCTTCGGTCTGAATTCCATCAGCTCATTTCCCAGTTTCTATGAGACAGCATTTGAGAAATGTGGGTCTCTTTCAGTCCACTGGCAAGACTGGTCATCAATCAGTGTACGAAAACATGAGGTCTGACATTGGGGACCAATCCACTCTCCTAATTAAACATTCATTTAAAGAATATATATTTTCACACATTTTTTTTAAATAGCAATAATGGATCCAGTACTGCTGCAGCTTTTCAAGGACATGATTATTCCAGCAATTAGAAGCCACTGTAACATCTTAAAAGCCAACATGAAAAACTGCATAAGCCCCAAGCAGCATCACTGTTGTATGAGGGAGTAAACTCCCTTGGTGCGGTTCCACACTCACTCTTGCTTCACTATCCACCCATTCCCACATTTGGGGTTTTATACCTACATCTCATAACTGCACCACAACTATAAATTCCAGCCACCTGGAAGCACATTTTTTTATTACACTCATAAACAGCATAAAAGGGTTGCAGCTTTTCACTGTGTTCTGCTGACACTGCTGTGATAGAGGAAATAAATCCTGCTCACAAGCCAACAGAAAACCAAGAAAAAACTTCCCTATGGCTACAGTGGACACTCTTCCTCAGGAAGTCAGTAGTTCTCCGTGGGTGTTGGGGGATTTTCTGACCCTGCTGATGCTACAAGGAAATTCCCAGAAAACTTCAGCTCAGAAATGGTACCAGCGGAAAGGCCCCGCTCCTGCCAGTGGCTGTTAAAGGCAGTGGTATCTCCTGGATCTCTGCTGGCTGGGGCTGGAAACATTTGGAGGGTGGATATGGGCAGGCCATTGCTGCTCTTACAGCATCCCTGCAGAATGTGGGGCTGAATCGCAGCAGAACAGGGAGCTGTGGCATTTGTCAGCCACCCTCCTCATTCAGGCGCAATCCCCATTCTTGAGGGAGAATGGGGACTGGCTTTCAGGCTGGCAGATTATCTGGAGAGGGCTGTGGGAACTGCAGAACACTGCACCTGCCTGGAAAATGGCACCAACTCAGCACAAGACGTTTCCAGAGAGGAAAGTTAATATATGGGAGGAATGCACATAAATCCTGTTATTTCTTAATGGGATTTGGGAGCTTATTTCTCACCCCGTGCTTTGAAATGTATCCCACAGCCTATTCTATTAACGAATTTAAGCACAGTGATTTTCTTATCAGCAGGAATCATTCTTCACTGGGGTTTGATTTTTTCTTGCTGGGATTTTTTAATGCAACTGTGAAAAATTAATATTGTGCTTGAATACCAGTTAGGATGTTAACAAGCTGTGTCCTGGATAAGCTGCTCTTGTCCTGTTCCTGTTGTCCTTTTCCTAACTTCACTTGACCAAGAAACCTGGAATCAATAATTTATTGGGCTGTTTGCTTTTTGGGTTTTGGGTTTTTTTGGTTTTTTTTTTAAGATTTAGGCAGTGTCTGGCTGAAAACAGGAAGACCAGAAGTCTATTTCCAGTTCAGCCCTGCGAATGAGCCAACACAAACCTTCTCTTACGTTAAACAAACAACACCTGGGAAGAGGTTCTCTTCACCTCTCAGGTGTACTCTGTTGGCACTGATGCGTGCCAACACCCTTCAGGGTTTCCTGACACTGTCCTTGGATGCTGCCACTGGATGGGGATCCACTCAAGGCTTTAGAAGTAACAAATGAGTGACAGAGATTTTGTGCTTTACCTGTATATTTTCAAAGGCCTCTGGACATTGTTTCTTTCACTACCAAGTTACAGTTTCTCTCATTTTCGCTGTCAAAGATCCCTCCCAAGTCTGAGCAGTTCCCAGAATATTCTGAGTTGAAAGGACCCACAAGGATCATCGAGTCCAACTCCTGGCTCTGCACAGGACATCCCAAAAATCCCACCTTGTCCCTGAGAGCATTGTCCAAACATTCTCTGAATCCTGGCCTGTTTGGGGCCGTGCCCACTGCCCTGGGCAGCCTGTTCTGTGCCTGAACACCCTCTGAGGCAACAACCTTTTCCTAATATCCAACCTAACCCTCCCCTGACACTGGGGAAGTCCTGTCAGTGGTCAAATAGTTCTTGCACAATAAATCCATACTGGATTCACACTCCACAGTTTGGAGCTTCATCACAAGATTCTGAAGGCAAACATCAAGGAAATTTGAGATGAGATCACCTCAGCTCCAGCTCTGTTATTGATGATGGGTTTTCTTTCTCTGCCTTGGGCTCCCCAAAAGCATGGGAAAGGCTTAATTTCACAAGCCATCATCTATTCTGCACAAACACTGATTTAAAGAGTGCATTCCCTAGGACAGTGTAAACCTTAACTCTGGTTACAGCTGATATAGCCAAGTGAACAAGGGCACATGGCATTTTTCTGTCTAATCTTTCATGTAAGCTAAAGCCAGGGCAAGATTTAGGAAGGCTCCATTTCCTGGCCCTAAGGATTACATGTTTAATCACACAGGATTCCTCTCTGTCAAGATATTTCTTCTCTTACACCGTTTTGTGACTTTGAGGGACATGACACTCTCTAACTGCTGTGCCTGCAATGCAGTGGTGGAGACCTGGGACAAAACTTCACAGCCTAGTGAGGAGGAAACTAAAGCATGACTGGTCAGCTGAGACTGTCCCTGTCCCCACCCCTTCTCAGCACAGAGGGATGATTTTTCTCCTAAGTTCCTTACACATGCATGTTCATGGAAGTGGTGCCACAGAGTTGTCTGTGCACCCTGGGATTCATGTAAGGACAAGCAAGGTGCTGCCTGTAGCTGGTGGTGATGCAGCCCAGCCCAGCCCAGCTGGCAGTGCCCCCTCAGCAGTGTGACAGCTGCCCCTGCCCCTGCTGGTGCCCAGCAAGGCCCTGCTCCCGTCAGGCAGCCACTTGTCTGCAGTGGCCAATTCAGTGCTGTGGGAGTGAACACAAGGGGGTTTGTGCAGCCTCGTGGAGGGGCTGACACAGAAGCCTTTTGAGGCAGCAGCTCCCTGGCTTTACAAAAAAGGTAGGCAAACCTGTGCCTGCTGCTGGCAGCAACAGGCTTTGGGGAGGCCCTGATGTGAGCCCTGGGAAAGCAGAAGGAGTGGGGAGGGACTGCTTCCCTGGCAAGCTGCAGTGCCAGTTCCCTACCTGCAGCATCCCAGTTCCCGTGCTGTCTGGGATCAGGCATCTGCCTCTAAGCTGATGTGGTTAAACAGTCAGAGATCAGCACTCAGGCTATTCTCATGGACTGTGCTTGTTCTGCTCTTCCACAAGAAAAGCCACATTTCTAAGGTCACAACACCCATATCTCTGGCCCTAAATGCATAACCAGTGCAGAGATTGCTCTGCAAGAAGGAGTGAGCATAACAATGCTTTGAAACATTCACCAGCCCACTCACAGGATATGGGAAGACAAAGAATGAAAAGGGGTATTTTTTTAACATTAACAACAGAGAAGCCCCAGCTATCCTTCAGCAGTGAGCAGAAAAATAAAGTCCACACAGACAAGAACAAGGGTGGAAATGTTCAAAGAAAAAATAGAAAGAAATTTTAAAAAATAGTCACGGGAGAATTCACTGTGCTCTGGCTCAGTTTCATGTCCTCATGCCCAGGCCAGTAAGTCTCTTGTGACACTGCCAGCTTCAGGGAAGTGTCTCTAACGTGAGCCCAGGCTGTGGTTTTTGTGCCTGCAGCCCCACAAAAAGGGTAACAGTTCCTAAACTGCCATTTGTCACACCAAGGGATACGGGGGACAGATGCAAAGCAACTTGGCCTGTCAGTGCGTAAGGTAATTGAGTTTTGTTTATGGGCACTCCAGACATTCCAGTGGGGAAATCAGTGGGCTCCTGGTACTGGGGGAACACTGATTCCCAGGGTTTTGATCAGAGACAGGGAGAGCAGTGGAACAATTCTCATTGTGCTCTGTGAGCTACCTCGAGGGAGGTGAACAAACCACCACAACCAAAACTACCAGAGGAGCAGCACAGGCAGGGGGGGGTGGTGGGAGTCAGCTGGATCCAGCTCCTGCAAGCCCCAGCTGCTGTTCATGGCATCAGAGGCCAGATCAGGCTCCTGACGAGGTTTAAACACCTTACAAGAACTCCAGATTATTTCTCAGGCTCTGCCCCAAACTGTTCCTATTATTATTACACTTTTATTGCTTCCTACATCCCTGCTGAGAGGTAAACCTCACAGTTTGGCATAAAGTCCCTGGAAATGCCCTGCCCTTTTGAGTGAAGGGAACCCATGAACTCCAGCACAGCAGGTGAAAAGTGTTCCCACACAGCCACTATCCTGGATCCCAGAGAGAGAACTCTTTGGATGCTTTAATTCCTAGGCAAGAGAAACAACTTCTTTGTTAGCATTGTCAACATGAAGCTCAAAATAAAAGGGCATTTCAGAGGCCTACAACAGCTAGAAGTATTCCAAAGGGGGGTGTGTGTAGCAAGGAGAAAGAGACTGCAGAAATACCTCACCTGGCTCCAAAATGGTTGAGATTGATTAGCATGAATTACCTGAAGTTAAAAATTCTTAGAGAAAATTGAGAGGGAATGAACAGTTCTGTTACCAGGTTGCCTTTACTGCCCAGGACACTCAGGGCTTTCATTTATGCAATACTGATCTTACAGCTCAGGGTGAGCCAAAAAAGTCATCTCAAAACAGAAATGTGGGCTTGCTTCTGGGTATTATCATGGTTTGGAGGCCATGATTCCTGTTGTATCAGAAGGAAAGGAATGGAAGGGATTTGCTCACAGTGGAACTCTAATTAAACACTTGGTATCACCTGCAATCCTTCCTGCCTTTCTCATGGAAGTTCTAGTTCCAGGTAAACAAACTGCTTGTTTAATTAGAGTTCCACTGTGAGCAAATCTCTTCCACTCCTTTCCTTCTGATACAACAGGAATGAGTGTAGGGACGATTCCACAAAACTTATTCCTGAGGCTCCCTGACAAACCTGAGCTGGCAGACCAGGAACCCCACACATGGTCCTAAAGCACCATGGCCCAACAGGCAGCTCCAGGAGACAAAGGAAACTTCCTTATATTCCCAGGATGGCTCAGTCATGCTCCAGGACAGTCAACACCCCGAGTTCCTATTTTTCTGACACATTGTCAGCATTTCCAAATTTGTTTCCATTGAAAATTAGTATGTTCTTTTAAATGGCCTGTAGAGTCAGAACTATAACATATTATAATTCTACAGCTTCATGTGATGAGTTGTGACAGTTAGTCCAGAAACAACATAGAGAAGAGTTGACTACAGGGAACATCATAGAACCTTCCCACATGGAGAGGGGAAAATATAGATGGATGTTATAAATTTATTGTCTGCTCTGACCTCCAGCAAAATAAATTAGGAAGAGACCTGTACTGAGGACTTACCTGCCATGAAACTGTTTCAGAAGAGCTTTGTCTTTGCACAGGGAAAAAAGAACAGGCCGAGCATAAAGAGGTCCCGTGTTTTAACCACCAGAATTCATGTCAGCTGCACAACCAACATTGCTGCCAAGTTGAGTTAGGCTGGGTTGCAGGATGAGCTGAGCACATGGCTGAGCCAGCAAAGCTTTACCAGTGTGTTTAGCTGGGAGTTTGCCCCTCTGTGCACTCAGGACACACACCCTTCCCTCAAAGTGAGCCTGTCCTGTTGCACAGGGCACAGCAGTGTCTGTACAGCAACAGGAGTTGGACTGAAAGGCTTTAAATAACTCATTCTTATTTTGAAGGCAATGCTAAATACATATATATATATATACTAAAAAGTTAAAGCTCTGGTAGTTGGATCTCTAAAGAAGCCCTTTCTACCAGCTGAGAGTACAGGTCTGGTTTTTGCACTTACACTCCCAAATGTTGCTTCCCTTGCTTTTGGGTAAATTCTTGGCATGTTATTGGTGGAAAACTCTGTCTTTCCAAGGAGCCACAGAGGACTGTGAGAACCAGTTTTTGTGCATGTGGGCCTTTTGTGAATTCACTCCTCTTGGGTTTGAACTTCTATCACAGCCTTTGGTCTGAAGATGAGACACAATGCTGGTGGATCCCAAATGAGCAGCAGTTCCAGGTGGCTAGAGAGATGTACTGTATTCAAACAGATCTGTTATCTGTCTACTATTTGATACCAATACATCAGTGTTACTTTGTTTTAAGTCATGGTGCAAGCTCTTAGTTATTTGCTGAAATGTACAATTTTATTTACACTGAGGCCATTCAGCACCACTCTGTCAGTGCCCACAGACAGTTAAGTGCACATAATGTATTTGCAAACAGAATGGGGAGCTGAAACAGAAATAAAATTTCTTAATTATGAATAATTAAAAATTAAAAACTGGCATCCACATTTTCTGATATTTTATGCAATGTCATTTGGAGCTGTTGTTGGATCATTCCCCATGTGTGCCTGCATGATCTTTAGTGGTCCCTTTCAACCCACAACATTCCAGGATTCTCCAAGCACTCTTGTACAGAACTTAACCTGTAACATAATTCAGTTTATCATTTCCCCACAATTCCTCATTACTTCACAGTACAATCAGGTGAAGAATAGTGAATTAGCTAAATGACTAAAATGCAATTAATTCTGAAGAGCACACAGTGAATGGAAGCACAGGAGGAATTTCTCAGCTGAAACTGGAAACCAGGAAACTGGAGCTGCCTGGATTCCAGAGAGCACAGCTTTCACATGCAGCCATTCTCCAGCTCTGCATCACCCATGCATGAATGGAACACTGAAATGCTGACACTGATAGCACAAACCAAGCACGGACTACAAGGGGGGGAAAAAGGAAAACCCAACCAAAAAACCCCAGCCCGTTTTTATAGTGTTGTTTCAGGGAAGGCAGGCACAAGTCATACAGCTCCCAGTGGCACCATGCACACTCCAGGCATGTTTGACATTAAGGGGCCTGGTTGTTGTGGAAACCAAATCCCATAGATTAATTAATGTTCAGCTGCCAGAGCCATCTCTCGTCCTCTCCATCTCCCTGCCCCCAATTAAAAAAAAAGGAAAAAAAGGGGGATGGTGGTGCTTTTTACATCACAGAGGAATGTTAAAGCAAAAAGAAACTCTGTCCTCACAAGTGCAGAACACTACCAGTAACAGAACAGCCTGTTTGAGTCCCTCACGTTTATAAAATGAAAATTATAACACCATTTCAGGGGGGCTATTTTGCTGCCTGTGGCTCTGCCAAACTCCTCCAAGAAAGCTCTGCAAGAAAGATGTTATGTGAAATGCCTAAACCCCTTTCTGATGAAAGGACTTTTATGGAAGTCCCCTTTTTTACTTTCAACATGTAAATGCACTAATCACAGCTAATTTATTTCAGTGACTGACAGTCTTCATGGGAATGTGTTGGCACAGGGAGCTGCAACTGGATTTGTACCACAAGGGTAACACAAAACAACTGTGGTTATGATCCACTGGAGGCAAAGTTTCAGAGTTACCTAAATCCTATTTTCAGAACAGTTTTAGGGCCACAGGTCAAACAGATTTTAGATATTCCTAGATTCATTTTGAGGCTTTTGAAAATCTGTTGTCTTGAGCATCTGCATCTTGAAGTAGGTGGGTACTTGATCAGACCAGTTCTGATGAGAATGAGGAATTCCTTCTCCCATTTTCCCCTCCCTCAAAACATCCTTGTGAGCTGTGCTACCAGCTGCCAATACTCTATCATTAAATAATAAAAATCTTGAAGGGGTACCACACATGATAGTAAGTTCAGAGTATGTAGGGTGAGCAAACCACTAACACAGCACAGTATATACACTTACCCAATAGGTCCAAGTATTTACAATACTGTTTCACATGTACATTTCTAATTAGCAAACCTGTGATGTAAAATAGTCACTTTTCTTCTCCCTCGAGGAGTGGTGGGGATGCATTACTGACCCTGCTCAGGTATGCCATGATTCCTGACACAAGATCACCTCGTGAGTCTCCTACTCCCTCCCATTCATAGCAGGGAAATAAATACAGCCAATTTTTGCAAGCCGAGATACTTCCTGCGGGACAAACCTGTGCTTGGATAGTTAATGCCGAGACAAACACACAGCTCCTGTGCAAACCTGTTGGCCTGAATAGGTGCTCAACACTTCTAAAACCCAAGCCAGCTACAGAGTATCTGACATTTCAGCGTTAGCTTTCAGTGTTCACTGCCACAGCTCTCGCCCTGCGAGTCGGGCAGCGCTCCCGGCTTGTTCGCCCCACACGGAAACCCCAGACAGTACCTTGGAGATGATTAATGGCTCTCCGTGCTCCAGCCCTCCTTTCAGCGTGAATCCCCATGGGGCTCCTCCGTGCAGCAGCGCCTCCAGGTAGATGTAGCGTCCCTTGTGGGTGATGCTGCACTCTGAGGGGGATATGCTGGTGTTAATATTGTCCAACATCCTCATCGCTCCTCATCACAGACTCAGGCAAACACAAACCCCGCTCAGGCAATCACGGAACCACCGAGTTGGAAACGAAACTCCCCGGAAGCCCCACGCAAGTCATCCCTGAATGCGTGAAACAAGAGGAGTCAGATTGGGAGTTTTGCTTCGGATCTAGAGTCCAAGGTGAGGGGTTAAAAACATTCCCATTCCCATTCCCAAGCACGCTGCTTCTCCCTCAGGACTGCGACGTTTCCCTGGCGCCTCGGCACTGTGCTTTCCCCATTGCCAGGTACCCTGGGCATCACAGCCTTGCAAAGATTCCTCTTCCTGTCTTCGGTAGATCAAACTTGTGCTTTTAAAGATGTGGGGGGAAAAAAAGAAAAAAGAAAAAAAGAAAAGAACAGCAAAAGTTTATAGATTTAAAAGCCCCTGGGCAGCAAATTGCCAAAATCCAAACGAATGCTTCATTTGTGATTGATGATCAGTCTTTTCTTCCTTTCTGCCGGCGATTTACCATTACAATGGCCTTTTTGCCTCAGCCCACTGCACTAAAAGAATGGAAGCGTCTTCTCCCTCTTGAGCTCTCAGTTACTCTGTTCGCTTACTTCACAATTTTCTGACTTGTCCAACAACAACAACAAAAAAAAAACAGGCTGGGGGAGGAGGAGAAAGTCCATTCCTACAACCCTTAAGAGGGGTTTAAAGTGTGAAATAACTCCATACTTATTGGATTAAAAAGGGGAAACAAGGCTATCGGGAAAACTAGAGAAGCAGGTGGAATGAATCCTTGGGGAAAAACGTTCAGATGAAAAGTGAACTCTTTTCATTGTCGGTGCTGCCCCCGATGAGCTGCCAGAGCTGCAGCAGCTCCTGCTGCTCTGAGGGAGGGTGAGGAAGTGAGGGGGAGAGAGAGAGATGGATCAAGGCAAGTGAGGCAGCGCTGCCCAATTGTGCACACCAGGCATGCAATTATAAAATGCAGTGTGCAAAAGCTGGGGCTCACCCTTTCATTGTGCCCCCGGAAACCACCATCTTTCTATTGTGCTTGCCAAGGAATTGTAACAATCCAAACTGCCAGTTGCTGAAAGCACAATGGACCTGTTCCAAATCAGCTCAGTGGAGCACTGCTAATAATTCTGCTCTCATAAAGCACTTTTCCTCCACATGGAGCCCAACACCTTCCACAGACATATTTCTTTTCCCCATTTACATGGCCACAAAAGGTCAATGTTTTCCCAATACATGGAATAAGAAATAACACTAATAACTTGGGATACTTTATTGATGCAGGCACTTGACTACTGTAGAACACATCCACCTGGGTGCATCTGTTCTTGCACAAATGCACACAGGCTTAGGGACTGGACTCATTGTGTAACATCTATCACTGAAGGTGTTCAAAACCTTTCCTGATTTTTAATGAGACCTGGAACAGAAGAATGGAGAGAGCTCAGAGCTCACTCCTTTTCCTGCTGGCATAGCTGAGGAAAGACACAGTAGTGCCTCTGCCTCTAAGGCACCTGAATTTTTGATTTTACTCTGCCTGGGATGTGCATTATTTCTCCCTTGGGGTGTTGTGATCTTGAATTAACAAAACCTTAATAAACTGGGGAGGGAAAAGCTTTGGAGCTGGGACTTTAAACCCAGGAATCTTTGCATTAGTTCATGCTGCCCCATTCCCATTCCCTTGAAGTTCCCAGATCCTTCTGTTTGCCCCATATGTCCCAGCTCTCATTCCCAATAGCCATGAAGAGGAATGCAGAGAAGAGGCCCCTTGCTTTATTTTTCATGGTAGATGATCCTCAATCCTTGCTTATACTGAGCTTTGTCCCTTCCACTTCCCTCCCCTGGGCTGAGTTTTCATTGGCCTCACACCCTGGTCAGGCTCAGGGGTTGCTATTATCCACAACTCACCCTTTAGCCAGACTCAAATCAGATTGCTGTAGTCTTACACTCCTAATGTTTCACTCTAACAACCCTCATTCCAAGGCACCACAAAGAGCAATTGATTCCATCCCCTCCACAGCCCTTCCAGAGACAGGCAAAGGCTCCAGGAGCTCTCCTGGGGCCAGCAGGACTAGTTAAGGCTGTGGAAGGACACAGCAGCCTGTTAACCAGCCAAGGTACTTGTTTGGATCACACCCATTTCCCATGCCAAATGCTGGTCACTACACCTGTCTGCAGACACCACATTTCCAGTAAGCAGACATGGTGAGTCCTGTGTCTGAGGATTAACAGTTATCAAAGAATTTCTGAGGTACAGTTTTTCTGCTCCTCCAGCACTGGGATTAAATTCTGGTGCTGAGTCCAACATCATTTTTGCCAAGAACTCCATTACATTTGTCACCATGGCAAGCACATAATTTTCTTCCCTTCCAAGAAACAGATTTCAGTGCTGAACACAATGAAAGCAAAACTGTCATTCACCTACAAAACAATCCAAAGTATTAAATACAAACCCTTTTTTTTGTTTAATTTTGCCTCTGGCAAAAGCCTCAAATAGCTCGAGTACCTTTTTGCTACTCAAAAGGAACTCTTTTGGGAGGAGTTCCTGTCAGGACAGGGCTGAGATACTTTCTGTGAGGGTCAGCAGAAGAGACCTGAGCTCAGAAAAGTGCTTTCCACACAGAACAATGTATTTGAACTGAAACTTTGCACAGTTGCAGGGTAAGGGAAAATCAATTTGAAATAGTCACATCCGAACTCTTTCATTCAAAGACTCCACTGCTAAAGTGAGAGAAATTACCACTGATTTCACTTTGCAGAGTGCATTTATCATCAATACAGGCACTGCCTCCTTGCTGGCAGCTGCTCTGACTTTTCCTAAGTACCTTCAAATGGTCAGTGTTTCTTCTGCGAGTGTTCAGTGGAGCAACGCTGCCCCCGTCTGCTGAAATAGCGGCAATGCAAGTTGATCGATTTAAATGCAAACATTTCATTCGTTAACACGCATTTGCTACGCTTTTCCCGTTCAAAAATGAAGCAGCCTCTTTCCTGAGTGTTCAGAGTGGTGTTACTGTTCTTTCCTGGGTCTCTGAGCTGGAAATTTATTAATTCAGATTAAAAGCAAGCCTAGAAATCAAAGACAGGAAGTTCAGCTCTTAAATTTTGTACACATCTCTTACTCCCTTTTTGGCAGGGCAATCAAACCTTAGGCTTAGTTTAAATCTACCTGCTGTGTCTGGTAAGTTCAGAGGAAGCAAATTCATAACTTATCTCTAAAGAGGAGTTTTATAAAACAACGTGGATCCTCACACCTTGGACAAGCACAGCCAATGGGTGACTGGCTCAGGGTCACACAGGCAGCATGAAAGGGCTGGAAAAGGAAAGGAGAGCTTTTTTTTTTCCTTACTCACAGGTTTTCTCAGAGAGCTTCTCTTTTTCTTCTACACAGGCCTCTGGATAAGCTGAAGAGCATCAGGAATTTTAAATAATAGGCATCCTTCAGGCACCAGTGGGCTCAGCTTCTTCCTCTCCCCTGGCATCCTGAGGCCATTCACCTAAATCTGCTGGAGGACAGAACAAAACACAAGTGTCAGAAGACTCTCCTGGGTCAGCTCAGGATCCCTCAGAAGTGAATCATTCCCTCTTGGGGTAACAATTCTTCTGAAGGTTTATTATACAAAAAATGAGAAACCAATCAACAGAAAATATGGGTTTCCTTTGCTTACCTGCCATCAGCTGAGGTAACTGTAACACATCCTTCCCCTCTGCTCTGGAGAATGTCAGTCTGGCAGCTAAAAGAAGAAATTCAGGCCACAGAATAAGCTTGTTTTGCTGGACAGGGATGAGGTAAGAATAGGAAAAATCAGACAGAGAAAGGGAAAGGGAGAGATCTGAGAGTGTAGGGAAAGAACAAAGCTGAGAAACAGAAGTGAGCTGCAAAATCAGTGACTCTGCACCCATTTTGTGCTGGAAAAGGCACTTGCCTTTCAAGTCTGAAAAGAAAGAGTTTTCTCTGGAGAACATAAAAGTCTCTACATGTAATATTTGCCTCCAGCACAAAACAGCTCAGGGCCCCTCAGTTCCTCAAAGCAACAAGCCAAGGTGAGGAACAGCTCCATCCCTGTAAGGAGGGCACAAGTGCAGCCACAACTGCAGGAGGTGAATTCAGGGCATCTCAACTCACAACTGGCTTTCTCTCTGCATCTGAATTTGTGTCTATCTGATGTCAGCACCCCGCTGAAAACAGAGCTCAAATCAGGGACCAGGAATCAAAACAAGAGTCATCACAGTGCAACATCCAAACCTTACAATGTTCCCACCCCAAAGAGGATGATTACTAACCAGTCCAGGCCATTATTCAAGCCTTTAAACAATTCCGAAATGGATGGTGGGGATAGGCCAGGTATTTTAGGACAAATAAACTGGCATACATTACTGCAGTCCCTTCCTCTGAAGCTCTATCCCCCTGCACACCTCTCTGGGGACAGTGGATTATTTTAAACACAAGAAGTTTATATTTGCATCTTGCTGGCAAACCTGTGGTGATTTCCAGGATTTTTTTCCTCAGAGGTATCCCCAAATAGGAGGAAAGTTATTCAGGAATTTGATCCCAAGAGAGTCACTCTGTCCCAGATTCCACCTGCTGTTTCAGGAGTGGCAGGACCAGGCAGCAAAGACACTGGGGTGCTTTAGACCAGGACTCCCAGGAAATAGGGGACAAAAAAGTCACCAGGACAGGTGGTGTTCCCAGAAAGCACCTTGCCAGGGCCCTGAGGGAGAAAAGATCACAGAATCATAGAATGGATTGGGTTGGAAAAGACCGCCGAGATCATCAAGTCCAACCCTTGGGCCAACTCCAGTCCCTTTACCAGATCATGGCACTCAGTGCCACGGCCAAGCTCAGCTGAAAAACCTCCAGGGATGGGGAATCCACCCCCTCTCTGGGCAGCCCATTCCAATGCCTGAGCACTTTCTCTGCAAAGAAGTTTTTTCTGCTCTCCAACTTCAATTTCCCCTGGCAGAGCTTGAGCCCCCCGTGCCCCCTTGTCCTATTGCTGAGTGCCTGGGAGTCAGATATCAAGTTTCCCGCTGAAACCTGACTTTGAATGACACTTCGGGGCCAAACCAAGCCCCGGGCGCGGCGTTCATTGGTCTCCCTGGGGCACATGATCGGCCCCCGAGGGAGGAGTTTGTTCCCAAGGCTACCGAGTGGGGCAGGGGCAGGGGCAGGGGCAGGGGCAGGGGCAGGGGCAGGAGGTGCCCAGTAGGGCTTGGGAAATCGGATTCCCAGCTCGCAGCACGGCAAAAGCAGGAAGGAATGCGGGGTGAGCAGCGTCCCCTTCCTTTTGCAGCCCAAACCTCAGGGCAGCATCCAAAGCACAGGAGAAACAAAGCCCAACACTGCCTGCCAGAGGTAGGTGTTGGCCCCTCCCAGGGGAGTTTTCGTGCTTGGTTTTCACCCGAGACTGTTGGATGTTGTAAAGTGAGTTTACTCACAAACTCCTTTGCCTCTCTCCTCTTTGGATAGCAGGGCAGTGCATTAAAAAGCCCTTTTCTTTGTACTCGGGATAGCAGTGCAGCAAGAATGGAGACCAGAACTCTGTTTCCAGCTGGTTAATTCTAATTTTCTTCGCTCAGCCTGAACTAAGCCACTTAAACCCACTTCTCTCCTTTTGTCTTTTAGCACTAGGTGAGTGGTTTTTTCTGTAAATTAAAAAGAGGTGTTGTCCTGGAGGAATGGTTATGTGTTTTCCTTCCAGTCAATAATTTAAATATACAAACATACCTGTCTGTCTCCTCAGACAGGAGCTCTGCAGCACCCTGAGGGTCTTGTTGGGAGCCCAGTTCATACACCTGGGAACTTGTGTGGGAGCAGCTGGTCCTTGGAATGACCTGAAAAGAGGGACAGACAGACAGCCTGTTGGCCTGTTGGCACCTGTGTGTTCACTCCTGAAATCAGGATGCAAAATGGGACAGCCAGACATGGAATTTCCTTTGCTGAAGTAAAGCAATTGCCTCTCGACTCTGCCCCCTGAGAATCCCACCCAGGCAGTCGCTTTTGGGAACGCAAAACCATCTCATCTCTAACAAGATTGGTGCAAAAATAAAGACAGTTCAGTTTTCATTCCTGAACTGGATCTTGGAGAAGATGCTTTTGAATATTTTTCAGTCAAATCCAATAGAACAAAACTCTTCCTNACTTTTGAATATTTTTCTTTTGCCCTCTGACCTTTTTCTCTGGTGGTAAGAAGTGAGTCAAGGAAACAATCATATCCAATAGAACAAAACTCTTCCTTTTATTCAGCGCTGGGAACATGGGCAATAATTCCACCAAAGATGTTCAACCAGACTTTTGTGTTTCCAGGTTTATATACTTAGTTACAACTGAAAACCCCTCCCCAAAGTTAAGCAGGATATTTTGGGTGACTTCTAACAGATCTAATGGGCTGCTCTTATCTCTGCAGCTTTATATTTCCTTTTAACTAAACAATGTTACAGCTTCAAGCCTCAACCTAGACAGGTCTTTTGATTTATTTCTTTCAGTTTAGTCTTTAAACAAGGTTTTGGGTTATTTCTTAAAGTTCAGCTTACAGGCTTAAATTGCTCTTTGTCTAAAGCTCTGCATGGTTAAGATCACTGACAAACTAATGTACAAGCT